>ML996093.1:600000-1059045 GCA_010093895.1 Myriangium duriaei CBS 260.36
CTTTGCGGTCATCGGATGCGTTCACTGCCCCCGACGTTGAGACACTGGCGTATGCAACCCAGTGTATGGACTGTGCGTCTTCTGCATCCAGCTCGTACTCCAAAGGAACTTTCTGTTCGTCGACGTAGACATCTTCGCGCACGCTCATAGCATCTAGAAACGTTTCTGGGAAGCTGTCGGCGGAAGGCTGATCATCATGGCGTTTGCTAGGGTCGTAGGTTTTGAGCACGCCTCCAGGAGGGAGCTGCACCGAAATGAAAGACGACATGGTGCTACTATGGCTGCAGAATGGTGGCTAGTGGTCTTTTTGTTGTACCAGGTGAACAGTGTTTTGTACGGTGCTGCGGGCAAGTGGGGGTCTTTGGGTGGAGAATGCGGAGAAAGCTCCGCGGGGTCGGTTGCTTTGTTTTTGTGAACGATGAAGATCAGTTCTATCCCTGTCCTACTTCGTTGCTTGATACTTGGTTGACATATAACAGGGGGAAGAGTTGTGTAGTAGTGTCTCAAAAATATTGTGATCGCAATTCAAATCAAAAAGGAGAGGCCGGAAGAGCTCGAGCGCCTCAGTTCACTCATGCACAAACAATCAATAAGGACTCGACTTCCGTCATCGTGCGCCAAGATTTCATTTTCTGCCGCCACAATGCGGGCACCTGTCAGCATTGCCACGTGCAGGCATTTCCTACGTCAAGCGGGCGGTGTAGGCTCACTCTGATTGAAGGATATTTGCAAGGGATTCGCCTTCCGCGGCTCCTACAAATCTCAATAGCATTCAATGTCTTGCATAGTTTACCGGCCGTCACGAATTGCTCTCTTCTTTCGCGAACCCAAGTTGACAATCTAAAGGTAGTGGTGAAGGAACTGGTAAAGCTAGCAGCAGAAAAAAACATCTACAAAAGACTTGCTCGGTCCTGCCGCAGTTGCTTGAGTCATCTCGGTCCCGCCGGACGTTATGTCGACTCCTGCCTGAAAAGCCACGCATGCCTTGGTGTTTTTACGCAAGCTTACCGAGCTCTGATGTTGCCCAACAACTTCTACTCGTACTATACGACCATTTGACCGAGCTTACATATGCCGGGGGACACAGAAGCCAAGCTGAGCGAAATTTTCCCAGCGACTTTCTCCGTTATCTTCGTAACTGCCAGAAGCTGAGCTCCGAGCGTTGCCCAGAAAGAAATTTCCCAAAGACACTACATGGGATTCAAGCAACATGGTTCCTTCCCTGTGGTCAATCATTGCATCGAGAAATGGCTACGTGTGATACAAGACACACGGTGCAAGCTGCCAATATTGAGTCTAGAATTGGCTACAATAGCAAAATTGTGAAGCAATCCAGGTCTAGGCTAAATCCCAAGGGTGGTGTTTGACGACAGACCAGTAGTGAGTGGCACTTAACGGGTACAGCTTCGGGGATACCGAAGTGACAAAGTTCAACCTCACTTCCTTTAAACTCCACCTAGCTAACTATGTCTCGCACATCGGCGTTCATTCGGTCGCCCCTAAATGTGCAATCCTTGACAGTCTGAGAGACTTGTTCTCCGCCCTCCCAGAGATATCGCTAACGTTGGTCGACCGGTGCGATACAATGGTAAGTCAAGTGGGTCTTACGGTAGGTGCCAAGGAAGGACGGCAAGGTCTACGAGGATATTGATGCTCAAGCAAGAAGACTTGCGCTGCATTGACTTCGATCACGCACTGAGACCAGTATGGCTCAGCATGTTGTGTCGCTCAACTCTGGTCAAAGGTAGGAACTATTCCCGGATCTATAAATATTCTCACGCATCCCTCGATACTGTCTGCTATCTTCTCCTCGCATCTCGTCGCACACCTGCTCCGACCTTACACGACTATGAGATTTTACGTCGTCGCAGCTGCTGCACTCGCAGCCATAGCGACTGGAACTCCGCTGCAACATCGTTCAAGCCCCCCTGCAGGTATATCAGCTTGGTTCAAGGTATCTTACAACGCTGATCCGCAACCAGATTGCTCAAACTACAGGATTGCCATAAGCAACATTCACAGACATACTGGGCATCCGGTATACCTTTGCCAGCAATGGCTTGGAACGTGAGTCTTTATTTGGAAGCCATGCAGACCCTTGCCAACATATGCAGTGATCGAACACATTCGCCACTACCGGGTCTCACTGCCGCTGCGCTGGCCTCTGCTTGCGAATGCATCGTTGCCAACTCCAATAATAAAAAAATCCCTACCATTGGTAGCAAATTAGTGCGAGCTCCTTCTTCTAGCAAAGTAACATGTGATCCAAAGCATGTTGTGGCTATAAAGAAGGAGTTCCTTTACAACAAAGCTTTCTGCCAGTACCTTTCTCTTTCGTGGGTTCTTCTAGACCTCAGCCTCGTACTGTCCTCACTAATTGGCATAATAGTTTGCAGTGGCAGTCGCCGGTGTTCGGTTTGACATCGGTCCAAGCCTTGGCTGGTTGCTCCTGCATCATTCCGATTACCACCACTACTACCAAGTCGACAAGTCCCTCAAGCACAAGTCTTGCAGCTCGGACATCCTCAAAAAATACCTCTACTACAACTAAGTCTCCGAGTACAGCCACCACTACAACAACGACTATAATTATTACCACTACAAGTAGTACAGCAGGAACTCCTGTCATAACAACTACTACTACGGCTACTGCACTTACAACGACCATTACTACCACTGTTCCACCGTCAACGACCACTACGACTTCTGCATCGACAACCACCACTACCACTACTATCATACTATCAACATCTACAACTATTACGACTCTACCATCAACTACTACACCTTCTACGATTCCATCCTCGTCAACGACTACAAGTACTACTACTCCATTGCCGTCAGCGACTGCAACTACCACAACTCCATCGTCAACAGCTACAAGTACCACGACCATTGAATCGACCACCACGACCACAATCATCGAGTCAACAACAACGACCTCTACCGCAGGTACAATGTCATCATCAACAACCACAAGTACGGTCACCACAACGAGTGCTTCCCCAATCCCCACTTACGCGATGAAAGCTACGAGTGGTACTTTTACAGGCAACAAGGTCGGTGCCAACAATGGTGGGGCTGGTGCCCTTATGCTCTCATGGGATTCAACTTCGACGTGGTCCAATGCAGCATTCACCTACGATGCCTCCACGAGCTACCTCTATGTCGGCTCACGGATCGTCTTCTGCAACTTTGCGGACTCGCCAAGTTCGTCACTCAAGGCCTACGCCTCCCTGGTCGTTGAGGATACCTCGTACTTGACGTCAGATACCTACACACCGGCCCTTTACACCATAGGCGTGGACGGCGTCACGCTCTCGGGATCTTGTTCAGGGGAATTAGGTCCAGTGAGGAGAGATTATGGTCAGCTGGTCGCTGGAAAGACGGCGAATTCAGCGGCAATGGCTATATTCCGCAGGGATATTTCGGTATCAAGCGATTGGGAGGTGGTGAACTTTCAGCTAATAGCGCAGTAATCGCCTTGAAAGCTTTATGAAGAAATAAAAGAGGAGTGTCAGAGAGTCAGAAGGATGGAATTATGATAGAGCAGATCAACACAAGTTAGCATCCGCATTGAAACATATGAGGAGAAACATTAGCTTGGTACACCATTTGCATACATTAATCATCTCCATACCACAACAAGATGGAACGATGGACCCATCATCTACAACAAAAAGCCATCTTCGCAAAGCTGAAATTGACGTGAACGATGACCAGGACGAGGACACCGAGGAGGGTCCACCCCATGCACCGGAGCACACATCAAGCCGTTACGTGCCGCTGCTCGGACGCCCATTGCTTAGAGCTAGATGAGTGATCATCCTGTCCTGGTCCTGTCGCCCAGAGCCGTTTACGAGCGTCGGAGTTGCTTCGGCCATGCATACATAGAGTTCTCTGGGCACGAAGAACGGATTTCTTTCAAGACAATATGAGCGAGCCAAAGCTCAGCATAAGATAACATTTGCAAAAGAGTCACCTTGTTCTCCCATAGGTCTGCACGGGGCTCAGATCACTGTGGTGCCGCAGCACGCTATCTTGACCTCTGTACCATGAACCAAGCATGCCTTTCTTGATCTTTCGACGGAACTTTTTGAGGTCTGATGGTTTTGCGAAACAGCGTCTATACCACGATCATCTAAGCGAGCTTGCCAGGCCCAGAAAGACAGTTGCCAAGCTGGTTAATTCCTAGCGACATTCTCCGTTGACTTTATAACGGCCAGGATCCTGGGCTTTGAGCATCGCTAGAAAAATAAAACTTCCAGAGATAAGGGAAGGACAAAGCACTATGATTAGGTCGTGGTATGCGAATGTGAGTGGCCTGGGCAAGCGTACCATATGAGGCACAACGCATGCTACCAATGCTCGCATTGATGGATACGAGCAATCAGCAGAAATCTGCAATAATTAATACCAAGATTCAAGGAGAATGCCGAGGGTTGATGTCAACGGCTCAGAATGGCGGTTAAGGGCGCCAAACGGGCAAATCCTCGGAAGCACCGAGTCGACCAAGTCCAACCTCACTTCTTTGGACCTTCAGTGAGCTACGTACAGTATCTCTCGCACGTCAGCAAATACACGGCTAGTTCTGTCTGGACCCCCTTTAGAATCTCGAAACCTATCCTACTTGTAGAAGTCACGTAATGCTGATTCAAAATGAAAGCTACGACTGGAGTCCAGGTAGGTTTTGTATGTAAAATTTGCGAGGGTCAGGAACAAAACATTAGAGGCCGTTGATACTTAGCCGAGAAAGATCTTGACCGACGTTCGTGTCGTACTAAGACCATCAAGAGCCGGCATCCTGATATCGCTCAAGTCCGGCCACTTGTTGCGGTCGTTCTTCGCACCATTTATAAAGATCCCAACGTCTCCCATGGTATCTCCTCTAGCTCTCTTAACGTAGACTTGCTCTCGATTACACAATAATGAAGCACTTCCTAATCGCCACCGCTGGCCTCGCAACTGTCATTGCTGCAGATTGCTCTGCTTACAACACTGCTATAAGCAATATTCGGGCACATGCTGGCCATCCAGTCTACCTTTGCCAACAGTGGCTTGGAACGTAGGTCTTGACCCGGAAGAACTATATCGGTAGCTAACATGATCAGCGATCGGACTAAATCGCCATTCCCAGCACTTACTGCTACTACACTGGTCCCTTCGTGTGAATGCATTCTAACTCAGTCCAACAACAAAATCCCGAATGTCGGGAGCAAGTCAGCACAAGCTCCATCCTCTAGCAGGCCAACTTGTGATTCTAAGCATGCTGCGACTGTCTCAAAGGAATTCCTCTACAGCAATGCATTCTGCCAATACATTTATAATTCGTAAGTGCCGCCAGCCGATTGAGGAGAATATTGATATCATCTGATCGACATCTCAGTCTGCAATGGCAGTCACCTGTCTTTGGCTTGTCAGTAGTCCAGGCCTTGAGTGGGTGCTCTTGCATTGTTCCACTTACGACGACGACGACCACCACCACCACCAGCAAGTTGACGACATTGTCGACGAAAATATTGACGACCACAAGTCTTTCAACTCGTACGACATCAAAAAGCTCTTCAACCACGACGAAAGCTCAAACTACCACTTTGACTCGAACCACAACCAGAACTACAATCTCAAGCACGAATACCAGGAGTACAACAAGTCCGAGTACAACCAAAACCACAACCACAACATCGAAACCGACCATAACAACTACTACAACCAAAACTACTACTGCCGCCACAACGACAACGACGCCAAGATTGACCACAACGACCAATACCGTGAGCGATGTATCGACATCCACTACCATCCCAATATCAACATCAGCAACCACAACCACTTCGCTATCAGTGACTACTGCCAGTCCTACAACCACCACAATAACCAGTGAATCGGCAGCCACTCCAAGCACTATGCCAACAACTACAACCACCACAACCACCACAACAACTGAATCGACAACCACTCCAAGCAATATGCCAACAACCACAACCACTTCAAGTACTATGTCAACGACTACAACCACCGCAACCACTTCTGCACCGACGACTACTACAACCACAACCGCTACCACTTCTGCGCCGACGACGACGACCATCGCGACGACCACTACTACCACAACCGCTTCGCCGATTCCCACCTATGTGATGAAAGCCACAAGCGGGGCATTTACAGGGAACACCGTCGGCGCCAATAGCGGCAGCCAATACGCGCTCATGCTCTCATGGGACCTTTCATCCTATTCCACCGCAACGTTCACCTACAATTCTGATACAAGATACCTGTATCACGGCTCAAATATCATCCTCTGCAACTACGGATCTACGCAAAGTACCGCACCGGACACTTACGCAAACTTGTACCTTGATCCCCCTGCGTACGCAACCAGTCCTACGCTCTCGGCTGGAGGTTACTATGCTCCAGTCACGTGGACCGTGTCTTCGGACGGAACGCTGTCCGGGCTGTGCATCGGCACCATTAGCGGGACCAGTATGGACTATCCACGGCTGATTGCTGGCACGACCGCGAATCAAGCGTTTTTCGCATTGTTGCCGGGGGACAGTGACGTGCCGACCGGCTACCAGGAGGTGAACTTCAAATTGGTAAAGCAGTGATAAAAAAATTGATGGCATCGGGAGACGAGGAAAAAGTGTTGTAGACGTGATTTTAGACGTGATTTCTGGAGACGGAACAGCAGTACAGAAGGGACAGAAGAAGTATAGAACTGTATTGGGCATAGAGTTTATAGATCGGAAAAAAAGTTGGACAATAGACGTATGCGAGTATCATTCGCATTGAGTCGAGAACTTTTGCATCTGTATCCATAAAAAACAGAGAAGGGATTTGCGGTCTTCAATCATGGGCATGTGTGACCAAAGGAGGCCATTGCAGACGGACAGTGAGCAGCTTCGCCAGTCGAAGGTCCGAGCAGATGTAAAAGGCCGTTGCTGTGGTCCTGTCTGATCGCCCACCGCGCACAAAGCGGAACGAGTGGTCGTTCTGCCGTCCAGATCCGTTTGTGACTGTCGGAGGGCTGAAGTTATAATGGAAAATTCCGAAATACAAAGCACCGACGTCACAAGGGGGTTTAGGGCAAGTATGACAAGATGCGACGGTAAGAGCCTGACTAGTAGTGAAATGTGTCGTCTTGCTTCAGCGGAGACCTTTGTTAGAGAGAGATCCGATCATGTTATGCTGTTTGAAAGGTTCAAAAGGATCAAGATAGGTTATGAAGAGAGCATAAAAAAACTAGATTTTGAGAAAGACATTATCTGATATTACATTATTGCGTATAAGAAATGAGGAATATCATGTACAAGTAGAGCCCCGGAACTCCATGTTTTTTTTTCCTTAGTGTGGGATCATGAACACATTTATGCGAGGAAAGCAAACACACCAGCGACAGCAGCCAGACCAGCGCTGAGGCCGGCGGCGTTGGCAGCACCAGTGTAGGCGACGACGCTGTGGGTGGAGGTAGCGCCGGTCTTGCCAGCAGTGCCGGTGGCACCAGCAGCACCAGTGGAGGTGGTGCACGAGGTGGTGATGGTCTTCACGCCACCGTTGGCAGCGCCGGCAGCGGGGGAAGTGACGGCAGCAGTGCCGTTCTTGCCAGTCACGACAGGGTACGGGGTAGCGGCGACGCTGACAGTGGAGCTAGCGCTGCCGGTCTTAGCAACGTACCCAGCGGTGGCAGTGGAGCAGTAATCGCGCTCGCGAGCGCTGTCCTCACCAGAGCAGGTGGCGAGGTTGCAGCTGCAGTAGTCATCGGTGTTGCCCCAGGCCTTGCACTGGTTGTAGGCCTTCTGGCACTTGTCGACGTAGGGGGTGGCCGAGGCAGCAGCGGAGGCGGTAGCGGAACCGGTCTTGATGGTCATGCCGGCGGTGGCGGTGGAGCAGTAGTCGCGCTCGCGGGCGGAGTCCTCGCCGGTGCAGGTGGCGAGCTGGCAGTCGCAGTAGACTTCAGGGTTGCCAAGGGCGATGCAATTCTTGTAGCTGTTCTGGCACTTGTCGGCGACAACGGAGCCAATGATGGCGGCGGTGGTGGCGATGAAGATAGAGGCACGCATTTTGATTGGTTGTTGGGGATTGGTGGTTAGTGGTGGTGAATTAGGTGTTATTAAAGATTGAAGCGAGTGACTGTAGCGAATGTGGTGGTGAAGCGAATGTGGAGTGCTGAGGAAATGATGCTGATGTGTTTGATGAGGAATAAGAAGAATGCAGACCTTGATGCCGTCTACTTATACACTGTTGCTCGGCTGTACGAGAGAAGGAAATCTCTTAGAGCGTTTGGATGTTGATATTGTGATGCTACGTGAAGTTCGTATAAGCGCAACCTTACCTAGTGTTTGACAGTCTGGAATCATGGGACCGTTGCCGAGCAGACATCGGGGTTCGTATTCTTCGACATGTCTTTTGTGATTAGAATTTGTGCAGCGGGCAAAAAGGTAGAGTTGAATTGCAGCCTCGTTTATTATGCAAACGGCGAGGAAAAGTCGAGCGGCCAAGCCGTGACTGAGACCCGCTGCTGGGCGAGGCGGAGCAGGCCTTGCCGAACGGCGGAGTGAATAATCAGCCAGGATAGGCGACACTACGGCTACGGGGCCGCCGACGGGCATGGTTTAATGAGAGTAGAAATTCTACCGCGGAGGGCAATGTTATCGCCGCCGTCGCTTTGTGGTACGCAGGTGGACCTTGACAGCGATCTTCACAGCATTGGGGCCTTGCAATCAATTTATTATACTTGCCAAGCGCATCATGCAGTTCATCGAAAGCAGGTTCTGTACACAACATTGGCGGCGAACCAAGGCCGACTCCCGGCATAATTTCCAATCATGCCTGGTTAGTCTTGGTCATGGGCCTGGAAGAGCAACGTCCGAGGCTGCAAATATTTCTCGTCGGTCATGATTGAGGGCAGGCGTTGATCCCGGGCCGGGAATGAGTGAGGGAGGGCGTTGTAGCGAAGCCGTTCAAATGTGCACAAAATACGAGGAAAGAAGGTGTCTGTGATATCATCCCATAACCGTCCCACTACCACGATCGTCTTCGCGATGGGCCGACTTGGCAGGGCATGAACTGTTCTCGTATGACTTCTAAAAATATTGCAAATGGTTTTTAGCAAGTTTGTCTAGAACATTGCTCGGTGACGACCCGACAGTGTTTTCTTTGCCAGGATGATATGTGATCTGCCTGGCATTGCAGAACAGGGAACAAATGGTAGGCGACTGCCCGCGGCTGGGGCCGAAGAGGATGTTTCGAGTCATGCAAGGCCGGCCACCACCACCCATGCTGGATGCCACCTACGTGCTCATCCCCTGCAGTAGCGACGTCGGTGGTGGTGGTGGTGGTGGCGGCGGCTGTCAAGACTTCCGCCAATGATGAGATTGCCGTGCGACGGGTCAGGTGTTCTGCCGCAAATCTCCCAGGTTGCCGGATCATCTCAAGTGTATCCACACCATGCTCCACCCCCAATGTGTCAACGATTTGCCCAATTGCTGTGCCTGTGATATGCACAGCCTCGGTCTTCACCGTCCTGGGCAAGTCCCCACCACACATATTGGCGCTGCAATTTTTTTTAATTTCTTTTTTCAGATCATGCGTAGCAAATCGAGCAAGTTCAACTTCTACCATGACACCCTGCGGCTCTGATGCTTGTACCTAGAGTATCTGGAGCACACGGTGCATGTCGCAGTGAGGCTTCGAGGAGACAAGCATTCGTCAGCGTCCACGTCAGAACTGAAAGAGAATAAAGAGTCTGCAATAGACAAGCGGAATCCAGGATGTTTTCTGGCTTGCCTCGAGCGAAACCCCAACGCCACGAGTATCAGAACCCAGGGGTCGTGCGAGCTGGCTGGAATTCCCCGACGCCTCAGGCCGCCCGCCATTGGCCACTTCAGCAAGCTCCATCGCCAAAGCAATGGTTGAAACCTAGGCCCAAGAGTGGTACGAGCATACCACCACCTTGTACAAACTCGCTGTTAGGTGTGGCAATCCTCCTACACACGCTACCACAGCATCGCTGACACAGAATACTATTCTTGACCGAAAACGTTACTTAAAAAGGGCTCAACGGATTGTGCATACGAAGCACGAGCATGTCTTCAACTATGTATAGACAGCACAGCGCGTGCTCCGCTGCATGTGACTGATCGTGTAAATAGACCGATATTCTCATCGAGTAGCTAGCTGGTAAACTCATCCCCCAGTGATAGGAATCTGCGACGGGGCAGCACCCGCATCGAGTAACCCAGAAGCATCAGGAGTGCAGCACTTCCCCAAACAATGCCCAATCCGAACGTGACGCGAATCTTTACCGATCAAGCTGTGACATCAGGGGGTGACCCGATTCCTGAAGCATTTGCTCACACGTGCTGAGCACGGAATCAGTTGAAGCCGAAGGAAAAGCTCGGAGGGTTCCTCAAGATGTTGCACCATCCTCGGAACCAGCTACCGGAGGCCTGGATGAGCAAGGACCAGTCGTAGTAGGGGAAGAGCTGGCACACAATCATTTCATACAGCACATCTGACAGTCCTGGACTGGACGCGACAGACGTAACAGTCAAGCATCTGACGAGTAGCAAGAGGACCCGCCCTTCCGATGATCGCAGTTGATAGATGTCACTGGTTGTAGTTTCACGATCTGCAGCACAGTTGTTGGCGACATGCGAGGGCAGGTCAAGTAATGGATGACACCCTACAGTACAGTGATGCTTCGGTTGCGGCTTCAGGTGGCTGTCGACAAGTTATTTGCTGTCCATTACCTGGTGGAGCAAGTGGAGTCGAGTCATGCCCAGAGAGCGAGGTGCCCGCAATGAGGCGCGGAGAAATGAAAGATAGAGGCCGGACGAAATTACAGGCGCCCGTCAGTGTTGCCGAGCAGCGCTCGTGATCTCTCGCTGGTCGTGTGGGCGATGTTGAGATAAATACGAGTGCATGTCTTTGTTCGACCAAGATGGAGGCACCTCGGGGAATACAATCTTGGTCGTAGATGGTGCTATTGACGCACAATGGCAACCCTAAGCGTGGACAATACAGGCAATAGTCGGTGGTGAGAGTCATCGCGACACCACAATAGCCGTACGGCGTCCTGCTGGGAATACGACGGGGTGCCGATCGGAGGCAGAGCACGAACGATTAGTCGAGGCAACGTGGACAAGCTTCGCACATGAAACTCCCGCGACCAGGGGCGTCCAGGCGCTACTTTGTACTTCTGGCACCCGCGGCAGCTCGAGGCACCCGGGGCCCACCACGCGCGACGGATGCAATCGCCTGCCGCGTCCTGATTGGCTTCCCGGCGTAGGGCTCCCGGCAGGCGCCTCCCTTCGAGTCGTTCTCGACGTCGCTCATCCCTCTTGGCCCGCCCCCTTGTGCTACGGAGCCTCAATCGACCGCGCTCCCTCGTCCACCTCTTGCCCATCCGATCCACTCGTCCTTCGACTTCTGCGGCACGCCTCGTCCCCTCCAGTTTCAGCACGGGCTTCTGCTGCACAATGGCGTCCTGCTGCCCATGTTTCCGACGTCTCGTCCACTGGAGGCTGTCCGGCACCCGCGACCGTTACGCACCGTTGCAAAAGGGGAGCCCCGATGCGGCGTGGGTGGCGGGCTCCCGGAATGTCAATAAGAGTTATAATCGTCCTTGACCCTTGTGAAAAACTCTCGACTGGTAGGCCCGTTTTCAACGCCCCTCTGCATTCTAGCGTTCCCTTCCCTTTTCGGTGTGCGGTGCTGTGCTCCTTCGTCATACCTAGCCACCAGCTGCCGTACTCGTTGCAATATCGCTTTCTTTGTCTCGCCCTCACCCTCGCTTTACAACCTGCTGCTGCGTCGCCTGCTGGACAATCGACCACGCTCACAACAATACTCACGCAAATAACAAGTACATACACCAGCACAAACACTTTCACACACACTTTTACCACCTTGTTGACTGGATCAGCTTCGTCTGCCTGTTCTGGTCCTCACTCTCGTTACACAAACACTGACAGAAACACTCCACACGCGCGCGCCAAGGTCTTCCTGTCTCTCACTGCGTGTTCACCGTTCGATATGCCCCAATAGTTCAGGAACACCTTCCTTCACGGCAGCTCGGTAACCTCGTGTGAGACAAACACACCGACAGCATCCGATTCTATTAACGTTGCTCACAATAGCCTGCTGTAGTCCCACGCGGCAACGTTCTTTACTCGGCATTTTATCCTAGGGCTCTCGTCTTTGTTCGTCATCTATTACCGGACTCGGGTAGTCACCGGGACTTCTCACCTTCTTTGTCTCAGCCCATTTAGAATATCCATAGCGCTGGTCGCCATGTCTTCTCTTCATCATGTTCATCAACATTCTGGCGCCGCCCCAGCGCACTCTCATCTCTTGTTCGCCCGCGCAGCAGAGATGAACCAAACCGCGGCCGAAGCTCTCGAGGCTGCCAGGGAGTATGGGTTGCTGGGAACCCTCTCGAACGAGCTGGCAAAGTATGCCTACGGCCTCAATGGTGTTCACCAGGACGTCAACTTCACGTGGGTCGCCATCCTCGGTTTTGCTATGGTGGCCCTCATCGTTGCCACCATGATCTATCACTGGATCAAGATGGCTCGCTCCCACCTGCGTTTCCTACTGACCACAGGCGACAAGGGTGCGCAGCGCTACTGGGCACAGAACCACACCACTTGGTGGCCCGCCATCAAGAGGCATCTCCTGTATGCCCCTCTTTTCAGGAACCGTCACAATAGGGAGCTTCAACTCTCGAAAGCCATCGGTATGGGAACCCTTCCCGGTCGCTTCCACACCCTCATCCTGTTCTTCTACACCGTCACCAACATCGTCTACTGCTTGACTATTGACTGGAAGGCATTCCCTAGCCAGGCTGTCCTCGCTGATATCCGTGGACGTTCTGGTTGGTTGTCCTTGATCAACATTGTGCCTACCGTGCTTTTCGCACTGCGCAACAACCCTCTGATCACCATTCTGGGCGTCAGCTATGACACCTTCAACCTCCTCCACCGATGGATTGCCCGCATGATGGTCTTCCAGGCTATTGTCCACACTGTCGCTTGGCTTGTCAACACTTCAACTGCTGGTGGTACTGCCGCCATCGGCATGGCCCTCAACGCCAGTGTCAGCTACAAGTGGGGAATGGTCGGAACCGTCGTCTTCACCTTCCTCGTCATCGTTGCCTCATCCCCCATCAGGCACGCGTGGTATGAGACTTTCATCAACGGACATCGTCTCATGGTTCTTGTTGGCTTGATCGGTGTCTGGGTCCATATCCAGGCTGCCGGTCTGCCCCAGCTTCCTTACCTGAGGGCTGTGTTCGCCATGTGGGGTGGTGAGTGGGCGATTCGTGTCTACCGCATCTGGTACAACAACATCAGCATGAGGACTGGTGTCACCAAGGTGACCGTTGAAGCGCTCCCTGCTGAAGCCAGCAGAGTGACCTTCACTCTATCCCGCCCCTGGCATTTCAAGCCGGGGTGCCACGCCCACATCTACCTGCCTTCGATCAGCGGACATGCATCGCACCCATTCTCCATCGCCTGGGCCGAGACCACGGTCAAGACCGCGGCAGCCGAATTGGATGTCGAGAAGTCTGGATCAGACAGCAAGATGCAATCTGTTGTCACCAGGACTGAAGTCGATCTCCGTCAAGTCAACCGCAAGGACGCAACCACCACAGTCAGCTTCGTTTGCAGAGCCCGAACTGGTATGACCAGGAAGCTGTATGATAAGGCTTCGGCATCGCCAACTGGCATCATCACAATGAAGGGAGGAATCGAGGGACCGTATGGCGGGCATGAGTCCATGTCATCATACGGCACCGTGCTTCTGTTCGGTGGTGGTGTTGGTGTAACATACTGCATCTCCTACTTGAAGCAACTCCTGACTGAGTACGCCGAGGGAACTTGCTCCACACGCAAGATTCTCTTCGTGTGGTCAGTGCCTAACACAGAAGCCCTCGAATGGGTGCGCCCGTGGATGGACCAGGTTCTCCGCATGGAGGGTCGCAAAGAGATCCTCCGCATCCAGCTCTTCGTCACCAAACCGAGACATCAAAATGAAATCCGAAGCCACACAGGCACGGTGCAGATGTTCCCCGGACGCTGCAACCCTACAACCATCATTGAGAAGGAGATGCAGGATCGGGTCGGAGCTATGGGCATCACGGTGTGCGGGCCTGGTGCTTTTGCGGACAGCGTGAGGGCGGCAGCAAGGTCCAAGGTCGAGGCGGGTACGGTGGACTTCATCGAGGAGGCATTCACCTACTAGTTGTAGGGTATGCGAATGGATTGGAATGGAATGGGCAGTGTAACGACCAGCAAGCAAGCAATTCAACACAAGAAACAGAAAACACCAAACATGCAAACCTTCAATTATCATCATCATTTCATGTGGGACACGGGGCCATGAGAGACGGGCATCATGCCTTTTATATAGAAGCTTTTGTACAAATCGAACACACCATCTTTCAGGAAGTCAATTCAGTGCAGGGTCGTATTTGTTCGTGTTCGTGATTTATGGTTGTAGTAGCTCAGGCCACCCACGATGAGGTCAGCGGGTGGCGCCAAGTTGCGCCCACCTTTCGCGGGCGGCGGAGATGAACCGAAGCCACAAGCGCGCGCAACCAGGGACCTCTCGATTCCGCCAGTCGCACACGCCTGACCGCTCGTGCAGGAGATCTACTATTCGAGTAGATCGCGGTCACTCCCTTTATCGCAAGAGATATCCGTCCGGTGGCATTTTGACAGCAATTCCTCGAGTCGGTTTTGGTCACACGCCAAACTGCGCGACTCGAAACCTGGTCTCCCCCGCGCTTCATTCCTTTTCCTGCAGCACCCGTCGTCGATCAAACCCTCAACCTGCTCGACCACGCTCCTTCTACGGACTGCTGTTCAGGGCGTGATTGGCAGACGACCATATTGCGCTGCAAGTGCCCGGAGCATCAGGTGACACTCATGCAGCCGCCATGGCCGAAGACATACTCCAGGCCCGCCTGAGGGAGCTTGATCGAGAATACCAGGTATGCACGCGCCTAGTAGTACACATACGTCGCTGACATTGCAATTCGTAGGACGGTGAGATTACTCAAAAAGGGTAGGTTCACTGAGCTGTTCTGTCATTGTCCATGCCCTGATCTTAACAGCTACGAGAAGCGCCGCACAGTAATCCTCTCGGATCACTACGGCCCGGACTATGGCCACTCGAGACACTCTTCCTCCTTCTCTGGCGCTCCTGACGTCTCTCCGCTCACAGAGGAGGAGCTTCACAGCGTTGATTTTGATCGCCACAGAAATAGTAGCCTAGGTGCGGACCTCGGCGCAAATGGTCGGCGTCCTCCATCAGACTACATCGTGAGCCCGGTCGAGCGCTTTCATGAGCAGCAACAGCAGTACTCGAGTAGAGGATCATTGCAGGCACATTCGCAGCGGCCGATGACCCCAGGAAGTCACGACAACTCGACAGGCTCCGGTACAATGGTCAATTCGGATTATGCATTCAATCCGGATACGCAGTACGGCAGACATGGTTCATGGGGATCGCCCGACCACAATAGTCGCAAAGGCACAATGCTGAGCCAACAGCAAGGAATGTTTGATGACTTCGCCGGTCAGCAGCAACCGGAAGTCTATGGTGGACAACATCGGTACTCGCAGGGCGAGGCCTTTTCTCCTACAGCGGCTATACCGCCGCCCTTCTTCGGTGCTGCTGATATGCCGGCAGTCGCCCCGAATCACCAACTACCGCTGGAACCACGAGAGATCCCCTTCGATGTCTACGATCCCCACAGTCGAACTACGCCCATGTCGTCGTTCGACCACATCGGCGCTGTTCTCCGACATCGAGGCAAGCAGAATGCCCGCCAGCCAGCATATTGGGTGTTGGACTCGAAAGGGAAAGAGACTGCTTCGATAACGTGGGAAAAGCTGGCCAGCAGGGCTGAAAAGGTTGCTCAGGTCATCCGAGACAAGAGCAATCTTTATCAAGGTGATCGCGTTGCGTTGGTCTACCGCGATGTTGAGGTGATCGAATTTGCGGTTGCGCTCATGGGATGTTTCATGGCTGGCGTGGTTGCGGTACCGATCAACAACGTCGAAGACTACCAGAAATTAAGTTTGCTGTTGACCACGACACAAGCGCATCTTGCGCTGACTACCGATAACAACCTCAAGACATTTCATCGCGACATCAGCAATCAGAAGCTCAAATGGCCCGCGGGCGTCGAGTGGTGGAAGACAAATGAGTTTGGCACATACCATGCGAAGAAAAAAGACGAACCGCCGAATCCGAATGTTCCGGATCTAGCATATATTGAATTCTCGCGAGCACCAACGGGAGACCTGCGCGGCGTCGTACTTAGCCATCGGACTATTATGCACCAGATGGCTTGCATAAGCGCCATGATTTCGACATTGCCACAGAGTGAAAGCAAAGACACACTCAGCCCGAACGTCAGGGGCGACGCTGGAAATTACCCTGTGCCGCCGAGGAGTCGAGGCGAAACTATCCTGTCATATCTTGACCCGCGAGAGGGAGCTGGTCTCATCTTCGGGGTCCTTTTCGCTGTGTATGGCGGTCATACTGTAGTCTGGCTCGAGTCAAAGACGGTCGACACTCCAGGAATGTATGCTCATCTGATCTCAAAGTACCGGACTACTGTCATGGTGGCGGACTATCCTGGACTTAAGCGTACGGCTTACAACTACCAGCAAGATCCGATGGCGACGAGAAACTTCAAGAAGAACATGGAGCCTAATTTCAGCAGCGTAAAAATCTGTCTTATTGATACGATCACTGTTGATACCGAGTTTCATGAGATTCTTGCTGATCGTTGGCTGAGGCCTATGCGCAATACGAGAGCAAGAGAGCTGGTAGCTCCGATGCTATGTCTGCCCGAACACGGTGGCATGGTTATATCGATGCGAGATTGGCTCGGAGGCGAGGAACGCATGGGCTGTCCTTTGACTCTTGAAGGCTATGAGAGTAACAAGTCATCGGAACCTTCATCTCCAGATCCTGCAGGAAATTCAAACGGGTATACGAGTTTGATTGGGGCCACTGGTAATGACAGGTCGCCAAAGAAGCAGACTCCTAGCAGCAAGTCCGACCTTAGCGAGGTTTTGTTGGACAAAGAAGCTCTGAAGACAAACGAGGTCGTCGTGCTGGCCATGGGCGAGGACGTCCGAAAGCGGAGTCCAGATCCCGGCACGATCAGAGTCGGGGCATTCGGCTACCCCATCCCAGATGCAACGATGGCCTTGGTGGATCCCGAGACTGGTCTGCTCTGCTCGCCTTATACTGTAGGGGAAATCTGGGTCGATTCACCTTCGCTCTCAGGAGGCTTCTGGGCTCTCCCCAAGCACACCGAAAGCATTTTCCACGCCCGCCCGTACAGATTTATGGAGGGTAATCCTACTCCAGTTCTTGTAGAGCCAGAATTTTTACGAACCGGCCTCCTTGGATGCATCATTGAAGGCAAGATTTTCGTCCTCGGTCTCTACGAAGATCGAATACGACAGCGAGTGGAATGGGTCGAAAATGGTGTACAGGAGCATGAGCATCGATACTTTTTCGTTCAACATTTGGTCACGAGCATAATGAAAACAGTACCCAAGATATACGACTGCACGGCCTTCGACGCATATGTCAATGGAGAATACTTACCATTTGTACTACTGGAATCGCAATCAGCATCAACGGCGCCGACCACAGCTGGAGGCCCGCCGAGACAACTGGATATACCATTCTTAGATTCGCTATCCGAATTAGTCGAGGATGTCTTATACAAGGAACATCACTTACGAGTTTATTGCATAATGATGACAGCGCCAAACACGCTTCCTCGTGTCGTCAAGAACGGCCGACGCATGATCGGGAACATGCTTTGTCGAAGAGACTTTGACAATGGCGCTTTGCCATGTGTACACGTCAAGTTTGGCGTGGAAAAGGCAGTGCAAAACCTGCCTCTTGGAGACGACCCCGCTGGCGGTATTTGGTCGCCTTTGTCTTCGCAGATGCGTCAAGAAGTGCTGTTCATGCACGATAAACAATACTCTGGAGTGGATCATCGCGAGGTGGTCATTGACGATAAAACATCCACCCCCCTGAATCAGTTTTCCAATATCCACGATCTCATGCAGTGGAGAGTCTCGCGGCAAGCCGAAGAGGTTGCCTACTGCACCATCGACGCTAGAGGCAGAGAGGGGAAAGCCATCTCGTGGAAAAAGTTCGACCTCAAGGTTGCTGCTGTGGCAATGTATTTGAAGAACAAGGTCAAGGTGCAAGCGGGTGACCACCTCCTGCTGATGTACACGCATTCTGAAGACTTTGTGTACGCAGTCCACGCCTGTATTTGTCTCGGTGTCGTTGCAGTGCCTATGGCGCCTGTAGACTCGAACAGACTCCACGAAGATGCACCCGCTTTACTCCACGTCATCGCCGATTTCAGGATCAAAGCGATCATTGTTAATGCCGATGTCAATGAGCTGCTTAAGCAAAAGGCTGTTTCGCAGCATCTCAAGCAATCTGCGCTGATTCTCAAGGTCAACCTTCCGAACACTTATAATACAACGAAACCCTCGAAGCAATCGCATGGTTGCAGGGAGTTGGGAATGACCATGAAGCCCGCTTGGGTCAAGCCCGGATATCCAGTCATCATTTGGACTTACTGGACGCCCGATCAGCGTCGTGTGGCAATTCAGCTTGGTCATGACAATTTGATGGCACTGTGCAAGGTTCAGAAGGAAACATGCCAGATGACCTCTAATCGCCCTATTCTCGGATGTGTACGATCGACCATGGGTCTTGGGTTCTTACACACCTGTCTGATGGGCATCTTCCTCGCAGCGCACACATATCTCGTTTCACCAGTGGACTTTGCTGCGAATCCTAATTTACTATTCACGACGCTTGCTAGATACAAAATCAAGGACACGTATGCTACCACACAAATGCTGGATCATGCGATGGTTCATGGTGCTGGCAAGACTTCGGCTCTGCAGGAGCTCAAGAACTTGATGATCTCGACTGATCAGCGGCCGAGGCTAGATGTCTACCCCAGAGTACGGACTGCTTTCCAGAGCGTTGGACTCGATCGCACTGCCATCAACACTATCTATAGCCACGTGTTGAACCCGATGATCGCCAGTAGGAGTTACATGTGCATTGAGCCGATAGAGTTGTACCTGGATCCCTCGGCGCTGCGAAGAGGATTAATCGTGCCAGTCGATCCAGATACAGAGCCATTCGCACTGCAGATCCAAGACTCTGGGATGGTTCCTGTCAGCACTCAAATCAGCGTGGTAAATCCAGAAACAAACCGATTATGCTTGGTCGGCGAATGCGGCGAGATTTGGGTCCAGTCTGAAGCCAACGCACATGGGTTCTACGGCAGCAAAGACGCCTTCGATGCAGAGAAGTTCAACGGCCGCACGATAGATGGAGATCCAAACGTGCCTTATGTCAGGACCGGCGACATTGGTTTCCTGCACAACGTCAGCAGACCAATTGGCCCTGGCGGGAACATGGTCGACATGCAGGTCTTGTTCGTCCTAGGCAGTATCGGCGAGACGTTCGAAGTCAACGGACTGCAGCATTTCCCAGTGGACGTAGAGGCGAGCGTAGAGCGATGCCACCGAGCTCTGGTCCCCGGCGGATGGTAAGTCCCCTTCTCCCTTCCCCAAGATCAACACTGACCCCATTCCAGCGCCATCTTCCAGGCCGGCTCCCTCCTCGTCCTAATCGCCGAATCCCGCACCAGAGCCTACCTCGCCTCCATAGTGCCCATGATCGTCAACACCGTCCTCAACGAACACCAACTCGTCCTCGACATTGTCGCCTTCGTATCCAAAGGCGACTTCCCCCGCTCCCGCCTCGGCGAAAAACAACGTGGGAAAATCCTCGCCTCCTGGGTGAGTCGAAAAATGCAGACCCTCGCGCAGTTCTCCATCCGCGACCCCGACGGCGAGGGTTCCGTCGACACCGCCATCCCAGAGGACGCGCTCGTCGCCCGCCAGATCTCAGCGCAGTCCGCCAGCGGTAGTCGGCCACGCAACTCCCCTGGCTCTGTCACTCGCGCATCGACAACAGCTCGATCCTCCCTGCGGCACGTAGAGAGCGTCAGCGCCATGCCTCCGGACGATAACAGCCCGACAGTCGTGGACGGCGACGCCTCCCCGCCACGCCATAGTTTCTCCTACGCCCCGGACGACGCCCCGCATCAGACGGGATATACCATCGACCACTCCGGTACCTCGGACGAGGACTTAGCCCCACCGTATATACCCGAGAGGAATGACGCGACGCCCACCCAGGACAGGGTGAGGTTGGATATACCGACTTACCGGGGTCCGAACGCGGCGAGCTTGGACTACAGTCCGGTCGAGGGGAACGCGTTTGACTCGCCTGTCAGGCGGAGTCTGGAGGTCAGTGGGGTGGAGAGCAGTAACGTGCAGAGCGGGATGGGGCCCACGGGGGGTGGCGGAGGAGGAGGAGGAGGGGGGTTGTATGATGTCGGCTATGGGTATCACTCTGGGGGTGGACTGAGGGTGGCGAATGCCGGGGTGGAGAGCGATGATGAGCTGGAGGAACGGAGTGTGCCACAGCAGCATGGACAGCATCACGGACATGGACAGGGGTATGGGTATGGAGAGGGATTGTATGGTAGGGGTGGTGGGGAGGAGGAGGATTGGGGACGGAGTGTGCTGGGGGAGGTTGAGAGGAGGGGAGGCGGAAGGGCATATTAGTGGGTATCATGATGGGGGTGATACGTGGAAGGGAAGAGTGCCTGGACATAGCAGGCAGCTGCGCATGTACATGATTGTGTCTATGTTCCTTTGCCGCGTCACCAAGTTGAACCCCCTTTCATCACACCGTGAATGTCGTTACAAATTTTCATCAACCTCCTTCAGAATCGCGGCTTGCTCCCCATCGGTACCGGCGGCGGCGCGGCACCAGCACTTCCTCCTGCAGCACTCGCAGCAGCAGCAGCACTCTTCGGTGGTGGTGGTGGTGCAGGCGCCTTCTTCTTTGCCGCTGCGCCAGCCAAGCCAGCAAAACCGCTTGCACTTGCACCTGCACTTGTCTCACCTCGCGCCTGCGACTGAGCAGCAAGTCCATTCGCAGCCTTCAGCCCCGCCCCAATCTGCGCGCCGTACTGCTTGTTCACCTGGTGCGCCGTCGTGGCTGCATCGCGGGCCTGGGAGAAGGACACGGACGACGGGTCGGCGCGGGCTTGTTGCGCCGTGGAGAAGGCAGAGGATGCTTTTGATAGTGAGAGCGGAGACGAGGGATTCTGCGAGGATGGTGATGCGGGCGATGTGGTGCGCAGGCCAGCGAAGCGAGATTGGAGCTCGGAGACTTGAGTTTGAGTCTGGGCTTGGTTCTGGGAGGGGGTGGAGCGTCCGATGCCGAAACCGGGGACGTTGACGCCGGCGGAGGCGAGGCGGGATGTGGATGCGGCGTTGGGAGCGTAGTCTGTTGTCGTCGTTGCTTCGCCATAGCTTGGTGGAGGGGGTGGTGTGAACTCGTTCGGATTGCTGTTCTGACGTCGCGGGAGCCTTGGAGGTAGCTGAGGTTGTGGCTTTGGTGCTGCGGCGGCGGGGCTGCGTACTGGTGTTCCGGGTGGAGGGGTCGCGACTCCAGGCGTCCTCTTGGGAGGCGGGGGAAGATGGTCTGTCCGTAGACCGGTGGCATTCATCCTATATGGGGTAGGTGGAGGCTTAGGTTTGTTCGCTTCCTCTTCTTCCTGACGAGTGGCTTCTTGCTGTGATCGTATAGCATCGGCTCCGAGAGCGCCGCCCCAACCCCCACGATCTGTGTCATATACCCTCGTATCTCTGACCGGCGACGCTGTTCCTCCTGTCGTGTTGCTACTGCCTGCTGCGGGCAGGGCTAGTTGCGGGTTGCGTTGTGCGGCGACGGCGTCTTCGCCGTGGTAATTGACGTGCTTTGGTGGTGGAGCGAAGGACGCGGGATCTCGCAGAGACGATAATGGTGCAGACACATGGTTCTCTGCACGTTCGGCTTCCTTGTCTCCGCCTTTGTTGATCCAACCTTTCTATAACGACAGCCGTCAGTCGCAGTCGGGCGGTAATGTATGGACTGTAGAGATTGAGCTGGACTTACAGGGTTTTTGTAGTTGTTCCTGTTGATGGACATTTTATTGTCCCATGACGGATGCCAGCCACTCTTGGCGAAGCTCTTCATGTCCGGCATGTTGAGGACGAGGTGAGTGTAAAGTCGTCCTGTAGCTGTGATGCTGTATGCGCGATTATGTTGCTGGGTATCCTACAGAAGCTGTTATGGCAGTGCTGCGGCCCGGAACCCGCTACGTCACCCCGCTAGCACGTGACCAATCTGGCTGCTCTTACTTATATTTCAGCCTTGCACGTCTACTCATCTTCAAGGCAACATAGCAGATATCGAAAGATTTGGAGAGCATGTCGATCTTCCGGTCACTCTCGAAACCATGCCAGTCGGTTTTTAGACCTGCCCTCTGAGCTGAGAGTTCCAACCTGGAAAGTCGAATTCGACGAACAAGTTAAGCTATCATTCAGCGCTTCTCGCTGTGCCCCCCAAGAATCTGCCTCATCATTGCTATCAAGAGGTAAATGACAAGTTTGAGAATATGCTTATCTTCTGAGACATCGCATGGTCTACATTCATGAGCAAATAACAAACTGGAGGTCTGAGGTCGAGGAGGGTGAACTTCCATCGGAGCCAGCATTAAGGAAATTTTGGAGCAGCACTTCAACGGTTTGCATACCGAGGGTGTTTTTCTTGATGAAATAGAGCAGGAATAATTCCAAGAGCGTCATTGAACGCCTCACTGGAGCCGCATGTCACGACTGAACACCCTGTCGCATAGTACGGGTTCGAGAGTGATCGAAGCGGTTTACTCGCCCAATGCGCCTGCTCGCTCAGACCCACTCGAATGGCAATCCCGCAGCTCCGAATGCTCAACACTAATGCCACGGCCTTATTCAAAGTAAAAACTCTCAATCATTAAGTATATGCCCTTCCCCAGTAATATGTACAATCCCCGCTTTATATTCCAACCATGTATAAAATGCAATTATGTGTCCGGGCCCATGGCACCAAGAGACTCGGGGTATCAAGATAATAGAAACACAAAAGGGAAAGCAAAGCCATCGAGCGCAACCTTCGCCACCGATCGCCATCTCATCTCTTCTTCTCCTCGACTGTCGTAGGATCGTATCAGATCAATACCTTAGCTTCCCCACCAGCCCAAACGTATATGCCGCATCTCTTTCCTGTTATCAATGTCAGTAATCGTCCCGACCTCACAAACCATGCAATGAAGGAAGAACTTACACTCTTCATCTGCACCATATAGACATCCATCCTCCCCGCCCCCACACCGCCCGTATCCTTCACCCTTCCCACATCCCCCTCGCCCTCATTATCCCTCCACACACTCACCGCAATCCCCGTCCTCGCCACTCGTTCAAAACTACTCTCTCCGAGCGTAACATCCAACAATATCTCTCCCTTCGTCGTCCCCCTAACCAACACCCTCTTCCCCTTCCCCACCGGGCCCGGACTCGACCCCGGCCGTTCCGGACTCGCCGTCCCTGATAGACCACTCGAAGGCGCCATGATGCTCAACCTCGCAGAGCCCATATCCCGCCACTTGCCCCCCATCTCCCTTCGATACAGCCTGATCTTTCTCTCCTTGATTCCCAACGTGCCCTCCGCCCCTAATCCCCCCACCCCATTCGGCGTCGCATACCCTGAGCTTAAACTCTCGCTGTTCGTGCTCGTGTCGAACTTTCTGCTGAAAAGCCTCGGGCCGGATCCCGACAGTCGGCGCAACGCGGAGAAGGCAGTGTTCATCGTCCCGACGCTGGACTCGGACGCTGCAGTTGAGGCGGTGCGTTTCCTTACGCTGTTGGAGCGGTAGGTCGAGCCGCGGCGGGAACCGAGGCCGAACCAGGAGTTGCTGGAGGCGGAGCGCATCGCGTTGCGCCGGTCCATCTGGGCGGCCCAGGTGCCCATTGCTTCTGCGGGACGGGCGTTTTGGAGGGCGATGTAGGTAGCGTTATTGATGCGTGCTTGGTTGATGAGGTTGTAGAGGTGCTCGCATTCTTCGGGGGAGCGGGAGCGGAACATGACGTTGCTGGAGGAGGCGATTTGGGAGTTTGAAGTGGGTGGGGAGCGGATAGAAATGTCGAGGGCCGTGCCGCGGCGGAGTGGGACCAGGGGTGTGAGCTCGAGGGCAACGAGGGGTTTGATGCCGAATCTTGAAGGCGAGGCTTCGAGGCCGTCTTCGGATTTGCTGGGGACTAGCGCTGCTTCGGACATGGAGAATGCTTCAATCAGGCCGGGTGATACAACTACTGATACTTCGACCGGGTGCAGGGGATCCCAGATCCCGCGATCTGACCAGGAGAAAATATTGGCCACTGTCTTGGTGCATGTGTCGCTGGCTTGTTGAGGTACAGATCTGTAAGGTCCCTGCGAAGCTGAGTTGGACGGACCGAGGCTTGGTCCGCTGAACGAGGCTAATGACTGCGGTGGCGTCTTCCTTGGGAATAACGGCGGGGACACTACTGGTGACTTATCCGCATCAAAGGTGTCATACTTTTCGTCTTCATCCGATGAATGCGAGCTCAGTGAGTCATCGTCCGAGATATCGCTGTCTGAATACTCGGACTCTGAATCACCCTTCTTCGTAGACACGGTGTACTGGCGTTTCAAGGGAGATGAGGGACGACGGTTGCGCTTCAGAAAATTCGGCGTTGAGAAGAAGCTGCTCTTTGGTTTAGTAGGTGTCTCGGCGGACATCTTGATGTCTGATTTTGGCGCTGTCTTCAAGCCACCAGCCATCTTCTGAAGCTTGCCGGGTGCAGAAGACGGGGCATCTCTGCTGACATCTGAAGACAAATTGGATCCGTCAGCCTTGTTCTGCGCTGATCGTGGAGTTTGAGCTAGCAATTCCTTTCGTCTTAGCTTAGGGATTGTGGGCATATCTGTGGAAGGAACAGATGCGGTGCGTAGGTGCATAGTCGGTCGGACAGGGGACCGTGGGGGGAGGTAGCCCGATTCTTCATCACTAATGGCTTCCTCGTCTGACAAGTGGTCCGATGTAGAAGGCATCCATACGCTATACTCGGATCGTGACGACCTGCTAGTGTTTGAGGATGCGCCAGTTGGCCTCGATCGACTCAAGCTTGGTCTGCGTGCGGCTGCTGGTCTGATCGGGCTGCGGTCTCGTACTGTTGAAGCGGTGAAATCAGACCGTGGAGATGCAGGGGCCGATTTCGTTGGTGTATGGCTGCTACGCGTAGCAGTGGATCTCGATAGAGCTGGTCGAGAAGACACATCCTTGGCCGCCGCCTTGTCAGTGTACGCGTAAGGGTCGCCAGGTCTATCTACCCGACTAGACCGCTGACCAGGCAGATTCGGGGATACCCTTCGATTATCCATGGATACTGGAGGGTACTGGCCAGACGTTCGCTTGAAAACACCCGGAGTGGCCTGATTTAAGAGATCTGCAGCGGCACCACCAATGCTGAAAGACCATCGCTTTGATGTCTTTCGCGCTTGCTCGCCGATCGGTATTTCGACCTCCTTAGGCGAAGGTGTACGGCTTTTGAAGGTCACGTTTGGTTTTTCGGACCTTGCTGGTGACAGGGGCTGAGGAGAGGAAACAACAGATCGTGGTCGGGGCGTCAACGGTTTTGGTATTAAATCTTCCAACGGCGTAATTGGGTCCAGATTTGGAGTCATGGTAAATGCGGTGTGCGAAGGAGAGGGTGGCATAGGCCCGTCAGCCAACATGCTTGCCCACTCATCTACCGCATCTTCAGATGAAGAATGGAGCGTCAGCAATTCTGACCAGTCACTGCCGTCCGAGGAAACACCCCTAATCATCATAATCAGATCGAAATCGCTCTTCCCTCGTCGAGCGGACACCATATCTTGCACGATTGGTGGGAAAAGTAGCCATCGACCAGCGTCCGAGACCTCGCAGATGAGGACATCACCTCCGTTATCAGGATTGGCTTCGTTGTCTCTGATGAATATTTCAATTGCGCAGTCAAGTTGCTGACCGGTAGTATGCCGCAGATTCATTTCGAAGTAGTCCCTAGCTCGCACACTCCTTGTCTGATCAATACGAACGCCCGCCAGGGGTGCTAGACTTCTAGGGTCTCGTGCTCTCGTTGGGTCGATCGAATTGGCAGCCTCGTCCTCAAGACGAGCAAGCTCATCGCTGGACTTCTTTCTGGCTGCTAGGACAAGCGCATGATAGCGGTCCGAAATCGCCTCGGCGTCTGTGGAAGGCTTGCAGTAATTTATGGCCCTGAAGGTCGTGGTCAAGTTTTTCACGCGCACCAAAGGTCTCTTGAGCAAAAAAGCCACATCAATCCGGTCGCCTTTGGCGCTCAAGAGGTCTCCGGCAGCATTACGTGCAAGACCTTGATGCCAGCCTCCTTTGTCGTCTTTCGGCACATTGACCACGACATCGTTGAATCCCATTCTCCACGCCTTGATGTAGTCGTCATAGATCCTTGCTGCGTTCTGTGCCCAGATGAGAAGCGCTGCGGGATTTGTTTGCGATATGCGCTTGTGTTGAGACTTCAGCCTCTCCAGGGCTACGCCCATATCAACGATAGGTTGAGTGACCTTGGCTCGGTTCCCGTCTTTGTCGAAAAGATTGGGACTCTTTGCAGAACCTGACTTTGACAAAACGCTTGAGAGAAGAGCGGGGATGACGCCGTCCACTAATGTTTGTAGCTCCGATTGGTATCTTGCTTCTTCCTCTACAAGCTCCTTCATCGTCCCCTCGATGGTGATCTTGTCTAGTTTCGCTTTTTGTACCCGGAAACTCCTTGCGGACACTAGACTTGGTGCCCCGCCTGTTGCCGAAAGTACGGTCATCAGGTCATCATGTTTGGTCAGTCGTCGTTTGAGACTTGGCGACTTCTTGCGTTCTGGCACAGCAGCACCTCCTCCACCGATCGTAGTTAGTGAGATGGTACTCGCTGCGTACGATCCTGCTACCTGAGACGGCATGTGCTTTCCCATGTGCTTTGTTTGCTCTGTCACCACAGAAGCTATCGTTGACAATGGCTTGCCCGTGGACGGGAATTCTCGTCGCATGTTGATCCCGAGACCAATTCCTTCGGAGCTGTCCATGTTGATGGCATTTCTGAACTCCTCTGATTGCATTCTAGATCGAGGTTGAGGCGAATACTTTTGTGCCCTGTCAGCGTTCTCCTTATCACGAGGTGATATCTTTCGCGTTTGGGGCGAGGAGTACTCGTCGCCCTGTTCAAAGCTGAATTGCCGGTTTTGAGTGCTCGATCTGAGCGGTTCGCGGTCGGCCGATGGCTGCCTCTTCGGCTCCCGCTTTTTCGGCCGCAATGGTTCAGGTATTGGTGATGGCGCCGATCTGTCATCTATCATACTCGCAGTCTCCGTCCAGAAAGGGTCATGTTGGCCTCCTAGCCAGGATTCTATTCTGTTGCCAGACACCTTCGGAGGTGGGTCCGGCTTGGCTCTATCTTTTGTCACGAGGCCATTCCGATCGAACAGAGGCGCGGCGCCCGACGCTCCTCGCGTGGACGGATCGCGACGGGGGTCAGTCCTAGTCAATCGTTCAGGTGCCGTTTTAGGAGCACCTCTGCGACTGATGCTGTCATCCGGTATTGGGCTGGCTAGCGAAAACGGATCCTCTGTGTCTGCCTCAGATGGAGACATAGGAGTTTGAGGTTTGCGTGCAGTGCTCTCGTGTTTGGCAGCTGGAGAGCGACGCACATCGACTGGCCGTGCGGTGGATGCGCTTCCAAAGCTCGGCCTATTCGAGGTCTTGCGTGGGGTCTTTTGTGATGCACCATTCATTTTGTGTGACGTATGTCCCACATTGACTGATGAGTTGTCGTCGCGTCGTTCCCTTGATCTTGATCTTGAGCGTTGACGCTTCGGAGCGACCGTGGCCTGATACACGGGATCCTTTGCAGGGTTCCATGTCGTCCATGTGCTCTTCTCTTGCGCAGGCTTCCGCACTGCCCATGGAATGGAAGGGGAAGCTTTGGTATCCAAGGGTTTAGGCCGAAAGTCTGGCGTGCTTTTCTGAGCAATGATCTTGCGAGGTTTCACATCGTCAATTGAGATATATCTAGGGTCTTGAGGCGGTTTTGGCGGGGCGCCTGTGCGATCTTTTCGCCAGTGACTGTCGCTGACCACTCTCTTTTTTGGTGATGTGGCGATTTTCATTTCTGATGTAACGTGATCAGCGGGCTTGCTCGACCTTTTGCGCACCCATGCTTTTCTCTCGGGATCAAACGTGGCCACTGGTGTCTTGACCTTTGTCTTGGGACTAGTCCGCTTCGGAGGGGGACGCGACTTGACGATTGCATGCTGTCCAGTCTTCAAGTCGGTGACGATGTCAAAAGGTTTCGTTGTCGCCGGCAACGGGGTCTTGTCTTTCGGGGTATGCGACTCTTTCTTTCCCGCTCCTGTCGGGGTCTTAGGTGTCTTCCCTTGAGGTGTTGTGGTCTCGACAACTCCTCCACCATCTCCTTGCCATTGCTTCACCTTCTGCTTCACTGTGGCCGGACGGTAGGCAGCATCCTGCTTGCTGAGGTTGAGGTGTTTCTCGGGTGTAGGTGGTAGCCTTCCGGCGGCGATAGGCTCGAATGGCATATTTATTGGGACCGCCAGCAAGGGTCAGTCTCAGTCCTTGACTGTGTGTGCGAGACAAGAATCACCGTCTGCAAGGCATGTCGTACGTAGGTGGGGGAGATTTCACCTGGTGTAGCAAAACGGCCACGGTGAGCTCTGGTGGGAGGAACCGAAATTATTCGCAGTCGCAAGCTTGTTCGACCTGACTGGCACCAAGCATTGGACATCGGTTCATCGGCTTGACCCTACACGTTTTTGTGTGCCTGTCGCGCGTACCCTTGTGGGTCTCGGAAGTGGTGGATGACGAGTTGTGGTGCGGCCTTGTTTATGGGCCAAGCTTTGGGCTCGTCGGCCGAACAACCAGTTCCGGACCCGCGAAGGACCTGAGCGGACTCAGGCAGCCTTCCGAAACTCGAGCGTACACAATGCCGGAAATCGCATTCGAAGCTTAACGCAACGCAAACCCTTGTCAAGGGCTGCAGGTTGAATCCGCTCTGTTTCGACGGTACAAACAAGCCTGTTGAGGCTGAAGTGGGTGGAGCTTCGCAATCGCCCCGATCGCACTCCACCCGGCCCCAAACTCCGGAGCAAGCGTGTGCATATCCAATGGACGGTACACGGGTACTTCTTGGCCAATGCGATTCGAATTACTGAAGCCTAGACACTATATCCATGCGTCCTTGTGACACCCACCCGACAACACAACACGTCCTATCATTTGTTCTTCCTGCCGGTCTGCACAGTCCTGGCAACCTTGAACGCCTCGCCACTTGCATTGATACTGTTGATCAGAAGCCCTGGAATCATGTCAGCAGCAATTTCCTATCAGCACACACAACAACAGTCGCAACTTACAGCCAGGAATGACAATCCAAAAAGCATTCATGAGCACGTAGTATCCCCAGAAGTAGAAAGCCTCAGGACGAGAGTAGGTGACGTCGAGCATGTAGTGGTCAAACATGCTGGTGGCGTAGTACAAGACATCACCGTACAGTTGACCCAGAGAAACGACGGCCTGCAGGGGGTGGCGGAGGTGGTGGTCGGTAGCAATCATGCCGGCGACGATGTAGCACAGCGGACCCCAGCAGATAGCTGTGATGCTCTCCATGCACAAGACGAACGCATTCTGGGTCAGATAGCGCGAGTCGCTCAGTGCGTATTCCTTCCACAGCTGTCCGAACAGTGTTTGCAGGCCGCCCATATTGGCCTGGTTGATTGCGTAGTAGCCCTCAAACCAGAAATGGATGCTTCCGCTCAGCACAAACCACATAACCGTCAGCAGCTCGCCCTTTGAAATATTAGGCCGTAGTGATTTTGTGACAAAGTAGGAGGCGCTGAAAATGACGGAACATCCGACTGCGAAACATGCCAGAAGATAAGGCACCGACGACTCGTTGGCCAAATACCCAGCGATATGTACGCCGACAGGGTAGTAGGGATGTTCAATGATACTCTCGCCTTTGTTGCTGCCAGTCAAGTTGGCTATCATCGCCGGGACACCGGCTGACATTGTGTCAAATGTGAGAAAATAGTCTAAGAATAATCAAAGAGTGACCAAGGACGAGGAAGAAAAGGCGCCGGCTTGAATGACGAAGGTAATCGCGAAGCAGTATACGCCTTGAAAACCTGGAAAGAGCAGATCTAGCGACTTGTGCAACCCCAGGAGAAATCTTGCACGGGTGATCTTTATGATGATGAAAACATTACTGACACCAATGCGGAAGCGGAGCCGCACTCCGGGGTCCACTGACTTTTCTTGACATCAGACCACTTAAAGTGCGTTTCAACCATGCAGCCAATCACAACATGATCTATTGCTCCCGAGTTACGAGTCATTTCTACCCAGTGTTCACAACTCTCTACCTGCAATAGCGTATTGCAATTGCATTTGTCGATTTATATATACCATTAGACGGCAATCGATTATGTCTGCATCAACTGGTCCCCATGGCTGAATCTCTCGAATCAGAAGATCAGAATCTCGAGGCCATCATCTTCGACAACATCCCGCACGAGCAATGGCTTGTGCAAGACCATCATAAGAGCTGATTGACCGCCACGTTGTTGACAAATATCACTACACTGTCGTTGACAGACTCCTGAAAGTGGAAGTCGAGAGGAGATGACTGTCATGCCACTCTGAGGGAGCTTCAGCTCTAGCCAACCATACTACTAGCACTTTCGTCTATTGCTGTCCAAGATGGACTGCAACCACGTAATGTATAGGCATCTCGATGTAAACAAGAAAGTTATCGCTCGCTATCTTGATTGGCGACCGCGAACCACGCTGAAAACCGACGGCCAATACGCTGGCCATAATATAACCCATCGAACGATTGATGTGCGGCTGAGCTTGTGTTACATTGCTGCCTACTAAGGCAATTACTGTGGTTGCTGGTCAGTCGCGAATACCTCTCTAGATCTTTCAGATTTCGCTTTCACGATTCCTGTCCTTACTGTCTTTGCCGTTCGTCCAAAGATGTCGCAGGCAACCACTTCCTTCTCGCTGTCCCGGCCAAATGCTAAGCACGAAACCGCTGACGCCTCTGAGGCACTGTCTTACCCCGAATTGCTCAGCTTAGACTCGGATCTTTTCCAATCATCTCAAGATCTAACCCTGATTGACAATTTTTCGGAAAGACAGCACGACGAAACCGCTGATACAGAGAAAGATGACGACCCGAACTGCTCCATCACCACCAACGAAGTCAACGGCTTTGGTGATCTTCGCTCCCGCATTCAACGACTTCAACTCTGGGTTAATCGGAAATGGGCATATGAGATCTTCTCATGTGTGATTAACCTCATCGCTTGCGTTCTCCTCTTGGTCTACCTGTACAGGTGCGTTCAGGATATCGCACGCTATGTTGTGCAGCTAACTTTGAAGCTCTAATTACCAACCTTCCGCGGAAGGGCCACACGCGATTACCATCAACCTGGTTGTTGCACTTCTGACTACGCTGATGAGAGGTACAGCTATGTTTACTGTTTCACGGTGCTTGTCGCAACTCAAATGGAATTTGTTTGTTGATGTTCAACGACTTTCAGACTTCGACCAGATCGACAGTGCTAGTCGTGGGCCTTGGGGGTCCTTTTTGATCTTGTTTGGCACCAGAAAACATGGTCTGATATATATCGGAGCCATCATCACTATCATTACCTTTGCACTCGGTCCAATCGCTCAACAGCTTGTTACCTACGAAGTATGTTATCGAACCGATCCACCCCGGATTTCCCAAGCTTTTATACCAAGGATCGGCACTTTCAATACATCTGCTGCCACACAACAGGACGTACCAGATCTAGAAGCAAGACTGCTTTTCAGCCTCAAAAATGACGGTACGCTGATAGACATCCTGAAACCAGACTGTATCACTGGCAATTGTACGTTCGGCGGCCCCAATGGATCCTTCCAAAATCTAGCTATGGAATATGGGTGTACAGATGTTTCAAGCCGCATATCGAGTGTACCGTCTTCAGAATCGCTCAAAATTGGCGTTCAATACCGAATCAATGGTTCTAGCAATCTCGACACTCTTGGAACTTCTAGCCCATATCTGGACAGTACAATCGTCCTGCGATCATTCAACTCCAAAAAGGAACACGGTCAGCCTGGTTGGACAGAGTGGCCCGATTCCTGGATTCAATTTACCACGCTGATGTACAATAACGGACCTATCCCCGTTGCGTTTCAATGCACGTTCTGGCCTTCAGTGAGGACTGTAAATGCCACGATAGTTTCGGGAACATTAAAAGAAAATGTTCTCCGGACCGAGGCGTTGACGGTGGTGGGCAGTAACCATTTGATGCTCGATTTCCCTCAGTACGCCCACTATTCGAGTGCCTCACTCCAAAGAGGGGTTTCATCCCCGTGCTATAACTCCACAACACCAGGATCTGGTCAGATCATCGCCATAAATAATACTGACAGCCGTATCTATGACTGGCATCACGATGACCGATACAGTAATGGTTCCACTTTGAACATAAGCTATGCTGATCCAGCCTGTGTTTTCTACATTCCGTATGGGACGCTATCAGGCTTCAGTCGTATCGCTGACAGCATCTTCACGGGCTCAGTGAATATGAGCGTTAACCCTCATCTCTCTATTCACGGACCTTTCAACGATACTCTTCCATAGGCCATTGATAACTCCAAGTGGCTTAAGTCTATGATGGCAGATGGCCATGCGTCGCTGCAGAGCGTATCTCGATTTGCCGATCGATTTGCCCAAGCATTGACCTTGTATAAGAGGATTTATGCAGATTCAAATCTGCCCGGCCAGTCGCCAGCAGTGGGTACGGTAGAAGTAGCCAAAGCGTGCGCCGTTGTACGTTGGTGGTGGCTAATCTTGCCCGCATCACTGTGTATGCTTACTACCATCTTTCTGGCGTCGGTGATCTGGCAGTCTAGGAAATCCCACTGGAAGAAGGAGACTGGTTGGCCTGGCTTGATGAAGTCGTCGACTCTAGGACTCTTGCTCTGTGAGACTGAGAATCGACGGTCCGAGGAGTATAGCGGAATCAAGGATGAGGTGGCGGTCCACATCGCTGCACAAGCCATCAAAACCAGACTGAAATGGAAGATGGACTAATGTCGTTAGATTGGCATTTGTGGCCGGAACTACCAGGCTATGGACACCATCCAGGTTATCGATCGATTCTGCACAGGATCGCCGACAAGGCTTCATGCCCGTCTGGTCCTCGTATTCGGTTTCACAGTTTTGTCGACATTCGGAAGCGCTCGGTACAATGCTCAGCATAGCAGATCCTTCATGGCATCCTGAAAGATGGACCCTTCTGCCGAGAGGAAAGGCCTATCATATCGAACAGCAATCTCCAGTCGGTGTCCATACGGGCCATCAACGGCAGCCCCCTCCACGACCCGAACATTCTTGTCTATGAAGTTGATGACCAGGACCTGCATTTGTCAATCATCAGTGCTAGGCCATCAGACAGCAGACTGATATATCCACCGGAAGCGGCATCTTGTCCACACCAGAGAAGGTCATCAACATCATGATAGTATTGAACTCGGCCAAAGACACGGCGTTACAAGGGAGTGCACCTGCACCCGGTGTATACTCCCCAATGATACATCCAAAGCCCTGCTCATGGCGAAGAATACCGAACCCTTGGCAATGCATGTTCCCAACATTCCAACCTTGCGCAAGCCGTTGCTCTAGGAAATGATCTTAGTCAAGCCTGCAATGTTCGTGTCAATCTACAGATCAAGCCTCTGGGTCGCAGTGCTTACGCTTCCAGCTTCGGCATGCCAGCATAATGCATCAGCAGGTCTTCATCCCCTCCGCCCCAGTAGGGATGAGCATTCCATCCTCTCAGTATGTACGCCGAGATAGCCAATCACCCTGCATATCTCCGTGTGTTCACCTCCACCGTATCACCATGCAGAGCCTGCAGGGTTCTTGGAAGGATGTCGCCGTGCCGAAACGGACTGTAGGCTTCGACACAACAGCAGATGCGCTCCAGGATGTACCGTGGAATTGGCTTGAAGACTGGCTTCGCTCTCGTCGAGATGCGCAACTGGCGGGCGTTCGAGTAGCCGTTGCGTATGATGGCACGGTAAAATCGGGTCCCCGCTTGATGATGGTCATGACGAGGGAACGTATGAAGGCAGTCCCTTCGGAATCGGCGAGCTCCAAGTCGTCTGCAGATCCAACGGAATCCATATGGCTCTCAGACTCAGTAGGCTGCATTTTGTGTATATTCTTTGCAGTCGAGGTGGTGCAATGTCTGCCTTAGAGTTTGTTTAGATATGGCTTATATAGGCACAAGCCGTGACAGCTTGTGTTACAAATAACGATATAACAGGACGAAAGTGGTCCCTCTATGAGCTCCTTGTGTTCAGAAATGGGGCTCTCGCTGCCTTCATGGTATAACCCCAGGAGAGTAAGAAGAAAGAATAGAGATGGAGGACAGCCGTTGGCTGGGTGGCGTCGAGCAGCAGTGGGACCGTACGTATTAAAAAAGAACACTGGTACAGGCAAGCATTGGTCTAAACTCCCACAAAGTAAAGCATTTGTACACGAGCTCCTAATGAAGGCAGTAATGCCTGAATCAATATGTATTACACACGCACTGCTTACAAGAGAGACTCCCCTCCGCAAAACCGTCGAGGAGCACATCAACCCCCAACGCCGCATTCAAACAGCACTGTACCCTCCCCTGTATCCTCTCCCTTGCAAAGTATCCTTGACCGACCGTCCCCAGTCCGAGATGAGATACGGCATATCCCTGATCGTGTCCCCATGCGGGACGAGATCCCAGCCTCTCGCGCCATAGCGGGTGTAGTTGAGCCACGATCCGAAGATCAGGTATGCTGCTGCGCCGAGAAATACACTTGTCCGTGTCAGGAGCTGTTCCAAAGTGTAAAAAAAGGCCGAGCGAGACTTACATGATGAACAACCAACCAAAGAAGCCCCAGCCCTTGCTCTCATTGCCCTCATCGTCGTCAGCCGGCACCTCTTCGCAAGCGTACTTGGTCCGCCAGTTGAGTCTAAGCACATCAACCTCGTCCTCCGCCTTATAGCTCACAAACGTCAGACTCCTATCCTTCTCCTTGTCCTCATCCTTGCCATCGTCCTCCTTATCCTTGTCCCCTTCCTTATCGCCGTCCTTATCCCCCTCCTTCTCCTCCCTCCTCTCCACCATCCCCTCCTCCTTCACCACCTCCTCGTTCCCCGTCCTATCCTTGTCACACTCAAACTGCACAATCGCCCTCTGCGTCCTTCCCCCACTCTTCTCGGGGTACTTCCCGCCATTAAATTCAACCCTGATTCCCTCTTTCTCCGCATCTGAATTACTCGCCGAGTTCTTCATCCTAGTGATCTTCGGGTCCAACGCCCGACCATGCGACGCCGTGAAGTCCCCAGCGATCGGAATGACTCGCCGAACCTGCGTGGAGTTCTCCACCGTATTCGTATCTCTCTCCACCGCGCACACTATGGCTCCGTCAGCAATCTTTTCCCCGTACATGTAGCCTAAACCCCCAGCCCCCCACGCCTTAACGCAGTGGGCAAGGGAAGATATGAAGTACCTCGCGTTCCACCAGGGCATTGCTCGCCGTCCTGCAGCCCCGAGTCCTTCTTCAGCGGCTGGCAGATATCCAAAGTGAAAGTGGTGTTCGAGATTGATGGCGGCTCGTCCACCACCCAGCTCACGCTGTGCGGCCCGCCGAGCTTGCTGAGGTCGAAGTTGACGCCGCCTGTGCGCACGCGCGCGCAGTCGAAGGACACTGCTTGCGCCAGCGTGGCGAGGGCGAGGAGGTGCAGCGCTGGAGGAGCCATGACGTTGGCGGACTGCCGAGGGACAGGCGATTATCGATAAGTAGTGGGCAGATGAGGCTGGATATGCGCGACACTGGGACGAATAGCGAAGGGACGCAATGGTTGGAGGAAGAGGAGACTATTCGGATTTGAAGTGGCCTGCACTTTTTCGCCCTGCTGATGAATAAGAAAGATCGTCACCAGCCAGCCTGTTGAAGCCGGAGCTTTCGGCAATGATGGGGGTCAGTGAAACAAGGTTGTGCCAAGAAGATTCTCCGCAGGCCGTCAGCTCTCCGCGCGTGGGTCTCTATGTGCCTGAGGATCCAGGAACAATAATGGCCTGTAGTTGAACCACAGCCACATAGTTTACTTTTTCTCCTGATCATCATTAACAATAGCGAACAAATGATTCTCCGGCGTTGTTCAGTATCATGCTCTCCAAACACATGCTGCGAGCGTGCTCATCCATAGTTGTAGCATATTTGCAAACCATATGCAGGATTAATGGCATCGCTAAAATGCTCCATGGCGTTGCCAACAACGATAGTGCCCACTAGCCAAATTCCCCTCGTTCGTGCTCTTGAGCGCCGGGCATGATCGTGTTCTTTGCAGATCAACCTTGTGTTAACATAATGTGCTGACTGGAAACAGTGTTGGAGGTTACGTTGTATTATTTGGACAGACAAACATTTCACTGACTCGGCGTGCCGACGGGAAAGGAAGTTGGGGATCGCAGCCAGCAATCCACGCAAAGGAAGGGCAAAGGGCACGCCAAAGCCGACAGACTTCACAACAACGAGGGCACATTTGGACACACCAAGGTCCTTTATGGGGCTTTGATTCTGGAAAGTTGAGCAGCAGACGGTATGTATATGTTTCTGTGAGACGTAAGATTATGTGGCGAAAGCCACTGCAAAGAGCAATTGACGTCGATACTAAGAGAGTGCTTCTGAGAGCATGTGGACGTCCACGATTGAACGAGCTTCTGAGAGTTGGTCAACCTCGATGTGAAAAACAGTCTTCCTAGTGAGATCCGTTGTGGGGGATACGGAAAGTTACTCGGAGATCCATAGCGTATCGTCGGCGTGACATATCGACTCCTGGGAACGTGAATCGTCGACGATGATGCTTATCTCACTTGTATGAGAATCCGGGGAGGACGAGCGGCACGGAGGCCGATATAGCCTCGACGAAGACTTACGTCCACCGGAGAAAGTGTACTTCCAAGCCGGTGAAATTCCGCAGTAGAGGAAAGCGCTTTGGTGGGCACGACAAGAATGCCTCTTTGTGAGCTGGTGAGCGCCAATACAGGAAGCGCGGTCGTGGAACGAGAAGCCCAATACGCGAAGCGTATCCGCAAGCTAGTGAGCGCCAGTAAAAAGAAGCGCCTTCATGATCTAATGAGCGCTGATAAAGAAACGCTCCGTTTCAGAAAGACCTCGTCGATAATTCCTCCCATGTATATGAGCTCCCTGCCAATTCCCATTTGTTGCAACATAGACCATAAAAGTAGGTGCTGACATTCAATACTGTGTTGAGTGTCAGCACCTGGGTGGCAGCCCAGATGCTGACGGTGTCAATATCATTGTTGGCTCTTACCTTTGAGTCAAGTTCGAACCCTCCGTATCTCCGTAACTTCCACGTCCGTGGTAGCACCCAATGAAAATCAAGAAAAGAGTCGAGAAATCTGTCGAAAAGTGAGGGTGCGGTCCGTGTAGTAAATCGGAGGGACACCTTGCCAAGATGGACGATCGCCATAGCTGAGTCTGGGACCATCTAAGGACAATCGTTCACCGTATCGCGTTGCAAGCGGCTGGTAGCTCACAAGTCGCGAGCCTTGGGGAACATGTGGTGGTAGATGGCGTCGACGACAGGGGAAGCGGTGAGGTATCGGCCAGCGAACAACCGACCGTTGAGACCCTTCAGGGCATTGTCGCCGCCCTTGAGATCTTTGAATTTGACGTAGACGGGACCTTCACCACGGTCATTGTCAGGTACAGCGCAGTGTACAACTTCACCGTATTGGTCCGAGCATTCCTCGGCAAATTCATCTGCGAGTTCCTTCTCCCAGTTGTCGTCGGTTTCTCTGCGAATGCGTCAGCGACATCATAAGACCGGAAAACGGAAGTACTTACGTGGTCTCATCATAAACATTCTTGATCAAGATGCAACGGCTGGGCTGGAAGGATGCCATTGGAGCTTTGGCAGATGCAGAAGCTTTGGTGCCCTTACCCGGAGCGGCCGATGCGGCAGGCTCCTCCGTCCTGGCAAGCTTCTTCATGAGTGACTCACGGCTGAAATTATTGAAGTTCACGCCGGCAACATCAGAGTCATCGAGGGCACTGAGGCCAACCGCTGCCTTGTCATCACGGCTAGAGAAGTTGATGTTGCCGCCAGCATGAGCACCGCGACCGCCAGCACCAGAGAAAGATGAACCTTGAGCGTTTGCATTGCCTTGATTGAAACGCTGCATCATGGCATTGTTGGACTCCTGGTGCAACTTGTCGTTACCAAGACCGACACGGATGGGACGGCCAGCGAGTTCGAACCCGTTCAATTCAGCTAGGGCAGATTTAGCGTCATCAGGACTGGAAAACCTAAGCTAGATGTTAGTTCGTGTATGAACGATTATGAGGAAGACGACTCACTGAACAAATCCATAGCCACGGCTACGACCATTGTCGTCCTTCTGCAGCTGAACGAATTCCACCTCACCATATTGAGAAAAGACACCCTCGAGGTCTTCTTCTGTGACATTGAAATGGATGTTGCCGACATAGAGTCTGTGGAATGGGATGCCGTTACTGAGTGTTGGCTGTCCTTCATTCTTGCGAGCAGCTCTGTTCTTCTCAGCTTCGGTCTGAGATACGATGATGGGGATACCCATGAGTTGTTGTCCTGTGAGATCGATAGCTTTCTGAACTGATTCCTCTTCCTTGAACTCAACGTAGCCGACCCCCTTGGAGCGATTGCTGACACGGTCTCTGACAATCTGGGCGTCCTTAACTGGCCCGACCTTCTCGAAAAAGTCGATGAGATGTTTGGATCGCAGTCGTGCAGCAAGTTGCTGGCAAAACACAGTGCGCCTATCACGTTCATCGTCAGTCGGTTCTGGTGTGCCATTGCGCTTGCCTCGTCCTTCGAAGACTTCTGCAAGTGACGCGCCACGGGAGGGGCGTCCGTGGCTTCTGTCGGGGCTCCTGTCGCGGTATTTGTCTCCACGGTCGTCACTGCGGCGACGACGGTCGTCGTAATCATCCTCATGACGGCCGGAGCGTCTGGAATAGCGGTCTCCGCCACGTCCCGAGTATCTGTCTTCGTAACGGGGAGAGCGAGAACGACGGCGGTAGTAATCCCCGCCGTGGGAGGATCCTTGTCTACCGCTGCGACGGTGATCTTCACGTGCACGAGGGAAAGCATCTCGGCGACGTCCATCGTCACGACGCCTGTGATGTCTGGACGAGGTACTCCCGTTAGCACTGCTATGATCATCTCCTTCATCTCTCATCCGGTCGTCGTCATGTTCGTCGCCCGCCTGACGAGACTGGGGGCGGGAATTTCGATCCTCTGATCCATACCGGTTTCTGTCGCGACCCAGAGAAATAAAGGATTCGTTTTTAGCGAAACGATCGTCACTGTGACTGTGATACTTCTTCTTGGCTTCTGCTTCTTCGATTGCTTTGTCTGCTTCGATAGCCCTCTGCTCGCCTTCTTCGAGCAGGGACGCGAAGTGCTCGTTGAAATTCCCTTCGGCCATATCGTTACTGCTGTGACCGGAACGCCAACAATCTGGCTTCGTTGACTTGTCAAAACTGCGCGTCAGGTCGCGAATGGTTGTATTCGACGATAGTGTGAGTGTGAGTGTGGTGAAGTGAGGTGAGGTGAGGTGAGGGGGATGCCTGTGAAACTGAGGTAAGAACGAGATTTGGAAAAGCTGCGACCACAGATATGCCGAGCCGCGGGGTGACAGGCAGCAGGAGCGGGCTTTAATTCTGATTGGATGAACTCAGAATGGTCGTGCAACCAGTAACCCGCGGCTGGAAATACGAGTACAATCCACATTAATTCAAAAATTCACCCGGCGATTATGGGTGGTGCGAGGAGGACCGGGTACTTGGGTCACACAATGGACACATTTGTCAAAGCCTCGCAATGTAAGGCACCGGATTGTCCTCAACTGCAGAGTCCACATAGACAAGAATTGGTATTATTTATGCACTTTTCAACATCAAGAAATAGATATGACGCCAATCGCATCCTCATATCCTTACCATTCTCATGAACCATTCGTTTGTGGTGGTGAAACTTTGACATGACCATTAGCATCAGGCCCACTCGCTGGAGAGTTATCCGGCCTGAGAGAGTCGACCGAGGCGGTCAAATCCGAACCAATGCTCTTGGGTCGGAAGGGCTTTGGCGTACCTGGTCTGCTGTCGAGGAACTATGAACGTCAGTTACGAATTGTCCTTGAGGAGAAATTAGGGTTGAATTTACCGATGATGCGGCAGATAGCAGAGCGATCAAGGAAGCTTGGACCACATCCTGGTGAATGCCAACGCCCCAGACCTTTGTCGTGCTCGTGGGCGTAGTACACTCTATATACGTGGCGGCTTTGACATCTCTTCCTCGACCGATAGCATGTTCCTTATAGTCTGCGACATCTAGATCGACACCAACGGAATGTAGGGCGTTGGCCAAGGCTGAAAGTGCACCATTGCCCATACCTTTGATGTGGTGCTCCTGTCCGTCAATTTCGATGACACCCTGGAACCGTCGCTTGAGGTTGCGATTTGATTGAGTCTTGCCTGGTCCAGGCGGCGCAGGTGACTGTGATCGATCAGTGGAGATATCGTAATCCACCAAACTGAAGCGGGGATTGCGTTCCAGATGATAGGCGTCCACAAAGAGTTCTGCGATCTCTTTAGCCTGCAACTCCCGTCCAAGAGAGTCTGTACGCCTTTGTACAATCTTGCTGAAAGCCACTTGAAGGCCTCTGGGAAGATCCAGCTCCAAGGTCCGCAAAATAATCCAAGCAGCACCTCCTTTTCCAGATTGACTGTTGACCCTGATGATAGCTTCGTAAGTCCTGCCAATATCCTGAGGGTCGAGAGGAAGGTATGGCACCTGCCATGGATCTTCGCGTGTGACGCCTTCTTGCTTCCTTGTTTGGAAGCCCTTCTTGATTGCGTCCTGGTGACTGCCAGAGAATGCGCAGACAACCAATTGACCACCGTAAGGTGCTCTGGGATGTACTGGAATTTTGTTGCTCTTTTCGACGATATCTATGACACTGTTGATATCACTAAAGTCGATCTTGGGGTGGATGCCTTGTGTGTAGAGGTTCAAAGCAAGGGTGACGAGGTCCACGTTTCCGGTACGTTCTCCGTTACCAAATAAAGTTCCTTCAACCCTGTCTGCACCAGCCATTTGCGCCAGCTCAGCTGCAGCCACGGCACAACCTCTGTCGTTATGGGGATGTAGAGAGACACAAATCTTCTCGCGTTCGGTAATGTTACGACAGAAATATTCGATTTGGTCCGCGTATACATTGGGAGTGGACATTTCGACGGTAGCTGGAAGGTTGAAGATGATGGGATTGGCTTCTGATGGCTCCCATGCGGCTTTGACAGCCTCACAGATTTCTACAACAAAGTCCGGGTCCGAGTCTGAGAAGGTTTCAGGCGAGAACTCGAAGGCCCACTCAGTACCAGTGGTGGAAGGGTCATCCTTGGTGATGCTTCTCGCATACTTTGTGCATTCGACGGCCAATGCCTTGCTCTGCTCATTTGACATATTGAAAACGATTCGTTGAAAGCACGGCGATGTGGCGAGGTATATGTGCAGGAGGGCCTTCTTGGCGCCCTTGAGAGAGTCGACGGTCCTCCTGATCAGCTCTTTCCGGCATGGCGACAAGACTTGAAGCCAGACATCATCAGGGACTGCACCGGGTGTCTCTACCAAGCGGCGCGTGAAATCGAAGTCGGTATCTGACGCGGAGGGAAAGGACACTTCGATCTCTTTGTATCCAAGCTTAGTGAGCATCTGGAAGTAGCGCCACTTTTGCTCGCCATCCTTCAAGAGAGGTCAGATGCGACAGTTGCAGAAGCACGTGCGCTGTGGGTGCGTACCATTGGATCGACCAAGCTTTGATTGCCATCGCGAAGATCTGTGGATAGCCAACGGGGCGGCTTGTCAATGGTCTTTGAGGGCCATTGGCGGTCAGGTATGTTCAAGGGCTTGAACTTTTTGTATTTGGTGGAGGGATCCGCGAGCCTTGGTAACAAGCGGGTAAGTGCTTTGTGATGCGGATCTAGAACGGGAAACTTACATAGGCATGGTGTAACGTGGGCTAGCGGGGGCAGCGGGGTAGGGTGCAGCTAGCAGATAGGACTGAGGAAGTTCCGCGGGCAATTGGTGTGGCTATCAAGCTAATTCTGCTACCTCAAAGCAGGAAGAGAGTAAACAAAGAGGAGGCTCGGAGAAGTGCGGTATGGGGAGCTGGGAGTCAATTATGATTCAGACTTTGCCAGCGATGTCGCTGCGACGAATTTGGAGTGGAATTTTGGCCCGGGCAGAGTTCCCCGCTTCCGTCATGGCCTCCTTTATGGCCCAATCATGCTTCTGTCCTTGGGCCTTACACGCCCTACATTCGACGATCTCCACTCGATAGTGACTCTAAATTCTGCAGCTTGAAGCGGTCGATGAAGCCCAACTCGCTCATTCAGCCAACAATGTCAGCACGAGAGATAGCCAAGCGATCCACGTCAGGTTCTGTGTGCAGCGCTATTGGGCACGAAGGATGTAATTTGTGCAAATGTCCTGTTTACCCGCAGCAAGGGGTGACACGACCGATCATGGCAGGTGCCTATGTACAGACCAGGCTATACAACCAGCCTACTGCCTTGCCTTTGCGGAGTGCATCCCGGTGGCCAGCTTACCCAAAGCCGTCACGGGCGTCAAGCCCGCGGTGAGGCACCAATTTATTGCATGGTCCGCGCTGGGCTCAGATTGCGGCTACTAAATGCTAGCATCGAGTAATGAAACTCGTAGCATTGACCTCCGGGGTACCTCCGCTTTCGCCATACTTCGGGGTCATATATCGAATGCCGGTCATGTTACTTTCACAAGCTGCTTGTGGCTCCTGTGACCAAGATGCTACCTCCAAAAATGGTTCCTGGCGTTAGTGTCGGTGTTGTGCCAATGTGTATTATGGCTTAGTATGACGGGTTGAGTTGCGGGACTGCAAAACACAGTAGACAATCTCCATGGTAGACGACGGAGACCGGACCCATATTCACATGCCAAATCGATTATGAAATTATGCACCGCTATTCTCATCCAGGGCCCATGGACCAAGGCCCACGGGAGTTGCTAGAGCCATCGTGGTGGATCTGCACACCACGTTCCCTGAGCCGAGGTGTGGAGAACCGAGGCCAAACTAAACCATACCCCGTTTCATAACGGAAAGTCCTCGGATAGCTCCAACATGCGGTCATTTTTCCTGTAGTCAAGATATCGCTCCTGGATCTTCCACACCAGTAACTGCAACTCCGTCTCTTCTAGGCCGTCCACTACCCTTCGACCATCATGTCAACGCTTATCCGACCTCCGGCACCCAAGACCGGTCATGCACCTATCGAATCCGTCCTCGAATTAACACATCTCCGAGATATCGACCCCAACCTCTTCACAAACACCCGCCCGCTATGGCATCCACCCGGAGCTCGAGGTATCTATGGCGGTGCCGTCATCGCCCAATGCCTCGCCGCAGCACAGCGGACAGTTCCGGACAACTTTGCCGTCCATAGTATGCACTGCTACTTCGTTCTAGCCGGCAATGCGGACATGCCCGTCATTTACCATGTCGAGCGTGTTCGCACGGGGAAGTCTTTCGCTACACGCACTGTCCAAGCCAGACAGCGGGGGTCTATCATTTTCACAACCACAATGTCATTCACCAGGGAAGACAGCGCTGGCCAGCGCAAGGTCGAACACGCCGCAAAAATGCCTACGGTTCCCGGTCCAGCTGAGGTGACGGTAGATCTCGGTGCCGACTACAGGAGCCCATTCGAGAGCCAGCGGATAGATATCTTGAACAACGACAGCCAAAATATTCCTGAAAAGCGAACCCGGCAGTGGCTTCGAGCCAGGGGTACCATAAGCGCGGAAGGCGGCCACCAAGCTCACTTGAGTGCACTTGCGTACATGAGTGACAGCTACTTTATTGGCACAGTAGCAAGAGTTCACAAGCTGTGGAGGTTTGGGTCTAGGGACAAGGATAAGAGCGGGCTGGACGAGAACTTGTTGCGCAAGCTACGTGAGATGGACGTGGAGACACTTAGGCGAATGCAGGGCATGGACGATGATGTTATCGCCGAGCTGAAGAAGCTGGCAGCAAATGTCGAGGGCCGCTCAGAGGTCAATACCGTCGATCGACCTGAAGTTGGTATGATGGTTAGTCTAGATCATACCATCTACTTCCACGAACCCCGAGCTTTCAGAGCGGACGAATGGATGTTCACTGAGATGGAGACCCCGTGGGCAGGAGATGGCAGGGGTCTGGTCCTTCAAAAGATTTTCACCAAGGAGGGCAAGCTGATTGCTACTTGTGTCCAAGAGGTGAGCTTCTCGTCTCCTTCCGATCTGAGGTTTACATACTGACATATATACAGGGGGTTGTCAGGTTGAAGCAAGCTAATGAGAAAGCGAATCTGTAGCAGCATTTTATAAGGTGGTTATGTCGTTCTATAAAGCGTTGGCGTTAGAGCTATATGGGTATACAGAGAGGCTAACCGGCGGTCTCTGTCAATCACAAGAATTGTCAAGGTCATACATAGGATTCGTAGACCAAGTGGCCATCAATGGACGAACAGATGGGCTTGACCATATTAGGTCTTGTTGTAGCAAATCTGGGAATCTATTTTAGTCCTTTATCAGAAATCAATTGAGGAATTTACTATATCAAATTTTATCAACGCCAATGCATCAACAACTTGCGGTGGAATTCGTGTTCCCTGGACGGACCCTAGTAGCACACGGAGATGCCCGCGGCGATGTCCCTAGGTTTTATTTATGAAGTGGTTGCTTATTGTTGATACTAAATCCTAATATTGACCTACAGATTCCATAACATTTCTATAGGCATTTTACGGATATTTAATCACGAAGACTTGCAGGGTTGTCAGTCTGCTTGGGGTGACCGGTAGTGGCAGACCAAGTCCTATGTACTGTTGATGGATTCACATCGCGAACGCCTGGCGGGGGCAAGGAGCTGCTCCACCAAAACAGCCACGAACCACTGGTCAAGTCTCTACTCCCAACCGCAACAACCGCTTTTTGACAAAATCGCTGATCCTTTTTCTAGCTAATTCTTCAAGGGTCATTGCGCACCTCCTGATATAGAATTAAAGGATCACCGCGTAATGTCTCGACATATCTCTTGACCTTCTTCATGGCGCAAGACGCCACTATCCGATCTATCTTCTACGCCCGCTTTGACGACGATGACGGTATGTTTTTGAGCCATTGACGATTGAGCGGCCCGTCGAGCGATACAAGGCAGTATTTAGAGTTGACATTTCTTAGGCCCCAAAGTCCTCCATCAGGTGCCAGAAGGCTCCATCATACCATGTCCGCCCTCTCAAACCGCCATGAAGGAGCCGTTCTTCGACTTCCAAGCGGTATCGAGCTATCTAATCCCTATTCGGGAATTCTGCAATCGTCCATTGAGCGTATGCACGAACGGCTATCGCATCCTAGGCCACCCGGTCCGTATAACAGACCCGGACAAATACGAGCGGAACGACTTCATCTTCAACTTCTGTATCGTCATCGACGAAGACGCCGAGCATGGTGCCATCAAACGCGTGGTCAGTAAGCTCGCCAGTGTGTTTGGCAATCTGGAGGAGCAGAACCGCTTTCTCAGCCGCGACGAGGAGAGCGACACCATTGTTGCTGCAGGTACGGAAGGTTACGGCGGCGAGAAGGGTAGCAAAGTCTTTGCCATCGTCGAGATGGTATTCGAAGACCTCAACGCTGTAGGCGAGGCCATGATTCCCATTGGTACGAGTTCCCAAACCTACCTGGCACACCTTCTCGCTGACGACCGCAGACAAATCCAACACCCTCAACTTGTCTCTCTTCCCCTCCCGGCCCCCACCACCACAGATCCAAAACCATCACGTCCCACTTAGCGTAGCACGCTTCACCTCCCTCCAGACCTCCGCCTGGGATCTGACCGTCCAACGAATTATCCCCCATGTAAACGGCATCAACTCAGTCTCCCGCATCTCCGCCCTCTCCGACGTCGACCCCAGCCTAACCCGCCGTGCAATCCAACACCTAATCTACTACGACTGCATCCTCCTCCTCGACATCTTCTCCTTCGCCGCCGTCTACGCCCCCACCCCGCGCATCAAGTCTTTCATCGCCTCCCCCACCCTCCAATCCGAGTGCGCATCCTACGTCTACTCTCCATCCAGCATCTTCACCCCCTCTCCTTCCCCATCCAATCCCGTACCACCCTCCCCCCGTTCCCCCTCAAACATTACCCTAATCCAACTCTACACCTCCCTCCGCCCCTCCCTCCCCCTGCGCGACTTCTGCATCTCCCACGCCTTCCAACTCGCCAACATCGACATCCGGCGGCTCATCACCTTCGGCGTGCTGCACGGCTTCCTGTACCGCGCACACCGCTACGCCCTCCTCCCTACTACATCATCGTCCGCCCCGACCGCTGCTCCAGTCCTGCCCACCACCACCACCACCACCAGCAAAGACGACGACACCGAAGCCGCCTACCGTGTAGCGGCGTTGAGCTCAGGATGGAGACTACGTGGCTCGTTAGCAGGGACGCCCACCACCACCACCACTACTCCGCCTATAAATGGCGGGAAAGAAGGGAAGCAGGGCAGAGAGGAGGAGGAAGGAAAGAAAGATGGGGAGAAGGAGAGCAGTGGGGAGGTGAAGACCAAGGAGTCCTCCGGGAGGGGAAAGGCGGGGAGGGAGGTGCTGCGGTTTGCGGACGGGATGCACAGCCTTGACGAGGCGTGTACGGCGTTGAAGTTGGTGGAAGGGGAGGTTGTGGCTAGGATGAGGGCGGCCGGGGGAGATGCCGGGGTGGTGTTTGTGTATAAGTAGCGTGAGTGGTGAAAAGGGCGAGATGGAGGGAAGAGGGAGTTGCATGACGAGGTACGAAGGGGATGGGTTTTCCATGACTGGTCATAGTGCCGCAGCAGGCGGCCCATATAGATACCCAACCAGATGCCTGTCGGTCCTGTGGTATAAAAATGCTGATATAATAGGCTGGTATCTGAGAAGGAAATTATGTGGCAATGAGACGCCGTGATCGGATGAATCATGGTATCACGCAAAGAGTTGGAGGGCTTCTGGTTGACATGGAACTATCGATGGCAAAACACAACGACGTTCGCATACATAGGGGAATGAGTAATTAAAGACCAGAAAGAAGAGAACTTTTATGGTATGCGATGCCGAGTATGCTATTCTACACTGCTCCTGTGCCAAGACAGTGCGCTGTTACGCACTTCATATTCGTGGCAATGCATATACACCCTCTTCTTCTCCGAAGTGGATGGATCCCGCATTCCAGCCTGTCTTATGCAAGCGCCTCCTGAAGAGGCACGAGACGCTCCATTCCCATGAAGCAATAAAATACTCGCTAGTCGTTACAATCATACACAGTCGTAAGAAATACATGTAAGAAAGGAAGTCTAGCTGGTGGCGTTAGCCCATTCGACAGTCTCGAGCGCCAGCATGACCAGCATGAGCGTGCTGGGAAGAATCCTGTTTGATAGTCAGTACTGTATTTATACAACACGAGAAAATCACAACATACCAAATGACGTAGCTCTGGAATAGTAGCTTGGACATGACGCCCATGAAGACATTGTTGAGCTGGCAGATCTGTGCCAATTGGAGTGCGCTTGGGGCACCAGTGAGCAAGAAGCAGACGACGATAAAAATGGGGTCGTCGAGGATGCTGACAGGAACAAACTTGGCGAAGACGGCGAGAAAAGGAGCGATGAACAGAGTCGGGAGCAGCATGCGAGCCACAAGAGCGGCGTAAAGCAGCTTGCGCTCCTCCTTCTTCTCCTCAGGAGCGATTGCCAATTCTTCCTGCGGTAGAGTGTTGCGAGCAAGGTTTGCGCCTAGCACAACCAGGATGAGGGGAACAGCGACACCGCCAGACTGCGCAATGGCATGAGTGACGGAGTTGTTGATGAAGGTGCCTTTCTTAAAAAAGAGTCGCTGCAGAGCCGGGACGGAGGCGACAATGACGGCTGCAAGCATGGCCCATAGTGGAGGGTTCATAGACTGGTAGATGGCGTTGAAGAAGCGGAAGATGTAGCTGCCCGTCTGGCGTAGGAATTTTTGAACAGGCACAGGGAGTTTGCGGAAGAGGTTGCTGAAGAAGGTTGAGATGGTGTCCGAGGTGCGCCGCCAGGATTTCTGCACCGCAGCTTTGGCCGTATGAAATGAGGCCTTGAGACCAGAGTTGCTGTCGTTAGAACGCTGATTGGACAGGCCATTGTAGCTAGGAAACTGGGTGATGTGGCCCAAAGACCGGCTACGGTCCATGCCATGCCCTGCCATGTTGCCTGTACCTCGATGGACAATGTTACCATTGGCGGGAGTGACAATCTCCTCGGATTCCTGAGGATGATCGTTCACTAGACTAGCGGAAGAGCCTACGGATGAGATCGTATGGGGGGATTGAGAACCGGATCCATAGTCCGAGTTGTACTTCTTGTGATGATCCTGATCGCTTTCCTCGTCCTCTGGATCATCCCTGTAACGACCCTGTTCAATCTGCTCTTGCTGTTCATCACTTTCGGCAGGCTTAAGTAGAACATTGTAACCCCATGACCATCTGAGAAGCTGACCGAGTTGTTGGAAGATAAGGAGGTACAAGATGCCCCGTGCTGCCACCTCTTCATCATTGTCGCCGGGGATCTGGTCCCAGTGGAGACCGCTCAGGGTCTTGGAAAGTGATATGACCAACGAAATGGGCAGCGAGTTGGAATTACCGAAGACACCCATGGCAGTGACGAAGTTGGTCTGCCTCTTGGGAAAACGGCATAGCTTGGAGATCAAGAGAGAGCATGCCCAAGAGACCAGAGTCTGAACAGCGAAGATGACTGGAATGACAGCCAGATCAAGGAGCTTATCAGCATTCAGCTGGGAGGCGAGCTTGGTAAAGACCAAGCAAGGAGTGAAGAGCTGGACATTGAGGTTGGCGACGAATTTTTGCGCGTCGGCGTCAAACATGCCCTGGCGGGCAACAATGTATCCGGGCAAACTGACGCATACGACTTCGAGAACGGCTTCGAAGACGAGCAAGACGAGATGTCCAAAGTTGGGATGGGACGAGTGGCCCTTCAGTACGCCCATCGTTTGGTCGGCCATGAAGATCTGGCTGCGCTGGAAGAGAGACACTGATGCTGGGACAGCTTCAGCGAACGTGTCCCGAAGACGAAAAGCTGTGGGAGTCGAGAAGAAAGCCATTGGTGAAGATATGGTTCGGTGGCAGAGGTGGTAGGGTTCAGCGGTAGCAGGTCGGTTTTGGGAGTTCGGAGGGGCCGTTGAGCAGGTTTCGGGTAGCTCAACGAATGGCTGGGAAATCCTATGCGGATGACTGCGGCATGATGGTCGAAGATGAAAGCGTCCGGGTGATGCCTGAGACTATATTCTGCGGCGAAGAAGCTGAGTGTAATAGGAACCAGAAGGCGGCGGTGTCGAAGGACGAACAATATTCTCGATTGCCGATAGCAGACCACTCGCTCGATACGGCAGGCTGCAGGAATTTGGGAGTGACGGGGGCTTGGGCCTGGGCGCGCGTCAAATCTGTGGCGAATCAGGAAGCGGCAACCGGGCACGGCGTGCATAAACCTGCGTGTCATGGCAATTGCATCATCCCGCTGGTCAGCCACCACAAAGGCACGCGACCTGCCAAGACTATTGCCCAGAGCCGCCCAGTGCTGCCCAGTTCGCACCTGAAAAATGCCCCGTTTCATGTTTCCGCTTCCTGGTTGACCACCTTTTATAATGACGCGGCTCGAGCTGTCAAGAATCCTCAGCCACACTCCAATTGTGGCTCAGTCAGACACTCTACACTTCTGTCCCTGTATCAACCTGAGCAATTATGATAGGCTTGACAGTATCGTGCCGGACTGATACCTGTAACCATCGTCATCGGCATCTCATGAACACAGCATTTTGGCTCGGCACGCATCTGCACATTCCCATGCGCGGCAAGATCGACGTGCCGCTCCTGCAGTATCGCCCTAGCCGTGCCCATGTACAATAAATATTGTCCTTGGAGGTCACCTTGGCGCCGATATCATTCTTATCGTGATCTTCACATCCGACTTCAACAATTATGAGCAACTTCTTCTTGTGATACGCCCTCCACTGCAGGTTTTCCTCACGGGGTGGCAGTGTCGTCGGGCCTGGGGGCAACAACTGTACTTCGGTCTTGGCTGCTCTGAAGCTTTCGGAGTCAGTGTGTGTGAACCAAGAAGATCAGTCATGCACCAAGGCATTTCCTCTGCATCTTGCCGTGGTGTCTCTAACAGCATGCGCTGGCGTCTGCAACGGATGTCCACTCCGACCCGCTCGATATTGTCTGCTCGCCTGCCGCCTGCTCAGTGGACACCCAGTCACTCACCTTCATGAGCAACCATGGCACCTTTGCACGTCTTGCCATTCAGACCGTGGCGCAGTATCATAGTCTCTCAATGCCACACTTTCCAGACCCGTGGTGTCATGCGAGTAACCTGGGACTGGCTGTATTTCTGCTTGCTGATACCTCCGCGGAGCAATCCGAGACCCCATGACCAGGATCCGCTTGTATGGGCTATTTTCGGTAAGGAAAACCACTACTGGCGAGTCGGCTAGTCTTCAAATGCTTGCGTGGGCTGAGGTAAGCAAGTATCCCAGAGACTTGTCGATGCATGTAGCAAATGAAAGTCAGAGTCGTTTTGTCTCTGTCAAGGACCGGGCGATGGTGTAATCCGAAGTAAGAACATATAGTAGGAGGAGGTGGTTGTGGTGGCATGGGGATGGCAGCCAATTGTGTTTGGAGTAATTGCTTCGGCAGACGGCACGTGACAAGCCTCCCGTTTTCACATTAAGCCACAGCCCTGCCGTGCAATAGCGGACTTCACAATCACCGGGCCACGATACTATCACATACTTCACTCTTATATGTCGCTTCTTCACCCTCTCTTCTCATCCCTCCTTTCCACCGCACTCTCACACCTGCTTCTGTTACCACTTTCTCCACGACCTGCTCCTACAATAGCGGCTTGTAGACCAGGTGACATTGACTGAAGCGATTTAACAAGATCTTGGCGGCTCGACTTAGCATAGGTTGATGACCACTCTCCTGAGGAACATGCGTACGTGTGTCGAGGCGCATAAGTTCACCGACCCGCAGCCTGACTTGGGGCCCAAACCAGGTGCTGCAATCCCTTGACCTAGTCGCCTGGTGGCATCAAGTCTCAACTCGTATCACGAAGGAGATGAGGAGCGGCCGGTCTCAATCTGGGTTGATGACAAATCTCTTGAGGAAGATCCGCACTCTTATGGAAGTCCACAATGCCCCTGGACTTTTCGAACAAATGGCCGGTATACACGCAGCGATCTTGGTCAAGACCGCTAAAGAAAGTGGATCGGAGACTATTGATGAGTTGTCGCATACTTTTGCAACGCCGGGCGGGGTTTTAGAAGTCGCATCTTCCTTAGCGAGAAGCATAGCAACGGTCGAGAGACAGATTTCGAGCGTATGGATACCGGGCATCATGATACTTTTGCAAACATAGTTGATTTGATCTTTTACAAAAGTAGCAAGATCACAACTCGATGCTCGGTATCCAAGTGTAGTTCTCTATGCTTTGTATAAGTTGAGCTTCTTTGCTGTTCTGATTCGTAACTTTGCCCGTCTCACCTTCACCATCTTACCTCACCTATTTCCTTCGCGCCCCGCATCTCCTCTTTCTTACTACTTATCAAACTGCCAGGCCAACATACTCGTGGAAGCTTACACATACTAACAATGTCACCATTTACTACCAACTAAGTCACCACAGCAACATCAAGGATTGCAAGGTGAAGCTGGAGTACAACCAGCAAGTCTGGTCAATCTTTCGTACGGTTGATCTCACTTGACTTGCTCTTCTTCCATCACGTTCTGGATTTCACCGATTGTCAGTCGAAATACAACAGCTACACGTATGACTCCATGACCGAGTGTCGTCCATCGCGAAGCTAACGGAGTACAACATGGGTGACTTGTTCGTTCTACTCCACAAGGACGGTAACGAGAAGATGGACAATGTGACTACCAACGATGCGGTCCTTTCTCAGAACGTCCGCTCCAACGAGCAACAAGACGCTCCCGAAAACCCCCATTTCGCTTCCCAAGAGAATTTGAACTTCGTCTTCAAGGTGCTCGAGAACAGATTCAAAAGTAAGAGAGAGATCAGGTACATCCATGGAATGCTCGCTATGATGGAAGCATTGCACTCTCTCTCATTGGATACGCCAAAGATGAGGTTTCCCGCCACCTTGACTTTCTTCTATGCTGGAAGCTAATCCACTCAGGAAACTGCCGAGAAGTTCGTCGATGAGCTCCAGGTATGCTTGGTTGATTTTTAAGTACTCTTCTGCATACTAGTTGTAGCATAGTCCAGCTTCGACGACCACATTGAAGGAGAGCTTGATCCTGAACGTGTGTCTCTGATCCGACGCGTCCTTGTCGACGCCCAAATAATCGGGGAGGTGGAATACGACGACTTGCCCGAATAGTTCTCTCATATGACTTTGCGAAGGAACGTCAGCTCAACGAATTCGCGTCTGTGGATGAACAGTCCTTCCCTTTCCCAAAACGCCAAAAAGCACTACAGTATACCCAACAATCCTTTCGTACATGAAACCATGCAGACGCACACAATCCTCATTTCTCCGCGTCTAAACAGCTCTTCCGTTTCCTCAACTGAACGCCCTCTCGTATGTCGTACCAAAGCCGTAGCATCCCAAATAGAATCCACGATCGATAAGATCGAAAGCCAATTCGCCAAATTCAAAGTTAGAAGCGATAGCCAACCTCTTCGCCACCATCCACCATTCTCGCCGTCCCCTTCCCAGCGGCCATCCACCCAAGCCAGCATTGCCGCCTCAGCCCTGCACACCGCAATTCCTCTCCTTTTCCCCCCACCGGCCGCCGCAAAGTTCCAAAACCGACAAAAATTCAAAAGCTCAGCAACGATCCCTTCCCCTCTCATCCACCTCGGAGATATTCCTGACCCCCGGAACAGCCATCTTCGCCTGCACACACCTGTCGTACGCGATCGCTGCGGGCGACTTCCTCATGAGCGGCAGGACCAAAGCGAAGAAGTACCACAGGAAGAACAGGCCCAGGAGATACCCGAAGCACAGCCGGCAGTAGGTGAAGCGCCGTTGCCATTTGGTGGGTTTTTGGCCGCGGCCGAGGGAGTACTCCACTATGTTGATCCGTTCATGGGGGCGAATTTCGGTAGGAGTGTGCTGCGTTGCTGGAGCCGGGAGAGATGGTGGTTGGGTCGGGGACATTATTTTATGATTGTTCCGCGATCATTAAGGACTGACCTCGCATTCGCATACGGAGAAGAGATGAGAAGTAGAAATCGTGAGTCGAACGACCTTCTGGAATTTTTTCTTCATTCGGACCGACCATGCCGCGGCGGCGAAGCGGAGTGTGATAAGAGTGGGACTGTAACCGCTGGGTGGAAGCGGGAAGCCTTGAAACCCATACGAAGGAGTAGAAAAAAAAATCTTAACGAAAAAGAGGACGGGAGAATCAAGAGGGGTGGAAAATAAGAATGGGTCCATATGTACATGAAAAATTATACCTCGCCGCCAGGGTAGATGGGATATGCGCCGACACGGAAAGGTGTGAAGATATTACAGCCCCCCGCCATGCCCATTCGTCCACACATACAATCGTGACTATATCCTTCCATGTCCACTCTTCTCCCCTCTCCCATCCCTCGCCGACCCCACGCCTTCCAATTCTGCCGGCGCTCTCCCAGCGTCCATCTCCGCCGGCCTCCAATCCCCCTGCATCTCCCCCCTTCGCTCGTATCCCCCTCCTCCCGTTCGCTCATACCCAGCCTGTCCCGCACCATAAAGCCCCTCCACGACCCCCGCCCCGTGCCGTTGGTGCTCCTGCGGCAGCTCATACTTCGCATCATTATACCCATACCCTTGCTCATACCCTGCCTGGTGCATCAGCGGTGTTGATCGGGCGCGCTTTTTGCGTATGACTAACACTAGCGTTATTAACGAGATGAGGAGGGCGAGGACACCTAGGCCAACGCCGACGCCGATGCCGAGCTTGGCGCCTGAGGAGAGGCTTGGTGTCGGTGTGGGGGTGGAGGAGGAGGTGCTGGAGGCAGAGCCGGGGATTGTGGTTGAGGCTGTGCCGGTCGGAGTTGTGCTTGTTGACCCTGAGCTGGAGGCGGAGGTGGAGGTGGAGGAGGAGGAGGAGGTGGTGGTTGTTGATGTTGAGGATGTGGTAGAGGATGAGGAAGAGGATGAGGAGGTAGCCGTCGCAAATCCGGCCAGCGTAGCAGCGATGGTGATCTCGTCCGATCCACCCTTGCCGCAGCATGAGGTGTTGTTCTGGCCCAAACACCATGTCTTGGACGCTGAGGAATCCTCGCAGGGCGTCAGGCGCGCGACGCCGTTACCATCCTCGTCCTATGAGAGCGGGTCAGAATCCCATCCGGAACGGAAGACACAGGGCACTTACATTTGGATCGGTGAGGATGTTGAGACAGTACGCACTGGGCCATGAAGTATCGCTGCACCCTTCGCGCCAGTATCCCCACGATCCATCTGCCTCGACTGACTGACACAGCCCATTAGGCAGACAGTTGTCGTGATGGGTGGCATTGTGGTCAATGATGGCCTTCGTCGTCGCGCAGCAGTACGAGATCTTCGAGGCAGCGTAGCAGGGGTTGTAGTCGGTCAACATCTTTTCGCCTTGCGGGTTGTAACATATCGCCACCGCGCTGGGCAGCAGAAGTACCAGACATGCTGCGAAACGAGCGGTAAGCCAAGCCATAGCGATTGTACCGCACCTCGGGTCAAAGCGATTCTGATGGGACAAAGAGACAAGTCACGATTGGAAGGACAGAAGAGTTATGGGAGAAAAAAAAAGGCACAAGCGACAAGCGCCGCATGGCACGAGGCTGAGGCATTTGCATGGTTACAGGTGGGCCAGCCAACTTACAGGTCGTTCGTGCAATCACACACCAAGGATCGTCTGCAGCACGCTATATTGAATCGGAGGACTCTATCCAGACAAGAATGTTGGATTCAGGCCAAGATGCACGCTGATAGGCCTTTCTTTGGGTCTTGCGAAATTACGGAGTCGAATAGAGGAAAGTGGAATTGTTTAGCGGCAAAATGTCAGGACAGCACGAGCCTACGGGACGACCCGGGTTCAAACCCTGGCGTAGATCATCGCATACAAACATCTTTGCCCAATCGGAAAGAAAAAAGAATCTAACAATAGCATGAAACATCAACGCACGACCAATGGATTCTAAAGAGCATGCGAACTAACTATACCGCAAAAAGTCGCAGAACAGATCAGAACTACCAGAAACGAATGCGACATATATCAAGATGGTATCATCCTCCAGTCCTGCCATTACTACTTTCCCCATGACTCTCCTTCCAAGGTCTTCGCATCTAAGCCTGCTGATCGTGGTGACCAATTTCGCCATCAATACCCATGTGTCGTCCACCATGCTCTTCGTACGACTGGCGGCGGATCTCTTCGGCCTTCTGCTCCAGCTCCTCCCTGATCTTCTTAGGCGGCTCCTTGTGCAACTTGGAGTGGTGCCTGCCAACACCACCAGTATTGCCTTGTCCGTTGCTACCAGTGGCGTCGTGGGGAGGGGTCACTGTCTTGTCCTTGTTGGCGTAATCCGCGGCCGCAGCGTGATCACCTGTAGTGGTTGTGGGGTGGTGCCTCGTCTCCTCTTCGGCGACAGTCGCCGGCGCCGCGGCAGCAACGTCAGACCGGCGCGGTGAGCGGGAGGACTTCCTGCTGTCACGGTCCTTAGACTTGTCCCTGTGCAAGAAACCCAGGAATGATCGGCGCTTCTTGGACTTCTCGTCCTTCTCATCGTCAGCAGCATCAGAAACATTCTTCTTGTTGTGCTCATGTGCAGCTACACCACCCGCGGCCGCTGTACCTGCGGCTCCCGCAGCCAGGGGGGCCTTGTTGTGAGAGTCTCTGTCAGCGGGCACCTGGCCGGCTTGACCGGATTTCTGAGTGCTTGAGAGGGGGCCTTCAGCCTGAGTGCCAGTCGGCTGCGCAGCTCTCTCCTCGTGCTTGTGGTGCTCATAGGCGGCACCGCCAAGACCGGCAGCGCCAGCAGCTCCAGCAACATACGGAGCCTTGCTGTGCGAGGCCCCTTCGGTGGGGACTTGACTACCCTGAATTGGCTGTTGAGTGGTCGAAGTTGGCTGCTGAGCTCGGCTGGCCAAGGGTTGCTCATCTCTCTCGCCATGTTTGTGGTGCTCATAAGCTGCGCCGCCAAGAGCGGCCGCGCCTGCAGCGCCTGCAGCATACGGAGCTTTGCTGTGCTCATGCTCGTGTGTAGGCTCCGTTGCAGTCTGACCAGTTGCAATACCGGTGGTTGGGCTGGTCGTGGCGCCTGTAGTGGCATCCCTTCCTGCAACACCAGTTCCAGTGGGACCGGTAGCAGTGCCAACAGTGCCGGCAGTAGCAGGAGCAGTAGCACCATGAGTAGCGGTAGTGCCCTGGTCAACAGGTGAGACGCCAGCGGTGTTCGCGTCTCTGGTAGCTTCATGCTTCTTGTGCTCCTTATCAAGCTCATATGCACCCAGCCCCGCAGCACCAACACCTGCGGCTGTACCGACTTCCTTCTTGTGGAGCTTGCCATTCTTCTCCTCCTCGGTTGCCCGCCTTGCCGGAGATGGAGATCGGTCTTCCTTGTCACGATGGAGGAACCCAAAGATGCTGCGACGCTTTTTACCCTTTTCCTCAGGTTCGACGTCCTGCTGTTGCTTCTGCAGCTTCTGTCGCTCCTGTTCAGCCTTCCTGTTCTCTTCTTCGTGGTGCTTCCGCTCAGCCTCGGCGGCAGCAGCAGCGGCAGCAACCTCCTGTTCGTGATGCTTCTTGTCCACCTTCTGTTCCTTCTCCACCTGCTTTTGGTGCTTCTCTTCCTCCTTCTGCCTGGCATGCTCCTGCTTCTTCTTCTCGGCCTCAGCTGCTGCAGCTGCTGCAGCCACTTCTTTCTCGTGCTTCTTTTGTGCTTCATGCTCCTGCTTCTCTACCTCCTTTTGGTGCTTCTTCTCCTCCTTCTTCGCGTCTTTTTCATGCTTCTTCTTCTCCGCCTCGGCGGCGGCAGCGGCAGCGGCAGCCTCCTTCTCAGCGTTCTTCTTCCTCTCCTTCTCGGCCCTGGCAGCTTCCTTCTCTTGCTGTTTCTGAGCTTCTCTCTGCTGTTTCTCAGCTTCCTTCTGCTGCCTCTCAGCCTCCTTGGTCTGCTGTTTCTCGAGCTTTTCCTGTTCCTTCTTGCTGAACTCATGTGCTGCAGCACCGCCAGCGACGGCGGTGCCGCCGACGATTGCCGCATCACGGCCCTTGTGGCTCGCGTCCTTCTCCAGATGGGAGCCGGTGGGAGAAGTTTGCTGAGCAGTAGTTGGACTAGCAGCAGCACCAATGGGTGGCACCTGAGATGATGACGGCACTTGACTAGACTGAGCAGCATGGGCAGGTGTGTCTCTGGCCAGTGTACTATCCTTTGAACGATGGTCGAGAGCATATGCGCCAGCTCCAGTAGCTGCCGCACCTCCGCCAACCAGTGCTGCGTCTCGGCCGTAGTGGTGATCCTTGTCACCCGTATGGGTGCTTGGTGCTTGAACAGTTTGAGAGCCTGTCTGAGGGTAGGCACTTGATGTCCCGGATGTGGTTCCAGCCTGAGGTTGGTTTCGAAGAGGAAGAGGACCCTCGCTGGATTGCTGGCCTTGCTCATGATGACGGAAGGCATGTTCACCCACTCCAGCAGCTGCTGCGCCTCCGCCGAGCAAAGCTGCGTCCCTGCCATAATGATGGTCTCGGTCACCTGCGTAGGTGCTAGGCTGTTGAGCGACGCCCGAAGCGGCGTGAGAGCCTGTCTGGGGATAGCTGCTTGGCGGGCCGGATGTAGTCTCGGACTGGGCCTGGTTGCGAACAGGAAGAGGACCTTCGCTCTGCTGTAGACCTTGACCATGGCGATGGTGGAGAGCGCGTTCACCTGCACCAGCAGCAGCTGCACCTCCTCCGACCAATGCGGCATCTCTACCGTAGTGATGATCTCTCTCAGTGGCGTGACTGCTAGGTTGTTGAATGCCACTGGAGGTGACATCAGAGCTCATCTGAGGGAAGGCACTTGATGTACCAGATGCAGTCTCGGAGCCCGTGGGATTGCGGATCGGAAGCGGACCTCCACTCATTTGCTGACCAGTAGAAGGAGCAGCATGAGTTGCCGAGGCTCGATCTTGTTCATGATGGTGGAGAGCACGCTCGCCTGCTCCAGCTGCGACTGCTCCTCCACCAAGCAATGCAGCATCTCTGCCGTAATGATGGTCTTTCTCACCCGTCCGAGCGCTGGGCTGTTGAGAGGTGGATTGGGAGGCGTACGAGCCAGGTTGAGCCGTGCCTGATGTACTTGATGTAGTCTCAGACTGCGTTGAGTTACGGATGGGAAGAGGACCTTCACTCGATTGCTCTCCAGCGGATGAAAGAGCATGAGTTCCCTGGGCTCTATCCTGATCATGATGATGATGAAGAGCGCGTTCACCGGCTCCAGCTGCGGCTGCGCCTCCGCCGACTAAAGCCGCGTCTCTACCGTAGTGGTGGTCTTTGTCATCGCGCTGGGTACCCGATGGCTGATTAGATGCCGTCGCAGGGTGAGAAGCTGTGCCCGAAGAGGCCGAAGTTCCGTAAGCAGAGGATGTACCAGTGGCACTTTGAGGCTGCGATGTAGCTGTGCCGGTGGAGAGTGCGCCTGTTCCGGTAGGCTGAGCCTTGTCCCTTTCATGACGATCAAGCGCATGCGCGCCTGCACCAATTGCAGCCGCTCCACCGCCAACTAGGGCAGCGTCTCTACCGTAATGATGGTCTTTCTGCTGAGAGGCAGGAGCTGCAGTTTCCGAGGTCGTACCGTCACTATTTCTAGGGTTCCTGATATGGAACGGACCGCTCTGGCTGGTTTCATGTGCGGCTGAAGGCGACGAGCTCGAAGTTCCGAGGCCAACCGGTGCCTCTGATGCAGTCTGGGGCTGGCTCGATGCTTTTCCAGTGGAAGTAATATCCCTGTTGTGGCCGAGACGCGTGTTTTCGTCCTGGCCGCGATCGAGCGCATGTGCACCTGCACCAGCTGCAGCTGCACTGCCGCCGACTAAAGCAGCATCCCGGCCATAATGGTGGTCGTTCTGCTGAGAGACAGGCGCTTGAGTTGATGCCGAGGCTGATGAAGTGCCAAGTGGCTGTTGGTGAGCCGAAGGCACGCCCGTAGGTTGTTGAGCACTGGTCGAAGCACCGGTGTATGGCTGTTGGGTTCGGTTTGTGCTAGAAGCGGGCAAGGCGGTATCGTCCTTCTTGTGGTGATGGTGATGGTGACCCTGGGCATGCTCCCCAGCATCAGCAGCCGCAGCAGTTCCACCAATGACCGCAGCATCTCGACCGTGGTGGGGTTCGCCATACGACAAGTACGTGCCTTGGTTGCTTGAGGACGTGGCTGTTCCCTGGGGTGCACCAAAGAACCCACCACGATTAGAGGGGTTTGTCGAAACGTCTGTCGAAACTTGTTGACCACTCAGGGGTGCTGCGTTACCAGCCGTACCTCGATGTTCATGCTCTTTGTGCAAACCATATGCGGCAGTTCCCGCGCCGCCAACAAGAGCCGCATCGCGGCCATAGTGATGCTCGGGGTTGGTGCTAGCCACATGCTGGGCTGAGCCTGGAGCTGTCGCTCCTATTGGTGGCCCAGTAGTGCTAGAGGAACCGTGAGGTATGGTGGAGGCAGTCGAGGGCGCGGCCTGGGAGGAAGTGGATGTGTGTGCTAGTCCGGTGGTAGGAGTGCTACCATCGTGCCTATGCTTGTGGTGTTCATGGGCAGCTGCGCCAGCGGCTCCAGCACCACCAACAAGTGCAGCGTCTCTGCCATAGTGGTGCTCGGAGGGAGTGTCATGAACGGCACGGCCCTCGGGAATGGTGGAAGAAGTCAGGTTGCCCTGATTTTGCAACTCGGAACCATCAGTAGAGGGGAATCGACCGGGCATGTGTGGCATTGAGTCGTGGCGAAGACTCTGGGACTGCGAGGAAGTCCCAGCGAGTGGGTAGCTGCGATATGTGTAAGTGGCATTTTGAATCTCTTGTTCCTCCCTGGACAAGTTTCGTGCGGGATCATGAGAGACTGACGAGTCGGTTCCAGCAGTGTTTGCAGTATTGCGGTTGTGATGGTGAGCTGCAATTCCCGCGGCAGTAGCGGCGGCACCCGTTCCCAACGCAGCATCACGACCGGTGTTGTGGTCACCGGATCTGAGGGGAGCGGTCAGTACGAGAGCGTTGGGATCAAATGGAAGTGCTCACTGAAGGGTCTGGCCCGCTGGGGTGCTAGTGGCATCTCTGGAGTAAACGCTGCTGGTCGCGTCACTGGTAAGCGCACCTCTGTCGGCAGTCAAACCTGAAGTTTGTGCAGTGCCGCGCGGGTGTGAATCCAAAGGGGCCTGGGCGTAAGCACCGGTGGGATCAGTCGTGGCGTTGGAGATGTCGGCTTCCGCAGCAGCAGGAGCAGCTGAAGCAGCTCCGACTGCGATCGGATCACTGGCCTGAGCCTGCCTGTTCTCGGAAGCAGAGCTCGAGGGCTTGTCCTTGCCGCCAAAGTGGCTGCCCTCGCCACTCAATTTGCCAGTATTCTTGTCCCCGTACATAACTTCGTCGTCCTTGTCGGATCCGGGATTACTGTAGGGTGTCTGTCAGGTGGTGCACTTTTGAGAACGCAAGCTCTGGACATACATGAAAGCCTTTAATTTCTGCATATTGGATTATTAGATTGCAAATGGGGTATCTTTGTATAAACGAGAACGAGAAAGTGCAGATGCGGGCTGTAGGTGCATTCAATGCGCAGGATGCAAAGAAAGCGCAAAGGATGTTGACCGCAAGTTCGAAGCAAGGTCGAGAAGAGTCGGACGAGAGGGTGGTTAAGGGGCGCGACGAGCTCTTGAGTGAGACACGAAGCCAGGATGAATCGACGACGACACGCGGGGCAACGAGACCGAGCATAGCCATGATGTCATGGTCGATACGGGCAGGGCTATCAGTGGCTCGATCATTCCGGCCCAGCAACTCGATGCAAACCTACCATCTTCCTCTACGCCGCCATTTCCAGCTTGTTTGGCTTCACGACCAAACAAGCAATATGGTCTGCTTGGTGCTATGTCGGAACGAGCATGATGGCAGCCCAAAACAAGGTGGTGCAATCGACGACTGTCCTGACGAGGTTAAAGCGGGACAAAATCAAGCTTGGGATCGCCGTGACGGCGGCGCATCAAGCGATCGGGTGTGAAGATCGCACAACCTTGCGACGTGTGGTGGTGGCTTGTCGCCGCACGGGCGAGTCGAGTCTGGGGCTTAATTTCTTTGAGCTCGTGGCTTGTGGGTTGTGCCGGGATGCCGTGTGCATGTCTGCGGGCGTTCCCATCAACTGCCATACTTTTTCAACACTGCAAACTCCTGGAGGGGCTGCCCGTGTCCCACAGTCCTGTCACCTTTACCTGCCACACTTCAAGTGCTGCCATTGATAAGAGGGCCTGTGTCCACCTCGGCAGCCCCAGTGGGGCGCTTGCTTGTCAGCCAGCAGCGTTGCCGCTAGGTCCACCGTGTCTCATAGTCCGAATCTTGTCCAACTCTCTCAGGGCCAGTAGCCGCAAACCTGCCGCAGACTCAACCGCCTTGCCGCGAAACGAAGAAGAAATCAGACAGCCGCCGTTCAAACGACGAATTGGTCAATTGCATATGCTTCAATGCGAACGATGACGCGTTTCGAAGGCTGCTGCCGAGCTTGCTCGACTTGAGAGATGTGGGTGGGAGCGCTGGTGAGAATGGACTTTTGGTACTCTGCGGCTTGTGACCGTCTCTATGTACTGTGGCTTGCAACTTCTTCTGCAGGAGTGCACTGGGGACAATCCAGCACGAGGTATTCTCAATCCAAAACTGCATGCTGCGGCTTGCTGCTTCACAAAATAGCCTTGCGCAGGAATGGCAATTTGTCTCATTTGCCCATGTCAGACATCGACGGTGACGGGTGCACTTCTCTGCCGGGAGCTGGTGTTGAGCCGAACATGCTTGTATGCTGCCCACGACTCAAGCCTTGGAGAATGATTGCTCTTGCTAATGTCGCACTCTGTTGCTTCTACACGACACTCTGCAACATGTAATCGACAATTATGGTGTGCATACACTCCTGCAGGCTGATTGTCGGACAAAGGTCGGCGTCGAACGTACAAGTCGGGCCGTCGTCTTTTCCCTCCCCAGTCCGGGCCGCAACTGCCGCGTGTCTGTCCAATTGTTACGGCTGCCACGCGGAGCGGCTGCAATACGCGGGGCAGGCCACTTCCTGATTGGGCCATTCACCAGCCCCCGGCCCCCTCCACCCCACATTTTCCACTCCCCAAGTCCTCAATCCTGCACTAATGCACCTCCAGTGGTGCATGCTTTTGTTTGCGGATGGTTATGTCACTCTTTGACATCCCGTCAACCGCTTTCTCAACCTCAACCTGGCCCTCGTTCCTTCAGCCATTCTATACTCCTTTGTTCTATAAAGCTGCATCTCGGCAATGACGCTGGGCTTGAGACCAGCTTAACGGCACGCCGGCTTTAGAGTCTCCGCCGTTGCACTTGCAGAGACATTGTACTGCTACCGCTACCATTTTCTTCAACGGTCAAACGCCCGCTCTATTCTATCTGAGCGCCGGCGGCGTTTAAATATCACATCTGATCTATCGCTTTGCCCATTATATCGATTGTGGCCCCCTCAGAGCCGACATTTACCAGCCACGACCCTCTATCATAACCCTGCAACTGTCCTTTACACCCCACCCGCATACTTCTTCAACCCGCCAGACTCCGCTCTGTTAATCACCCACGAATTCTTCTACGGACGACTTAGTATCACACCTCACACTCTCACAATCTCATAACCACCGCTCGAATGTCCAGAATGCCTTTCCGTGAGAAGCTGAAGAAGGCGTTCAAGTCAAGCTCGCCCGCGTCCTCCAAAAACCCTTCCCCCACAATCGTCCAAGCAGAGACTACGAGGTGGCCTTCGAATGTATACCGCCCAGATGAACCAATGCCTCGCCCCAAATACCGGGCACCCGTCAAGAAAGAGCACAAGGAAAAGCTAGAAGCCTTCAACTTTGCCTCCTCATGGCGTCGCCGCAGTCACGTCTCTCTCTACAGTCCCATGGGCTCCCGTCTGCCCTCACGTCGTGGCTCACGTGCCAACCGGGACAGCCTGGAAGCTCGCCGGAAGTCGATTGTACAGCAGGGCAGCAAGACGGGCTCGACGTCTAGGAGCAACAGCATCGCGAGCTCATACGACCCTAAACCAAGACCGACTCAGCGAGCAGCACAACCCACATCACTTCAGCCCGAACCAGAGCAGTACGGAGATGATGACGTGGGAAATGGTATGTTCACAAGCACCGTTGCATTCTTCGTCCCACCCAGGAAAGCTCAAGTACATACCCCCCCTTCCCCAATCTTGCACAAGCTCGTCCCCCCCTTCACTTTAACACCCTCTCCCGCCTCCACGATCTCTACTAACATTTGTGTCTAGTTGGTCTATCACGCATCCACTCACGGGAAAAGCCGCCCCGCATCAGCATTAGTTCTGCCAACTCACACCCGTCCACAAATGATCAATCTCAAGCCTCAGCAATTCCAAATGCCCGCTCGGGTTCCTCTGGCGTCACCTCGGGAGGAAGAAATCGATCCCATGGACACAGACGATCACATAGTGACGAATACGGCTCGTCTTCAAGCCTGCAAGAAGCTTCCATCTCCAAAAAGGATAGCGGTCCGCCCAGTCAGCACATCGTGGGTCTCGTGAATGGCTCGGATGCCGACCACAAGATGTTCACAGAGGATGACCTCGTCCAGGCCATGTCGCGGAACCGTATGAACAGCGCCGTGGCCTTGTAATAACTTGCATATATTTTTGGACTGCCAATTTGCATGATTTGGAGGGGGTTTTACTTTGTTTTAGATTCACAATAACTATGCATAGCTATATTGGCGTCGAGAGCAAGGGATTGTATTTTAAGACAAATTGTTGTCGTCACATCATCATCATCATCATCATCATCATCAACAACAACAAGAAACATAGACATGGGGAGGACCGGGGCGAACCCACACAGAGGCGATCGCTGCATAGATTGAGGCTAGCATCACTGCATCGACGAGATTGCATATAGGAAAAAGGCAGAGCAGAGGAAATGGCATAGCATATCAGATTGATAGAAAACATGAAGGAGAATATTTGAAGAACAAGTCATCGTCCGAGATCCGTATTCTGCGTATCCATGAAAGATGGTACGTCAACGAAACGTAATCCCACTATCAAGTTGCACTCATAGTGCCGCCAATTCAGGGATTCAAATCAAGCAGAACAAGCGACGTTAGATTTGAACAGTAAGAAGAACAATCCATGCGAATTGCAGAACCAAGAGCCACTATCAACAACAACAACAAATACCCGATCTCGTTTCTTTGAGATCCATATCCATCTGTCCATATATATATATATATCCGCAGATAAAGACTCATGGTGGGATATTGCGTAGTCCACATGTAGCATATGCAGCATGAGTTATTCTTGTGCATGTACATGATGCATGCTTGACACAAGCACCCGGCGAGCCAACCTCACGACCAGCTAGCTCAGCGGGCCATCTACCAGCAGTCGTGGAAAGTAGCGACTAGGAATCAAGTTGGCAGAAAAAGCGGAGTGCACAAATGCCCGTACATTGATCCGCCGCTCCCCCCCACAACTGAGTACTGCTAATAGGTTCGTATGCAAGCTGGTTTTGCTCGTCTAGCACATACAAGTGTAGCCTGCTCTGCCCAGCCATCACCAAGCGTTATCCTTACTCACGCTGGAAACTACATAAAACCTCATGTATAACTCAATTAAGCTAGCATAATCCCGCAGCACATGCACGCACGCAGTCCACACTCTGATATCCAGGGTAAAGCGTTCTATTCCCATTCCTGTCGCTATGTATCTGCTCAACTCGAGCCCAGGCTCGAGCTCAAACCCACCTACGCCCCTTCTCGGTTCCCCTCACCAGCTCAAGCAGCGACTGCCTTCCCCGGGCTAGGCACTGCATCCAATGGCGCCGCATGCAGTGCCGGCTTCCTATGTTTCCCCAACCGCCCCTCTTTCCTTTTCCGCAACTGCTCTCTGACCCACTCTCCTACCTCCTTATCCACCCACTTGTGTCCCTCGTCATCTACAGTCGAGTCGACTTGCACCGTCAGCTCATCTTCGGCAGCGGCCACGGCTGGTGATTCCGAGGGTGCGTTGGCCGCATCTTCGTCTTCCTCCGCTATGACGTTCATATCTTTTCCTTCTAGAGGTGCAAGCCATGCGTGTTGCAGCAGCATCGCGTAGGTGGGGCGGAGCTTTGGGATTTTGTTCAGGCAGCCGGCGACGAAGTTGCGGGCTGCTTCGGAGAAGGTGTCGGCTGGGAGATCGGGAGGTGCGCCGTCCACGATGGCCTGTTTGTAGGTTAGCACTGCATATAGGTCGGAATTAGTCAACGATACTGACCGATAGTTGTGAGAAGATGTTGTCATAAGTCTCAGGGGGGTAAGGATATCGTCCCATAGCGCACTCGATGATGGTCAGGCCCAAACTCCAGATATCGCTCTGGACGCTATATGTGCCACCGCCAGGGTTGGCGCCGGCCTGTGCCACTCCGCCACTTGATATCCGCTCCGGAGCCATATACGACTGACAGCCAATATTGGTCTTTGCGATACTTGCAACCAAGTTTCCTGACACACCAAAATCGCAGATCTTGACCGCACCCAGGGAGTTAACCAGGATGTTTGTCGGCTTGACGTCTCTGTGAATGATGTTGTGTTCGTCCTTCAGACTCCGCAATCCCTTTGTAGTGGCGTACGTGATCTTTCTCAGGACACCTTCGGGAATACCATCTCCGTATAATTTGTCGATGGAGCCTCCATCCATGAATTCCATGCATATGTACACTGCTCCTTCCTGGAAAAAGGCGCCGTAAAAGTCGACGATGAAGGAGCTCACACAACGGTGAAGAATATCGAGTTCCATGATGATAGCAGCGAATTTGGCATCATCCAGCTCAAGGCGGATCTCCTTCATGGCCATAACCACTCCAGTACCAGCGCCACGTGCAGGAGCAGCGTCTTCACCGGGCCGTGGAGATCCGGGTGCGCCATCCTGTTGCCTCGCTTGACCTGGGAGAGCCTTATTTCCGGCGAGACCTTGACCTGGCCGGCGCATCTGTGGGCGAGCATGGCGGACTTTGTATACTGTGCCGTAATTACCCTTTCCAAGCTCATCCAGTGTGTCAACCTCGTCAAGTGATATGCTGAAAGATTGACCAGATGCGAATTGTACGCCTTTGCTGTTCAATATAGCCTTGCCTTTAAATTGCAGGCTGCCCGTCTCCTTATCTATGAAATCCGAATACTTGTCCAGCGCCGACTGTGCCTTCTTAGCGTCATCAGCCGGAGGAGCAGGTGTGTCTGATTTGCCATGAACATCGGCCAGCGACATCATAGGCTTCTTGCGACCAGTGGCAGGTAGGTTGGGTCCCGGTCCAGGAGATGACGCGCCAGGTAATCCTCCAGGTAGCTTGAGACCTCTCTTCTCGGCCAGAGAGGGCCCTCTTCCAGGCGGCCCTCGTCCTGGAACCACGGGTGCAGATTGAAAGGAAGGAGGTGTGGGCCGCTGCATACCGGGGGGAAGCTTAAAGTTACTAGGAATACCTCCAACAGGACCGGCCGGCGGTTTTGACGAGGAAGATTGCGAGCCATTCAGAGCACCTGGAGTGGCAGTAGGCATGACCGGATTGGAGGGAGACCGGATAGTGGGAGGTGCACCCCGCCTCTCGAGGTGGAAGGCTTTCATCTTGGCAGCCAAGTCCGCGTTTAATCCTGCTCCTGTCCTGGTCATAGTACTCTGCGGCGGTCTACGCGCGGCGTTCAAGTTCCCTAACGGAGTGGAGGAGGGAGTCATGCCGGCGGTGATGGCAGAGGGCGAGGCGGAGTGGGGTGAGGCTTTCGGAAGGGAAGCGGAGGAGGGGGATTGCGGTTCGGTAGAGGGTGACTCGGGAGGAGAGGGTGTTTGAGGTTCCTCGGAAGGACTCGCGTCCGGCGAGGGTGTTGAGTCCATGGCGGCGGAGACAATGGGATAGGTAGTGTGGTGTTCGGAGGACGGCGGGGATCGCAAAGTGGGAGAGGTGCAACGGTCGAGGACGAGCTCGCTGAAAACGGAAGCTGGAACGGGAGCGGCGGATGTTTAGTCAACGCCGAAGAAGAAGAAGAAGAAGAAGTCGAATGATTGACAGCCCGCCTTGTTGCAGCTCACCTAGAAGCGAGCGATATTGAGGGGGGCGGGCTGAAGAGACAGTAGGCGGTGGGGGAGAAAGAGCGGGAAATCAATGTTGGAGGTGTGGTGGCATTGACAGGAGCGCGACGCGGGGATTGGAGATCGGTGATGATGCCTCGACGCTAGAGCTCAAATCAGGTCCGGAATGCCCGCTGTGCAAGATTGGGCGGAATCAGCAGTCCCGCATTGCCTGGATGAGCAAATTCACTCGTCGTCGAGGCTGATGGTGGTGGTGCTGGTGGTGGTGGCGACGATGGTGTTATTCGTAGAGATGACAACGACGGCAGCTGGACCGGGAAGGAATCACCTGGAGGTTTCGGTGACGGAAACATGCATAGATATTTTTGTCAGTGTCGTGTCGTCTCCAAGGTCAATCAAGGAAACGGGGCTAAGATATGCGAACGTGGTTCCACGTCGCATTCTCAGGCGCGAGTCGCTCGATCTCGACGACGCATAATTTGTGCAGCGATCGCAGCCAACAAATTCCCAGCTCCACACGGCGTCCCACCTGTCCCATCGTCGTCAACCTGCTTGCTGAATAGACGTTTCACCATCTTCGACATGTGCGTCGGCGCATCCGTACAAATCAAATATTGTTCACATGGCAGACCCGACGCGACTCAGCCTATCACAGGACGCGTACCACACCTCATTTGTCGCCGGGCGGTCCAATGTACTTCATCCTCTGAGGCTGTGGCACCACACCACCCAACACTATGTGACAGTAATTTATTTAATCATTGACTCGTAAGTTGAAAATCGTCAGATGCTGCTGCCTGTCAGATTTACAGACCGGCAGGCTGTATGTGGGCAGAAATTGTTTCTATCCCGGTTGTTGAAACTTTTATATCCCTTGTGCCTCGCATCTCTATATGCTCCCAGATACTCCATAGCATCACGCTTGTCCAGAGTCAGCGACCATCTCCTGTCAGGTACCTGGGATGTATCATCCCTTGGCAATCTACGAGCTGTAAGTGTGCTTGGGGAAGGGGTACCTGATTGATAGTCAGCGCAAAGTATTTCTAACAGAATGTTCGCGGCCGAGGTCTTACGCAGGACCCAGCTGGGTCAAGCTGAGCTTGGCCAACCAGCTACCCTGATCAACCGAAGAGTGGAGATCCTTGCCCTGGACGATACCAGCCACGAAGCCACCAGCGAAAGCGTCACCAGCACCATTGGTATCGACAATCTCCGACTCGGCGATGGGCTTAACTTCGAATTGCTGCGGCTTGGACTCGCCCTGGATGGCGACGATGGTGGGGTCGGTACCCTGGGTGATGATGACGGTACGCTTGCGCTGAGTGTTCTTCTTTGGCAGGTCCGCAATGTGCTGGGCGATTTCGGCGATGTTCTTCGTCTCGAGGCCGTGGCTCTCGGCGTAGCTGAGCGCCTCGGTCTCATTGCCGATCAGGTAATCCCAGTAGGCCGAAGTCGAGTCAAGCTGGTCCTTGAAGAACTGAGGAATGAATGGGGCAGACAAAGAGAAGACAAAGGTCTTGTTCTTGGCCGCCGCCTCCTCCGCGAGGGCAAGGACAGCAGGCACGCACACAGTCAAGTGGTAGCCACCGACGTAGTAGACCGAAGCGTCCTCAACCAACTTCCAGTGCTCCTTCAAGTGCTCCAGCTTGTAGCAGTTGGCAGCGGCAAGATCGGTGCACATGCTACGGTTGTGACCGGTGATGATCACACCGCAGCGACCCGTCGGCTCCTTCTCATCGTAGCGGTACTCAACGTGCAGACCCTCTTTCTTGGTGGCCTCGAGCAGCATATTGGCGTAGTTGTCCTTACCAACGCAACCAATGTAGACGACGGACGAGGCAGGAAGTATGTACTGAGCTCCGCGAGCGGTGTTTTGAGCGGCACCGCCGGGGATGATCTTGGCCTCCTTGTTGTTGAGCAGCTCTTCATACAATGACTTGTGCTTCTCCTCGGCAAGAATGGCATCATTGGCCTTGAGGCCATATTTGTTCAGAAGTGCTTCATCACTAAAGTACAGGTCAGGATTGGCGATACACTGGACGGTGAGCTTGACTTGCCCTTTGGCTTGGATGTCGAGGAGAGGGTTCTCCAGACACAGCAGTGTGTACTTGGGAGCGGCCATCGTGGAATATATGCGATCAATTGGCTTGGGAGGTGTGATGTGATTGTGTTATATGTAGAGGAATTGGCGGCAAACAGTGCAAGAAAAAATAAAAGGTGGACTTTCTGTTCAGATAGGAGGGGATGGCGGGGTTGAGGTTCGGTCGGGCCAAACGAGATGAGCTGACCAGAATTTTTGCCTCACCAAAAATAAAAATCGGCCGGAGCCGCATGAGAAAGTACCCGACTTTCACTGGCAATGTCGTACAATCACATGATGTAATCATGCGTGTAACCAATCGCCGCCCGCGTCGCCGAAATATTCCATTGCACTTTTTAAAATGCGCAGCTTTTCTGGAAGCATAGTTCGATGACCGATGACTCTGTCGAAAAGGCAATGAAACCTCCACCTGCAATTGCTGAATGTAGTAGGCCGAAAGCGTTGGTGAAATAGAATTGCCCGCGACAATACGCTGTCCTGTCCTGAAAGGCAGCATTACCAGACCATTATTCTAGATTCACAATCCAGCTAATAAGAATTGTGCCCGCGTTCTGTGGCATTGAGGTAAACAAATTGGAACCACAGCTTGGAGCGTGGCTGGGCAATAGGTTCGAGACATGGCAATAGTGGTTGAGCCTTGAGACAACATACAACTATTCAGTAAGTTCACTCACATATCAAAGCTCGGCTAAGGGACACCTAGATTCGTTGAAGTTACAAGATCTACTCCATCGCTGACTTCGGTGTTGTTGTCCTTGCCGCATCAGATTCCGCATGCCTCGCTTTCACTGCTGCCAGGGCGGCTTCTGCCGATCCTGCTGCATGATAGGCATTACCACAATCTTTTCATAGATGCATTCATGTTCACAGTAGCATTCGCCGGAAGGGTCTCCGCTTGAATGTGGGCGATAGTGCATACCAAAAGCTGGACATGCTTGTGCATTTGGCCGTTTGAATTCGGCATGCGGCTGACAATGCCTATTCCGTCCTTCTCAAAGGCGTCATTGTCGTTTTTGAATACGGCCAGAAAATCAGACATGGGGATCTGTTTGGTGCTCCCACCCACCTTCTGGAGATATGTGACACTGCGTAGGACTTCACTCACACGGTGACTGTTCTGGCTGCCGAGCGCACGCGCTTACTCATACCGTCGCAGTATGCACCGCAGACCGCTCCCAAGCTCGCGGGCCTGTCCTACCGCGTATAGGTGGGTGGCTTCTTCAATACTTCGCTGAGCTAGCATGTCTGTTCATCCCTACACGGTGTGTACCGCGATGCGCCTTCTCCTTCAGAGGGCAACTCTAACAGGGGTGAGGCGGGCGGCTTCTTTGACTCCTGCCTCATCTGACACGTCTCCTCGTACCTCCGCGGTATGCTCCGCGACCCGGCCCAAACTCGCAATGCAACTCTATTCGCATTCATGGAGGCGACGGATCCCACACCTGGTGTCGCCAATGTACCTGCTCATACTCTCGTGTCATGCACTGAAGATCGGCTCCGACTTCGTGAGGCACATCTGCCAACGATCACGCAAGCAATTCATTATGGCTATACATGTGTGTCGCAATGAGTTCCATAAGTCTTGGAAGATAAAAGTCAATTGATTTCGCTTGCATATCGTAAGGACTACTAAGATACATATGCTTGCAACGTGAAAAGAAGCCCGCCAGCAGACTTGTGCATAAATCAGAAATCACATTTCACTCCACAATGACGCCAATAATGCCCTGCCGTCCGCCAATTGATTTGTGGATGAGCCATTCATACGAGGACCATTGACAGTGCGATCCGCCATTGCCATTGCCATTGCTCCGTCTCAGTCCTCAGATGCCCGGATCTTACATGACCAAGCAGCGTTGTTTTGCTGATTGGTCGACGGTCCGCTGGCTGTGGTTGGGCTGATGCCACTTTGGGTCCGAACTCGCCATGAGGGTGGCCAGCATGCGCCGCCCTTGATCGACAGCAGGTTGTGCGGCCTGGCGAACCATTTGAATCCCGTGTGGACCGAGCACACTGAGCCACAGGTGGGTGTAGACGTTGGGGGTAAGCGTCTGCATGTCCGGGTCAGGTCCCCCTGGAAGAAATCCAAAGCCTTGCAGCCTTCGGTTTGTCCAGATCGCGAATCCACACTTCTCGAAAGGGCCAAAGGACAGGAAGCCATTCAACTCATTCACAGCGACGAAGTCGTTGAAGAACTGCCACACCACGCTGTGATCATTGGTGAGCTCCGCATGGTCGTTTCCGCTAGGCGAAGGCGTGGCCCAGCTCCTCTGACGCACAGGAGGGCGACGCAACGAGAGGTAGAATTTCACCGACGATAAAACGTGCAGTTCGACTCTATTGTCCCTGAGGAAGTGACGGTATGGAACGGTGATAGAATCGACCAGCCCGGTCCCCCGGTACCAGAATTCCAGGGGGCAAATTCTTCTCAGAGTTTCGGCCAGCTGAGGGATAGTGGCGCGTATGTGGACAAAGGTGAGTGTCCCATCGCTGATGGCTGCCTCAAGCTCTTCAATGAGTTTGATACGCCAGAATGCCCTGATCACACGTTGTTCTTCTAGCCAGGTGGGTTGTCCGACGTCTTGCTTGGGGTAAGGAATACTAAGGGGAGTCTGCCGCAATGCCCCATGAGAAGGCACACCATCTACAGCGTGCTCGAAGCTGAACGATAGGTCCGCCAGTCTGAGTGGTTGTAGCCCTTGGTATTGTTGGCGAAAGTATCCGATGCAGTCAAATGTCTGATACATCACGTAGCGAGCTGTACGTAGAATGGCGCGTAGCATAGTGGCCGTACATATCTCGGGCAGACCGATAGGTGAGAATGCTCCTGCATGTACCCTGCCGCGCTCAAGGGCAAAAGTCGGCTTGATGACGTTGTCCATGAACACTCGAAGATTCAGTCTGTGGTGCTGCGGGATAGTTCCAGCCTGTATGTGCGCGATGACTTGCACGATACGTCGGACGTGCGCGGGCTCACGAGCCAGTACAGTAGTCATGATTTGCCTAGGGTAGGAAGCAAAACAGCGCCGAGCGATTTTGAAGGCTGCCAGCGTGTTGTTTAACGCCTCCAGGCTGTCGAGACAGCACAAAATCTGGCACATTGCATCGGAAGTGCATCGTACAAATCTCGATATGGAGCTCACGACGGGAGCCATGGGTGTGACAGCGCTGCCACGATTCGTCGTGACAGAGACCGAGTAGTCACAAGATGGTGAAATAGTATGGTGCCTTGAGATCAGCCGTTGGCTTGTTCCTCGGAGTGCAGCAAAAGAGCTGAATAGAGCGGCACGGAGAATGGAGAAAATGAAGAGAACAAGAAGGCAGCGGTGGTATAAAGAGGAAGTGGAAACTGAAGGAAGGGGAGACAAATTGAACAGAGGAAGAGATCCGGTCGTGGACGCGCGCGGCATGGATTGATGGTAGCACAAGCTGCCTACGAGCGGCGAACAGAACGGCGCGTAAAGAGGCCCAGGCTTGTGTATGGAGACTTCGTCCTTCACTCGGCCAGACGACAAGCGTCCTAGCCCAACCGTTCTATATATACACCTACAGAAGCAAGCTTAGTGCCGGACATTTGCATGGATCGGCGTTCGGTCTGGGAATCGTACGATAAACAGTGTAACACATACCAAGCAGCAGGCGGGAGATGAGGCAAATTCAGCCATTTGGTGAGACAATAAGGTCATAGATTCCACAAGGATTGGCATAAGACATGCCGCAGCAAACATCACGAGGACTCGGACGAATGATTCGCGAGATCAATAGGTTGCAAGCACTATTTGATGACCAGACAACGCGAGTCTTTCGTACCCAAGTTCACGCATATATCAAACCAATCAGACAGTGCACATGTCCCGTAGGTCACACACCGCTTACAGTCACTTTTTGTTAATCCTCTATCACCCCTCGAGCCAGTAGTATCAGTCGCCATTTGCCCAATCTTTGCGGGTGCTTGTGCCACTCAATGACACTTCCTCTCTCGCGCCAGAGTGTTTCCCCAAGCTCATCAACGAGTACACTCAGCCAAAGATGGCTATACACGTGCTTCCATTCCTGATCCATCGCCGTATCAGGTCCACCAGAGAGAAATCCTGAGCTTGAAAGCCTTTGGTCGGACCAGACTGCAAAGCCAAGGCGCACGGATGGGTCGAAGTTCAATGTAGTCTCCAGCTCATGGACGACGACAGCACTGATGAAATGATTGTAGGTCGAGCAGGGATCCTTCGTCAGGCTTTTGTGATCTTCATGGCTGGGGATCGAGATATCCGGGCCGTGCTCAGTCAATTTCCCTCATCTCCATTTCCTCTTATGACTACGTACCATCTGCTTAAAGTAGCCGACGGTGTCGAGCGGATGGAAGTCCCGCCTGAGGCTCTCCTTCACTGTATCGTGTTCGAGAAGATCATTGCTCAGACGTTCCTCGCGCGGAAGTTGGAATGACAGTCCCGAGCAATACAGATAAGCTTACGTAACTCTTCATGCGTGAGGGACGACGGAAGGGACGACACAGAAGACTTGAAAATGGCCTCATCGATGGGCTTTCCATTCGGCCATAGTACTTCTGGCCTTGCACGATTCCGTAATATCGTCGGCCTGATCATGGTGCCCATAAAAGTCTGCCGTGTGCGGTCGGGCAACTGTGGCAGGGTCCTAGCACGGATATGGGTAATGAGAAGATCGATCAATTGGATGTGGATGTGCTCGGCAGTCATGGCAGCAGTGAAATTCATCTTGGCGTTGTTGCTGGCGTTGAAGCAGCATCATACTTGAGGGCAGGCTTCCAGAGATTTCCTAGTGTTCCCAGATCAGAGACGTTGCACATTACTTGCAACCGAGGTTCCGTAGGAGGTCCGAAAATTAGAAGAGACTCTTCCCGTTCATCTCGTCGGCCATACTGGATGGCTTGAACATCGATCCGCGGAGAAGCTCCAGGTTGGACTTGATGTGGCTGCTCGACATCAGCGTCGAAGCACGCGACAAAGGGATGGAGGCGGACTGCTTTTCCATCACGGAATATGGGCACGAGAGCCACAATCAGGCAGGAGATTCCGGAGAAGAGAAGAAGAGACGCCGCGTGGCTACCTTGGGAAGATGGCGAGGAGGAGAACAGAGGAGGAGGGGGAAAGGGTGCAAACAGTGACAGGAACTGGGTGGCCGGGTTTGATAAGCGGGATGATCTGCCGCCAGGGGCCTTTTAGAGGCGCGTGGGGCACCGGGAATCTTTGGCCGAGGCTCGCCCGATGTCACTGGCCGAATGACCGTCTATTTACCAATAGTCCGTGTTCGGCTCTCATTCGGACATGACACCGCATATTTGACGAAGGGCCCGGCCAAGATTGTGGTCAAATTCAGTGATTGGCGCGTGATTGCGTCCCTCTAATGCATTTACAATGAGTGATTGAGGAAATACCCAAAGGTCATCGAGTGCTGCCGAAAGATGCAGTAGTGTGAAGCCGAATAGCCAGTGAGCGGGACTGTGGATTCTGTAGCTTGTGGTCTTTCGCCTGCTCTTTCGGGGTCATGTCATATCATAGACAAACTCTGCTCAAGGGTATAAGGGATGCCATGCTTGGGTGGCATTCTGTCGATTCCATACTTGCACGTCCGATTGGAACTTCTCAGCATCTTGTTCAAGCAGTACACTAAACCATGCATGAATAAAATCATCATCCCACTCCGAAAGGTCACCTCCAATGGATCCCCATATTGCAAGGCGAGTCTTGGACCAGATGGCGAACCCGAGACGCTCATACGGAGCAAAGTCCAACAGGTGGAAAGGCGGATGCACAGCGACAGAGCCTTTGAAGATCATCCAAAGCCGTAGAAAGTTTGATGTGACTGTGCAGTGATCATCTGGGCCAGGCTCCAGTGCTTCTCCGACTCTTCGTGTCATTGGAGGTGAAAGTCCCGAGTCGAGGTAGCGGGATACTACAGAGAGAACGTGATACTCCGATCTCCAGTCATCACTGTCATCCTCGAATTCCAGCCCGCCTTCATGATCTGGAGTCGCACGAGGCTGCCAATCTGTATCTCTGAAGTAGAATTCCATCGCTGTTGTTGCTTGAAGTCGGCGGACTGGGCCTCCAATAGCTAACCACTTGTTCTTCATAAAACGCTGCACATGGTCCAGGAGCAGCTAGCGCCATATAGCCCGAGCAACTCGCTGCTCCTAAACCCAGGGAGGGCCTTCAAAATCATCGACTTGATAAGGGACATATGTGGGTCGTTGTAACGGACAACCACTCGGATGCAAGTGGCATGGCTGATGGCAGATTCGAGGAAACACCAAGTGAGAAGGCCGCAACGACTTGACTTGGTGGAGGTGACTCTGGAGGAAGAACAGCATCTTTGAGGTGGTCAGACTAGAGCAATCCAGGACTTCTCAAGCACGCGCAACGGTGAAGTTGCTGGCAAGTGGTTCTGCACGAACGTGGTATCGGGCTGTTCACCTCGACCGTGCTGCAGAGTTGGTGTGACTATCTCTTCCATGAAGGCGGAGAGGTTCTTCGTCGCACTCGCTGGCAGGGTGTTGACCATGAGATAAGCAATAAGGAAAATGAGGTGTTTGATGTGGGCATGATCGTGCGAGTCAAGCCTCATGACAGAGCTCAGGATCTGAACTCCGTCAGTATCGAAGATATGTGACGCATAGTCAGATGCGTCGACGAAATTGGCAAGGCTTTCCACGCTGTTGATGTTGCTCATGATAGTCGTCATCAATTCAGACGGGAGCCTCTCAAAAGGGTCGTGGAGTCTTTCCGTACTTAAGGTATCGTTGTTTGAAGAATTCGAGGAACCTAGGTTTGAGAAGGGAGAAGGAAGGAAGACAAGAACGAGTGTGTCGTGCAAAGTCAAAGGCAGGTGGCCAGGTATGACATTACATATGAGCGGAGACCACCAAAGCCCCTAGAACTGGGCAAGCCGAGCGCGCATTTGTGCCACCGACCAGTCAGGAAAATGCCGCCCTTCATTCCAATTATGGTTTAGTAGGAGAACCTTCGCCTCTGAATGTGACCAGTTTGTACTCCCATATGCTGTTTGATGAGGATCAGCTGCGTGTGTGCCAGTACCAAATTCCCTCGCGTATTGGAATGGTTGATTCTTTAACCACGACGGCGACATCGTCGACGGCAGCAACAGAATTTGATCTTGTTCAGCAATGACAAACAACCCCCACGAGTACCTCTCGCGCCCATCACCAGGTTGCATCAAACGCAACTATTTCAAGTTGTCAAAAGCCAGCGGACATGGAGAATTGCCAGCAGGAGCAAGCATCGATGCGCGGACCAAGACAACGAGCGCTGCCGCGACCAAAGCGCGTCCCGTATAGAAACAAACCGCCTCACCACCGCTTTTGACAAACAAGAAGAGATAGACCCACAAAAGGATGTGCCGGATCTCGTCCTTGATGCGCAGCGTCAGGGATAGTCAGTATTCATCCTGCCCGATAGCAGGGTGGACAATGTTGCTCCAAATCACATCGGTAGCATAAAACGATACCCTTATGCGCTCAAGCTTACTCCTACAAGGTAGTATCCATCCATAGTCAGCCGTGAATAATACCGCGAGCGTACTAATGACCAGCATACTGTTAGAGACATCCCTTACCCGGCCGGCGAGCACCGACGTCCGAGCCCTCCCGACACGCTACCGATGCAGTCGCTTAAGACCGGAAAAGCAATGTGACTAAGGCCAGCAAGAGCAAGTATACAATGTTCAAGACGAGGCAAGGAAGAGTAGTGCAGCATTCTCAAGAGGCGGGACCTCGGCGGCACCTGCAGACCCTGAAATCGATGCCAACAGGTGATCACAGCTTTGCTGCTCGCCTAGACATCGGCGCGGGACATGCTGGAAGCCTTGTTGTCGAACTCGGGCCCATCGCGAGCTCGAGCACACCGATCTTACCGACGCGTACGTCGGCGCTCTAACTGGCCAGAGGACGCCCTTTGCCTCTGCTCTACACAGTAAAGATGAGAACGAGAGTCCCTATGGCGAGCTTCGCGGTTTAAGACAGAGCGAGAGGGCTGCATGGTCCATAAGGAGGGACAACAAGCTGCTTCATGTCATGGACGCGAAGAGTCATCTGCGACCTGGCCTGTCGACTCTTCCTGCCACGGGTACGCTCGACAGAGATGACGAGCAAGGGGACAGATGTCCGTAACCTTGGGTGTCGCGTGTCATGAGCGAGGGCAAGGCTAAGACCTTGGCCATGTAGAAGGCGCCAAGCTAGTCCATGTCCCAGTAGCAAGAACGAGGCCGACTCTGATCTGTCAACTCTTCCTGCGACGACTTTACTGAAGAGATGATCAAGAGGGCGGAGAACGTCCATTTCCGGAGCTCGCATGTTGAAGACAAAAGGCAAGACTAGAATACTCGAGGGTGGCTGGCAACAAGCTGACTCGTGTCATGGCCACGAGTATGACCCCCAGTCTAGTTCGTCGAACCCTTTTGCAGCTACGTTTCTCTGCAAGAAAGTATGAAAGGGAGCGGACCGTCTGTTGTGCCGAGGGTCATGGTCCAACACATAGGAAGAGCAAACTGCTTGCCGATAGGGATCAACCAGCCTGGGGACATCCACGAGCGCTTACGCCAGAGCTTACCGGTGCCGATTGAATGGCTTTGAAGAAATGGGGAATGTGGCTTAATACGATAGGCAATGTAGAGGAACATGGTCTACATAGCTCTGAGTGACAGGCAGGTAGGTGCCTTTTTCTTATTCCTTTTGTATACAGATTATACGAAATATGAAAGAACAAGGCCAGTCTTTTGCAGAAAATTCGAAGAGAACATCGCAGATTTGAATATATGTTGGAATGCTACTGACCTTGGATCATCGTGGTGGTGGTATCGGGAAAATGTCCATCTGTCAGAACCGATCGTCATGCCTGACTCACCAAACCATTTTGCTTTAATTCCAGCGGAATCGTCGGATTCTCCAAAGACGAGTCCTTGAACCAGGGCGGCCGTCTCAGCTAGCGAACTGATATCAAAATGTCCTTTGCAAAGTCTGCAGAAGTCGTCCAACCTCAGGGGCGGAAGGAGTTGCACCATTCGTTGATCGGAGTTTCTCGTTTCCCAACAACACCTGGCCAGTGCATCCAGCTCCTCAAACGGGATGACCTGTGGTCGCTGCCTGCGAACACGCAGCAGGATGTACTGCTAGCGGCCAAAGAGTTCGAACAAGCTTCATTGAGGCCGCTGCTCGATGTTCGACGTAGCGGTCTTGCCTACAATGGCTTCGATTGTATCCAGTTGACGCCCATGCACGGTTTGTCTGAGAAATGGCAACCAGTCTCCGCGGGCTCATGCGAGCGCTCGGAAAGATTCAGAGGATTTCTTTGGACGAAGGACTCTGCGCATATGGATCAAATAGAGCTCGATGAGTTGCATAGAAAGTTCTGTGAACACTCTGGCCTGAAAGAAAACGATCTGAGCTTCTCCGGGGACGACTCCGACGACAACCTTTTCGCCCGCCTCGTACGCGGCGAAATTCCGCAGTGGCGAGTATGGCAGGACGACAACCATATCGCCTTCCTCACACCTTTTGGTAACACCCCCGGATACACGGTGGTTGTGCCGAGAAAGCATTTGTCGAGTGATATACTGGGGCTTGATGATGGTGATTTCAAGCAGCTGATGGCAGCGACCCGCAAGGTCGTCGAAATCATCAAAGGCGCCATGGGCTGCAAACGGGTTGGAATGTTCTTCGAAGGATTTGAGATAGATTATGCTCATGTCAAGCTTGTACCGGTACTCGATGGCGCTCACGGCAGTGTTGCTGTCGAAGGCCCCAGTGATGAGTACCACAAGCTCTATCCGGGGTATCTATCCACTCGTCTTGGACCAGAGGCCGATCCCCAGGCTCTGGAAGAGATTATATATCACCTTGGGCCTGCTCCACGTGCAGGAGCGACTGATGTGACTGCCTAGTGCGGTCTCAGCGAACGAGGCTTCGGTGGGATAACCAATACCCACGGGCAAGCGGGGCACAACATCCCGCCTATGCTGGCAAGGAAGACTATGATCATCGGGTCATCTACAGCCAATTTACTATTATGCTCATTGGCGTATTTCTATCCTCTGAGATCTTGATCCAATTTGAAAACCTTTAGCAATGCAGTTGGACGAAGTCTATCTAGGCTTTGATCTGCATTCAATCTTGTGCAACCGCAACTTGCGATTCCCAAAGGATGGGTATGAGCAGCGCTCCCCTGCTGCCTCTGCCGTGACACTCTGCAACATGGTTGAAAGCCTGCTATCTGTCTCAAAACACCCGCCCATCACGGGATATACTGCACAAGAGACTTGTGGTCGGAAGGGTCGCACTGTGTGCCATCCGCAAGAGCCAGCGCTTTCATCGGAGCCCATGTAGCTCACCTTAGAGCGCAGCGTATGTCGATGCTAATCGTGCCCTCAGGCAGACCGAATTCGCTTGAAGCCGGGTCGAACATTTTCGAGGATAGACGTCATCCTACGGATCGCCTATTGAGTAACCTTCGTGAGCACGTCTACTCTAGCCCATCTGAACATTCGCCTTTTATCTTGAACGTACACTTGGATCTCATTACAGATCTAGTGAATCTTACAGCTGGGTGCGATTGAGGGTCGATTTAGGGCGGATTAAATGCATATCATTCATCTCCTCATGGTCATCTGGTGAAGCCTGTCTTCTACTTTTCCCTGATTACATGGCCCGTCCGGCGCTCTTGATTCTTTACAGAAGGAACGATAAATTAGAACTTCTTACGCATACCGAAGGCAGATGAACCTGACTTACTCGAGTCATCGCGTGTAGACATATACAGAGAGAACTACCGCTTTCGTCGCCAGCATCTATAGGTAATACCACACCCGATCTTGCTACATCGTCATTAAGTCTTTCCAAATGCCTGCCATTGACAAAGTTGTGGTCATGGATGACTTTGGCTTTCACGGCGGATGCGCATTGCGGTTGATACTGGATTATGCATGAGTTATGTTCATCCATCGCATAGACAAGGACAGCACAGTGACGAGGAGAGGTGCTAGGGCGGGGCATCCAAACACTTCTGCGGGGTACATCGACAGCGTATCAAGCGGGGCAGCGCTGGCCTCGACATTGATGTTGATGCATCTTACGACGAAGGCACCGTCTTTGTGCTTTTCAAGGCTTAATATTAAGCTTTACATTTGCCATGTCTACTGTTATCGACTCATGTATCTTCAAAAATGTCTTCTCAACCAAGGAGTGTTCGGCGATATGGTCGGACAAAACACGCACATCATACTACCTAAAGTTCGAGGCCGCTCTCGCACGTGCTCAGGCCCAACTGGGTATCATTCCCGAGAATGCTGCTACCGAAATCGTGAAGCACTGCAGATGGGAGTTGTTGGACAAAGAGGAGCTGCGGAAGCAAACCGAGCTGATCGGGTACCCTGTGCTCCCCGTTGTCAAGCAGTTAGTACGTATGGTGAACTCAGTACAGCCACAGCTCGGCGAGTGGACGCACTGGGGAGCAACAACTCAAGTGCGTAAGCTATAAGTGTTTTGTCCGCTGCAGTGTAGTCTAACAAATATTCGTAAGGACGTCACAGACACCGCCACTGTCCTGCAGATCCGGGACTCATTTGACCTGGTTCGACAATCACTCGATAACATCATCCAGGAGCTGCAGACTGTATGTACCAAACACATCGATACGCCAATGGCTGCCAGAAGCAACCTTCAACAAGCGGTGCCCGTATCTTTTGGCTTCAAGATGGCCAGACTACTTGCCTCATTCCTGCGTCACCGGGAGCGCATTGACGAATTGGCTAAGCGTGTGCTGATAGTCGAATTCGGGGGTGCTGCGGGTACCCTTGCAACAATCTCAGAAAGTACCTCATACGCAGTAAAGCCTGGGGCACCGGATGATGAACCATTAGGCCTACGCTGCCAGGCCTTACTCGCACAAGAGCTCGGGCTGTCCGTCCCATTAATCGCATGGCACACCGAGCGGGACAACTTTGCAGAAGTGGCAGGGTTCTTCGCTCTCCTCACCGCTACGTGTGCCAAGTTTGCAACGGATCTGAAGTTAATGATGCAGACCGAAGTTGGCGAGGTCAGTGAGCCCTTTGTGCACAGCAGGGGTAGTAGTAGCACGATGCCGCAGAAGCGTAACCCGATCGGCTCCGCCTACATCTGTGCCATGGCCAGCAGCGTGAGATCGATGGCCAGCTCAATGGTTGAGGCCGTAGTTGCAGATCATGAGAGGAGCACCGGACCTTGGGAAATAGAGTGGATCATGCTGCCGCAAATCTGCTGCCTTACTCACTCGACCCTGACACACACGGAGTACCTGATCGAAGGCCTGGAGGTCAGCGAGGATGCCATGGAGAAGAACTTGGCAATAACAAAAGGCAATATCGTGTCGGAGGCTGTGATGATGGGGCTTGGACGAGCTTTAGGCAGGTCATTTGCGCACGACCTCATCTACGATCTGTGCCGGAAAGCGGTGCAGGATGACATTCGACTTGTAGACTTGCTGTTGGCTGACGAGCAAATCGGCAAGTCTAAGGTGACGGAGGATGAGATCCGGAGGCTGTGTGACCCTGCAAACTATCTTGGCCTGAGCCGGACGATGGTGGAGAAAGTATTGACACAGGTCACATCCCTATAGGGCGTGATGGCGGGGCCTGGCTAGGGCTCCGTGCTAGCGCTGAGTCTATACCATGGAAACAACAAAGCCACACGACACCTTGATTGATTAAAGCTGTCCCTTGGACCATGAGTGGGCGAGACACTTAATTCGGAGATGAAAAATGAAAAAATGTAGCATTCATGGTTGCCGCCAATCCCGTGTCTGTCCATCTAGATAGATCTGCGCGAGATCGTGGCCGTGGCGAAGATTAGGTCCGGTCCAGCCCTGAGACATGCCAACGCTCGGACACGAGTTGGTGCTGAGTGGCGCCAGTCGTGCTGCTGGCCTCGCGATGTTGCGCGATGGGCGAACGGCTGGGGGGAGCTCTCAAGGTTTCCGAGATCGCCTGCCCTTGCTTTGCAACCTCGCACAGTTGAGATTCCTCTTTTAGTTGAATACTTCTCGAGTGCCTCGAGCCTCTTATTCTCGACAACTTGACTCGACTTGACTTGATTCGACTGGTCTCCTGCGCTTCGTCCTTGGTCCGCCGAGTCCCCACGCGCAGACAGCTCCCCCAATCCTGTCCGCCATGCAATGACCCGACAGTGCACCTGACCTGACCTGACCTGACCTGACCTGGTCATTTCATAGCAACCGGCTCCGCCATTGAGCTCCGACTCGGCGGCCTTCGCCCACCTGCTCGTCCACTTCAAGTTCGTTGCCCGTTTTTCACGAGGCTGGCATTGGATTTGCGGCGGTTACCCGCGCTGCGGAGCGAAGAGCAGGCCAAGAACTTACACATACGCAGTCAGTCACGCAACATCGCACACGGCCAGGGTCACACTTGTCTGCCGCGGAGTCTTAGGTCGCAGATTGCCTTGCGCACTGCGTCCGAGGTCCTATGAGTGACCCGAGTATCAAGTCACACATCGACAATAATGTCTCCGGCTCCGCACCCCCAAAGCCTGCTGCCATACAAGTCATCTGTCTCGTAAGTACCTTTCAGACTGTGAACGCATGCGCAACTGACTCACCAATCCAGGGATCCGGCGGAGGCCCGAGCGAGGACAATGTCAGCGGCTTCCTTGTACGGTCTGCGGCGTCGGGATGGATAAGAGGTTCTATGCTGGCCATGGACGCCGGCTCACACATGGCAGCCATCACAAGAATATTAGAGCAACACCTGCCTGCGATATCGCGAGGCGACACGCGCGCCGATTCCGACGGCAATTTATTTCACCAGCAAGCTCTTTCGCCTCAGAGGCCTCTGGACTCGTCTCCGCCGTCATCGCCTGGCATTCGGCCCTCGATCCCCACGCTGGAGCCCGTCGTTCTCGATAGCGGGCCCTTCGCCGGTGTGCCTTTGCCTCATGCATCTGCGAGAGCCAATGCGGCCCACATCGTACGAAGCCACGTCGCTACTTACCTCATCTCACACCCCCACCTCGACCATTTGTCAGGGTTTGCGATCAACACTGCCGCCTTTCATGCCACTTCTCGGCCCAAAACACTGGCAGCGTTACCATTCACCGTGGAAGCAATCAAGAGGCATATCTTCAACGATGTCATATGGCCGAACTTGACCGACGAAGACGGCGGCGTAGGATTTGTCACATTTCAGCGACTGAAAGAGGGGGGAGACGTCATGGTCGGTGAAGGAGAAGGTCGCGGATACATAGAAGTATGCGAAGGTCTGGGGGCGAAGGGCTTCAAGATCAGTCATGGCAAATGCATGCGACCTGGCACTGCAGAATCACATCGAGGATCTATTGGTAATCTCTCAGACGTCCCCGCCAATTACAGCACGACTCCGAGGCATACGGATGGTAGGCACCATTCGCTTGGCCACGGACATTTACCGGGCACTCCTGGCTCCTTCCAGTCTCCCAGTGTAGCTCAGACCTCTCACCCCTTCCAACAAGACCCGGGTTTTGCTGCGGTGGACTCGACAGCCTACTTCATTCGGGATACTGCGACTAGCAGGGAGCTTCTGATGTTCGGCGACGTGGAACCGGACTCGATATCAGTTGCCCCTCGATTGGCTCGGGTGTGGGCTGAAGCAGCACACAAGATCGCAGCTGGAATTCTGAACGGCATTTTCATTGAATGCTCTTACCCGGATAGTCAGGCTGATGCCATTTTGTTTGGGCATCTTGCACCACGACATCTGGTAGCTGAGCTCCAGGTGCTAGCTGACATGGTGAGAGAGGAAAAGGTCATTCGAGCCTCGGAAAAGGCTATGCGAAAACGAAAGCGTGCTGCAAACGGTGGCTTGGCTGCGATATCCCAGGACGACTTCATTGATAAGAAGAGAAGTCGAAGTCTCGCTGGACGCAGTGCTATAAATCAGTTCCGTCGGTCGAGCGTGCCCGATGATATGATCCAGAACTCACCTACGCCACAGCAGCCGCCTAGCTCGGCACCCATGCAGGATATCGATCAGATGCATCAGGAGTATCTCAAGAACCGGAACCTGAACATCGCAACGAACTTTGGTGGTGCCAGCAGAGACAGCAGTATAAGTAGTATCAATGCAGGAGTAGATGCTGCGCACTTGCTTCCGAGTAGCGTCTACTCAGATCCGCCACTGAAAGGGGTAAGGGTGTTGGTCATGCACGTCAAGGATACGATGAAAGATGGTCCGCACGTTGGCGAGTTGATCTTGCAGCAGCTCAACGAACATGCCGCGGGCATGGCGCAGCGTGGGATGCGGCTAGGCTGTGAATTTGTCATAACAGAATCCGGCAAGGATTATTGGTTCTGAAAACGCACATAATGAGCTTATGGTGGAATTGTGTTCACGGTAACAAGGAAGATCGGCCTTCTTACGGCTTGGAATGAATATGATATGAGCAGCAGGATCTACAACCTGCAGTGACACTTCGTCGTGGATCCTTCTGTTGCCACCTTTGCATTTGCGTGACTGTCGCTCAATAAAATTGTATTCGAGTATGACTTGTACAGAATTCTTTAATTCTTTACTACAGGAGAACCAGCACTTGATGTCCTCGAGCAAACCGAAATCTCCGAATGGCATTCATGCGCGTGCGCTCCAGATCCTCTTAATCGCCTCCGTCAGTCCGACGTCGTTGGTCTCGAACTCGTAGAAGCCGATTCCCACAAGGACGGTGCAGAGGTTCAGAAGCCACATCAATCCTTTCCTGACCATGGGTACTCGCCAGACGGGGAAGTAGTCGATGATTGCGGACCTATGAGAAGGGTCAGGACTGTCTACGTGAATTCGAGATGACAGACTCACTGGAAGCCAATGTGCGAGTGGACGAGAATCGAGCCAACAAGGAGGCCATCCACAACCGGGCTAAGCGAACCAGCGGCGAAGGGAGCAATGGTCAAAGGAATGAGGCCAATAGAGAGCGCGCGCTCCATCGTCCAGTGGTAGCTGCCATGTGCGTATGAAGAGTGGGGCACAACCACGGGGTCGTTAACGGTCCCTGAGATCTTCTCTATTTGCACATGTTAGTAGAAGTACAAGACGTGCGTGCTGATGATATGTGGCCGGCCGAAATTGAAGCGAAGTCACCAAGGCAAAGGGTGTCGTACGCGGTAGAGGAGGCAGAATTGCCCTCGTGGGCGAAGCGTGGAAGCCGGCAACCCGCGCGGTGATGGCAGACGGGGAGCTCACGACCGGGCGCGGGGCAGCAAAGGCCCTGCGGAAAGCAGAGGATCGCAGAGCGGATGAGGCCATTGTGATGATGGTGACGCGGGCGGAGAGAGGAGATGCGATGCGATGCCGTGGGCCGGGTGGACAGGAAGAAGAGGTCAAGCAGCTTCACATGAAGCAACACAGCGCCGACGACGTTAAAGGACCGGAGGAGGTAATTGCCAGCCTCGGATTGGCCTCGGGACAAGTCGTCCAGTCGTGCACGGGCCAACCATCATGGCGAGTGTCGTCGACTGCGAATGCCAAGACTTGAGCCAAAGCTGCCGTCCTTGTAAAAACGTTCATCTCGACAACCACCCTATCTCGACAACTCCAATCCGATTCCCCGGGCACAGTTCAGTCATCCACACGCCCTCACCACTCACAATGGCCTCCAGGCGGCTCGCCCTTAACCTGAAGCAGGCCACGCGCAACCGACTCGCCCTCAATGCCGTCCGGTCGCCGATAACCAGAGGATTGGCTACTCCGGTCAGCCACGGCGTCAGGACCGAGAGCACCACCCTCAGCAATGGTTTCACTGTTAGTCTCCCCCCAGATTGGCTGGCTCATGGAACTTGAGACGCTGACAAACTCGCTAGATTGCAACCGAACACTCCCCTTACGCGCAAACCTCCACCGTAGGTGTTTGGATCGACGCCGGTAGCCGCGCCGAGACCGACAAGACCAATGGTACCGCACATTTCCTCGAGCACTTGGCCTTCAAGGGAACGCAAAAGAGAAGCCAATCGCAGCTTGAGCTCGAGATTGAGAATATGGGTGGCCACCTCAATGCCTACACCTCGCGCGAAAACACCGTCTACTATGCCAAGTCCTTCAACTCGGATGTCCCCAAGACCGTCGACATCCTTGCCGACATCCTGCAGAACTCCAAACTCGAGACCTCGGCCATCGAGCGGGAGCGCGACGTAATTCTCCGTGAGCAGGAGGAGGTTGACAAGCAGCTCGAGGAGGTTGTCTTTGACCACTTGCACGCTACTGCTTTCCAGCACCAGCCTCTCGGCCGCACTATCCTCGGACCTAAGGAGAACATTCAAACCATCTCACGCGACGATCTGACCAACTACATCAAGACCAACTATACCGCTGATCGCATGGTTCTCGTTGGAGCTGGTGGCATTCCCCACGAGGAGCTCGTCCAGCTCGCCGAGCAGTACTTCGCTAGCGTTCCTCAGCAACCTCCTACCTCGACCGCTCAAGCCATCGCAGCTGCTCAGAAGCAGAAGCCCGACTTTGTTGGTTCTGAGGTCAGAATTCGTGACGACACTATGTCGACTTGCAACATCGCCATTGCCGCCGAGGGTGTGTCTTGGAAGGATGACGACTACTTCACCGCCCTCGTCGCCCAGGCGATTGTTGGCAACTGGGACCGCGCCATGGGCTCGTCGCCTTACCTTGGCAGTAAGCTCAGCACTTTCATCCACGAGAACAAGCTGGCCAACAGCTTCATGTCGTTCTCGACTTCGTACAGTGACACTGGGTAAGTACTCTTCGATCTCGTGATGTGTGCAATATACTTTTGCTGACAGTAAACAGTCTCTGGGGTATCTACATGGTCAGCGATAATGTGACCCGTCTCGATGACCTGGTCCACTTCGCGCTCCGCGAGTGGTCTCGTCTCTCAATCTCCGTCACCGAGGCCGAGGTCGAGCGCGCCAAGTCCCAGCTCAAGGCCTCTATCCTGCTGTCGTTGGACGGCACCACCGCCGTCGCCGAGGACATCGGCCGTCAAATCATCACCACCGGCCGCAGGCTGAGTCCAGAGGAGGTCGAGCGCGTGGTCGGCGGCATCACCGCCAAGGACGTGCAGTCGTTCGCTCAGCGCAAGCTGTGGGACAAGGACATCGCCATCTCGGCGGTCGGCCGTGTCGAAGGTCTGCTCGACTATGCGAGAATCAGGGGTGACATGACCAGGATGTTGTCGTAAATATTGTCGGGGTTGGAGTGGCGCGAGTCAAAAAGCCGAAGTGGTATTGGGGTTTAGATAAGCTGTAACATAGATGTCAATCTGGCTCAGCGAGAGAATCCATCGCCTGTTTCTTTTGTGCATTTAAGATATTGTCCTTGAGTCGCCTGGTTCGTTTTGGGTTTGCGATTGCCCTTTTCAGCAGTTCCGTTCACATGATATGAACTTCCCAGGTTAACCTCACTTTTATCGTCCAACTCCAATCTATGCTGTCACCTGGAATCCCACGTCTCATTGTGCCCAATTTTGTCACCGGGATTCGGTTCAACAAATCCGCCCTCTACGTGAAACGTATTTTACGACCCGGTAATTCAGCGAATGCCCAAAGGTCGATAAAATCGTGGTCGTTGGCCGCAGGTTCGGGCCCTCATCGCTACACCAATGGTATAACTGCGCCAACTTGTGACACCTCTCGATGTCACCGAAGTAGCTCCAGTAGCTGGTTTTATCCTGCCTATTGGGACTCATCCCAGATTATTGTCTCACATCTCTCACTCGCCACCTGGCGACCAGCGGTGAGAATGGATGACAGCGACGAGGATCTCAAGCGGGCCATAGCGCTGTCCCTGGGCTCGGAGGCCGTCCAATCACCTCGCGCGAACGAGCCGATACTCATCGAGGACTCGGACGATGAGGATATGAAGCGCGCTATTGCCTTGTCTCTCCAAGCACACGAGCCTGTGGGCGATTCGACCGAACCCATTGACTTGGTGGAAGAGCAAAGCCCGAAGCGGGTCCACCAAGAATGTGCTACACCAATAGACAATGATATCCCGGTTACAGGATGTGGGCCGACCGGACTTATGGGGCTGGACAGGAGGGCAATGGAACAGGAGCGGCTGGCCCGACTCGCGGCCAGGACGACGAAGCGTGCACGGGAGATCAGTCCGCCTGCTTTGTCACGTCCAGCGAAGGTTACACGAGTCTCGAGCACAAGTGGCCATGTGTCTACCCCTCCAGGCTCATCACGACAGAGGAACATCTCACCAGCGCAACAGACCCAGGCGGTACTAGGTCAGAGCGCGGCAAACCCCAAGGCGACGGGCGCGGATACCATCACAGCGTCCTCGGAAAGTATGCATCACCCTGTATCCGACGGCAGGATCAGCTATCCTGAAGGCAGACTGTTCAAAACCTGGGCGTTTGGTCATGCTCGGACAGGCGCTGAGATCAAGATCGAGGAAGTACTTGAGCGCCGGACGCTTAAGACTGCCCTACTCTCATCATATCAGTTCGACTTCGAATGGCTTTTCACAAAGATCGACACTCAGCGGACCAACTTCCAGTTCGTATGCAGCGAGAAACGAGTAGAACGACGAGTAGAGCTCCAGGGCGAGCTGGAGTCACTCGGTCCAAATGTCAAAGTTTGTCTCCCAGCATTGGAAGGAGGAGCATACTGCATGCATTCAAAGCTGATGCTGCTCTTTCATCCCGATAAACTCCGGGTCGCCATACCTTCAGCAAACCTCGTCCCCTACGACTGGGGCGAAAGCGGCATCATGGAGAACACAGTGTGGATCATCGACCTCCCACGCCTGCAAGAAGGCCACGCCTACAAACCCGCCCCCTTTGCAGAAGAACTCAAGTACTTCCTGAAAAAACAAGGTCTCGCTCCCGCCATCCTCAACGGCCTCGATAATTTTGACTGGGCCTGCACCACCCCGTACGCATTCATCCACTCGATTCCGCAGCCCACCTTCGGTCTCGACCTCCCCCGCACAGGCCTAACAGGTCTCTCAACCGCTGTCCGCCGCCTTGGTCTCTCCTCCACCGACACGCAGATCGACATGGCCGCCTCCTCTATCGGCAGCCTGACCACGAAACAACTCTCCCTCCTCGCCGCTGCAGCAGCAGGATCCCTCACCACCTTTCCTCAACCAGACGGGAGCGTCACCACCGTCCCTTCCATCCCAGACCTCGACCTGGACAGGTTCAGGATATACTACCCCTCACTGTCCTACGTTCAGTCCTCTACAGGCGGAACACCCTCCGGCGGAACGATCTGGCTGAAACGATCAGCATATACCAAAGCTACTTTTCCGAAGGTGGTGTTCAGAGAGTTTACATCCACCAGGAGAGGATTGTTGAGTCATTCGAAACTTATCTTTGTCCGGGGTATGGCTGCTGCGTCGAATGAAAATGGAAGAGGGGAAGGAAGAGGACAGGAAGTGGCGTTCTTGTATGCTGGGTCCGCGAACGCGAGTGAAGCTGCGTGGGGAGGGCTGGGGGTTGAGTCAAAGGGAACGAGGAGGGGTGAGGTCAGGATTACGGCGCGCAATTGGGAGGCGGGGGTGCTGATTCCTGTTGTTACGCCTGGAGTCGAGGGAGGGAGGAGAAAGGGGGTGAAGTTTGAAGATGAGAGGAACGACGAGAATGGTGGTGGGAAGGCCAAAGGCAAGGGAAAGGCCAATTTAGAGGAAAAGGGGACGGTCCCGAGTTTTGAGGTCTTCAGAGACGTGATCGATGGACCGTTCGTGGTGCCTGCGCCGAAGCTCACGGGCGAGCCGTGGTACTGCGAGGAGCATGTTTACAACCGCCGCTGAAGGGGATGGTAGGTCGGAGAGCGTCTGAAAATCCAGCTCGTGCATTGAGGATGACGGGAACACTAGGATGTATATTTAGCTTATCTTGTTGGCGGCGACTGAAGAGGGTGGGTCTATCTATGGTCATGACGATGGACTGGGGTCGGATTACTGGCGCATGTGATAATTGACGCGGGTCAAGGGTCACTGTAGCATAGAATAGACGCGATTTGCACAAGTACAATAGAAAACATCGAATTCCCTGACACCGATACTATGCTAGCCACTGCCACTAACGCACAAAGCCTCCCTTCCGTTCCTGATAGTCCCTGCCGTCCGAAAACTTGCTATTCCACTATCCTAAATGCGGGAAAGGCATATGCTGACCACTCACGACAAATCAAGACGACAGGGCAGAAATGAACCAAAATGAATTATGCCGTGGTATCAGTCCTCCCATCCCTCCCGCCTATTCCCTAATGCATCGTCCCCCGTCTTCAAACCGGCAACGGTCTCTAGCCCTCGCTCAGCGTCCGACTGCTCGCATCCCCTTGGCTTCCCTCGCCCTTCTGCCCTCCCTGACTACTCAACTCCAGACATCTCTTCGCCAGCGCCACGACCTCCGCCTCTCCCTCGCCCGACGCAGCATCGTCCTCGTCTTCGGACTCGACTTGCTTCTCGCTGATCTCTCGCACCATGTTCATGATGTCCTGCGCCGAATTGATCTTCTCGACGAGTTTCGCGTCGTTGGACTCGAGGAGCTGCAGCAGCGTCCAGATGGCGATGTGCTGGAAGGTAGGGTCGCCTGACGCCAAAAAGCGGGAGAGGTACCCGTGGATGCCGCCTGAGGGGCTGGTCCAGGATGAGAGGAAGAGGTTGTAGTCTCCTACTATGGCTTTTGGTTAGTCTAGATATGCTGCAGGGGAAGAAAGGGGTGGGGACACGGACCTTTGCTACTCAAGTTGCCCAGAGCAGCGGCACTGTTGCCTTGGACTTCTATGCTTTCGCTTTCGGTGAGGGGGATCAGGACGTCAAAGACGCCGAGCTGGAGGAGGTGGGGCTTCAGCTCATCACTGAGTGCCAGCACTGCAATGGCGGCTGTCATTTCGGACTGTACGTTGACGGGGACGCGGAGGACAAGTTCTCTGCATTCTTGCACAGCGCCGGCTTCCAGCACCAGCTGCTTGTTGCGATCTGAGGAGGCGGCAAGGTTGCGGAGAGTAGAGATGGCGTGGCACTGGATTTCTTCGTTGTCGGTGCTGCCGAGAAGGCTGACCAGGGGTTTCAAGAAACCGGCGTCGATGATGGGTGATTCGTTCATAGGATGAATTGATATGTTGCGGATGCAAGCAACAGCAGAAAGTATTAAAGGAAGATAAGATGATTGAAGAAGTCGAAGAAGAGGACGAAGGCCATTGTTGCGGACAATTTCCAATTGGTATTTGTCGTCGCTGGCAAGGTTTCGGAGGGCAAGGGCAGCTTGACACTGCACTTTGGGAGCCTGGCCCTCCATAAGATGAACGAGAGATTGTACTAGGCGAGGCTCGGACTGCGCCAGGCGTTTTCGATTTGCAGCATCCACAGCAATATTTGAAAGGGCGGTGGTGCAATAGTACTGGACATCGGTATCAGAGGACGCAAGTAACTGAACGAGAACAGGTATGGCGCCAGCGTTGACAAGCTGTTGCCGATTATCGTCTGCATGATATGTCAGTCGATAGATTCAAAAGCAAACCAAGATTACCGACCAGAGTGTGTCATGTTCAGAAGTGCGCCCGTGGCGTTCCGTTGGACACGCATATCCTTTGACTTTGCCAGCTTGGTCAAAGGGGGAAGAGCGCCAGAGCGAGCAATTTTGGCTTTGTTCTCCTCATGAGTGGCGAGATTGGTGATGCAGCCGACAGCATTGCACTGGACTTCAACATTGCTCGAATTCATCTGCCGTATCAAGGGGCTGAGCCCGCCCAACTGGACGATGAGGACCTTGTTTTGAGCTGAGCCCATTAGCCGCGGCAACAGAGATATTCTCAATGTGACATACCATCAACCGCAAGATTGCCAAGTGCAGCACTGGCCGCTCGTTGCACCTCAATATCAGGACTCTCTAGCAGGTAAAGTATAGGTTCGAGGGTATTCTTGTCGACCGGGCGAACATCTTGACTGTGTCAGTGAACGAGATAACGCAACGAGTATATGTGAATGCCCGACCTCTTTCTGTAATTTCTGCAAATGTTAAGCTTGCGCTTCTTTGAAGGTCGACGTTCTGCGAGTAGACGAGGGTACTGAGGGCATTGAGGGGTTCGCCGGAGAAAAAGTCGGTTTCGGCTCGCTGCGCAAGGTCAGAGAATGGACAGAGCGATTCAAGGGGAGGGCGACGGACGTTTTCAAGGTGATTGAGGAGATCTGCGACTGCTTCGCGCTCACTGTCGGCGAGGACATTGTCGTAGTCGACCTTGTTACGAGCTACGACGGGTCAGCGGCGCTCGTCGCAGGAAGGGGGCTTGACGCACGTCGACAACAGTAGAAGATGGAGGAGCACACTCCAGCCATGGTGGTCGCCGGTCGCCCAGGGCCTCACGGCCCGGCTGTAATGGCGAGGGTTGATGATATGACGGTGGGGGGCGGTGGGTGCTGGATGTTGATCGCAAAGACGAGTAAACGCAGAGTGTAAACGGCTGGCGGAGTGACGACGAGCTCAAGCTTTGAGACACGCGAGGAGGCTCCTGACTGACCCGGCTAGCTCGTCCTGTTCATCGTCGTTCAAAAGGTGCGGGTTCTGTTCAGATGGCCAGGGACTGGGCCCGGAGTCGCTTGCGAGGGATAGGCGACAGGATCAGCGGAGGTCAATGATGTTTTGTGGTTGTTGGGCGGAAGTCAGGATGAACCAGCCGGAGCCATGACCGCCGCATCGCCAAGCATCACAAGGCCGAAGGGTAGCTGCACATGACGGGATAAATAGCCTGATATCCAGCGAATTGCATGTGTTATTACTACTCAGCCACCGTCCGAGCACGACTACATGTATGTGACAGACCGCATCTGAGCATATTCTATCTGCTGTCCAGTGTTTCCGTTCACCCAAACCCTGGCGTCGGCCAACAACATAGTTTCACCGCTGCCGCCTCCTCCGCCGCCAACACCGCCACCACATCACTCAGAGTCCTTAGCGGTCAGGAAACACCCGAAATCCAGCAGTCACAGTGCTATGTGACATCTCCAGACCACGACATCATTATACTCATGACAGAATAGCGGAGTGCAGAAACCGGACCCACGGTCTGATGGCGGAAGGTGCGGCCCGGACCCACCGAGAGGGCCCCGATTGTCCAGGCACGACCCCCGAAGCACAGGCAACACTCGGCTTAAGCCCCCGCGCGCCCTAATCGTCAAGAAATCGGGCGGAACCCTTCCGCGCAGCCATCAACGAGGGGGATATCGATACTTCACATCAGCACCCCAGCCTGGATTCCCTGTCTTTTCTCTCATAGTCGCCGAGAATTTCATTCAAGACCAGCGTATCGAATGCGAACACTTTTGGGCCGATCTTTCCAAATCGCCACCTCACCTCAAACAACCACTCCATTGATACATTGCCACCTTCCACGACTATATTCCACAACCATGGTCGCAGCCAAGTCGTTCAATGGCGAGACTAGGGACCAAAGAGTGGTCCCTCCCATGGGCTTGACCTCCTCGGAATTCGAAAAGGCTGCTGAAACCTGTATTAAAGACATCTCTAAATACTATGACACACTTCACGAACGTCCAGTCCTGCCCTCAATACAGCCTGGCTATCTACAGAAGCTGATGCCCTCGTCGGCCCCAGAAGACCCAGAAAGCTGGTCTGCCATTCGCGCAGATATCGAATCCAAGATCATGCCTGGGATCACCCATTGGCAGTCGCAAAAGTACATGGCCTTCTTCCCGGCCAATTCCACTTACCCCGCCATGCTTGCAGGGCTGTGGAGCGATGCCCTGACTGCAGCTAACTTCAATTGGATCTGCTCTCCCGCAGTGACCGAACTCGAGACCATTGTCACCGACTGGGTCGCTCAGGCCATGGCTCTACCTGAGGGTTTCCACAGCAAAAGCCAAGGTGGAGGTGTCATTCAGGGCAGTGCCTCTGAAGCCGTCGCCACCGTCATGATTGCTGCACGCGAACGCTACCTCAAAACGCTTATTGAAAAGGAGACTTTCAACACCGAGGAAGAGCGCGAGGACCGCATGTATGAACTCCGCGGCAAGATGGTTGCTCTCGGTAGCGACCAAACTCATAGCGGTGCACAGAAGGCCACCATGATCACTAGCACCAGATACCGCAAGATCAAGACCGAGGCTTCGGACGACTTCTCTCTCCGTGGCGCTGCACTACGTGCTACCATTGAAGACTGTCTAGCTAAAGGCCTCTATCCCTTCCACCTGACCGCCACCATAGGAACGACCAACACATGCTCCGTGGACAACTTGGCCGAGATCGCCGCCGTAAAAGCCGACTATCCAGACCTCTGGATCCACGTCGACGCAGCTTACGCCGGCGCCGCCCTCGTCGTCCCCGAATACCAACACCTCACGCAACACTTCTCATCCTTCGACTCCTTCGACGTCAACCTCCACAAATGGCTCCTCGTCAACTTCGACTGCTCCTGCCTGTTCATACAAAATCGTCGAGACCTCACAGAAGCTCTCTCCATCACCCCCGCCTACCTCCGCAACACTTTCTCCGACTCCGGCCTCGTCACCGACTACCGCGACTGGCAGATCCCGCTTGGCCGCCGCTTCCGCGCGCTAAAGATCTGGTTCGTCATGCGCACCTATGGCCTGTCGGGAATGCGCCAGCATATACGGCACCACATGGCGCTCGGCGAGCTGTTTGCCGACCTCGTCCGCTCGCGATCGGATCTGTTCGACGTCCTTGCCGGGCCGGCGTTCGCGCTCACTGTCTTCACCGTCAAGCCCCGCCCACGCACTGATGTGCATCTGCAGACTAACGGAGCGGACCCGAGGCCGTACGAGGAGTCGCAGCGGGCGTTGGCGCCGCAGACGAAGGATAGGACGCTCGAGGAGGCGAATGAGATTACGAAGGAAGTGTATACGCTCATCGATGGGGAGAAGGAGATTTTCCTTACCGCGAGCGTGATTGGTGGTGTTTATGCTATACGGGTCGTGAGTGCGAATCCGCTTGCCGAGGAGAAGTATGTCCGGCGGGCGTTTGAGGTGATTGTCGATGCTACGGAGAGAGTATTGGCGCGGAGGGCGAAGGAGTGATGGCCTTGTGTTTGTACAGCGATGGAAAATCTCCACTTAAGATAGTAAAAAGATGGTTTCATAAGTATATCCATGGACATAGAAACGACTTCTCCCAATCGTTCCGTTCATCTACTCTATCTTCAGAAACTCCACCGCTAACCCATCCAACCAAAGTTCACAAGAGACATGAAAAGGGTATCCTACCCCCCAAACGCCACGCAATGCTCGTCCCAACCTCACCTCCGCACCCTGCTCTTCAACCTCCTCCCCTTCTTTCCCTTCGTTTTCGAATCCTACTTCATCTTCCCCCTCAGCCTAATCCCCCTCACCGTCCTCACACTCTCCCACACACTCTCCCCCACCCGAACGGGCAACTTCCTCCCTTTGAGCCTCTGATCCACCAACCACAGCCCCACCACAAACTCCTCCCTCGTCAGCCGCCCTACCTTCCCCCCATCTACCAGCCCCCATATCTCCTCCAGTATATGCTCCGGCAGCCTCGACCGAGTCCAGATGTGCTTCACAGCTAGCGCGTGGACGCTGTCCGCCTCTGCCTCGTCGGCAGGTGGCGTGCCCCCCGCCGAAGATACCGGGACGAGTGGCCCACGGTTCGCAGCCCACACGCCTTCGTACCGTGCGCGTTCGCGCGGGCTGACGACGTTCCGCCAGCGCTTGCGGTCGCCCTCGGCGTATTTATTGGCGTGTTTATGGATGTGGCGTTTGCGCTTATGCTTGGCATAGGGGTCGTCGTCGGACTCGTCATCTGACAGAGAGGACTTGGCTTTGCGCAGGGTTTGGCGCATGTGCATGCCTCGCTCTGGAGGGGGCTTGGGAGGTGATGGGGTGCGGGAGAAGAGGGAGTGGTGAGAGCGGCGGGGGAGGAGCGGGGGTGGGTGGAGGTGTTTTGCTGGTTGGGGAGACGGGGCGCGGGAAGAGGCGAGGGATGAGGCTACTATGGCGTTGGCAAGGGAATCCCCCGTGCGCAGCGCGGAGAGGCGCCGCGGGTGGAGGGCGTTGTAGGTTGCTGTTATGCTGGCGGTGGAGGTTGCGGCTGATTCGTGGGAGTAGGGGGAGAGGTTTGCATTATGTAAGTGGTGAGGAGGCGAGTAATTGGATCCGGGACTGGTCGACGGGGCGTGTACATATTGTGGAGAGTGGTTGGAATGGCTTTCTCGTCGTGGAGGGGCGAGACGTTCTGATATGGATGAGGAAACGGGATGGTCATCAAGATTTAACGTTGATTTCGGCTCATCTTGATGTTCTTTTAGGGGTGAGAAGGTATCGCGGGCACTGGCGAAAGAGGACAGAGATGATGGGTCTGTCCTGCCGGATTTGCCGGAAAGCGGGGTCTCATTCGGTACAGTGTCGCTTTCGTCGTTATGCTTGATATAGCTGACTTTTGTTGATACAGTCTGGTCGTCCTGGCGCAGAACCAGTGGCCGACGTACAGGCTTCGGAGATTTGAGAGGGGTATCATGCCCTATGGCAGCTTTGGTTGTACCCTTTTGCTCAAATAGTTGTACCAGTGATGGCGTTGAGGGCAGTGGCGTCTCGTCCAAACCATCACCTGCCACAGGGGAACTCTTCAAGTGTGGAGTCGCAGATCGAGATGTCGCTGGACTTTGTTTCTTCTTGGGCGTGATGCGTTTCTTGTCTGGCCTGGCTCCTTTGCCTGCTCCATGTATCTCAGGTCCAAGCTCTTGATCAATCGAATTTAGAGTCTCTCTGCTCGACTTGTTCCTCGTCTCTATCGGCTTTGAGTTGACGGCAGACACTGTACCGGAGTCATGACGGACTGGCTTGTTGAGGGCAACTGATGGCGCCGGCTTCCCGGGAATAGCTGGATTCGTGTCCACTGAGGGTTTATGCGCATTGGATCTGACATTTTGACCTGGCTTCGGTCCTGGAAGCGGCGCTTGTCTTGTTTTGTTGAATCCGGGACCTGTGGCAGCCGCTGGAGCCTTTGCAAATGCCGTCAGCGCTCCTACAAGGGCGGCTTCACGAGAATTCAGAGGCGGTGATGGGCGCCCCGGGCGCTGGCGTGAGGGCGTCATGAGCCATGCTATACGCTTCCGACTGGGGCATCTGGAGGAATAGAAAGATTACAGCAAAGCGTTGACAAGAGCCAAGCACCGCCGTGCTTATTGTTTGGGCTGGGAGGTTGCGTAATTGCCAATTTACGCAATGCACGTCGGACGACGAGAAACGCGCTAAGACCTGCACTGCCGCATGAACGACAGTTCGCCCGTCGGAAGGAGGAAGCAGGACCCGGTCCGGCCCCTGATTGGATGGGCTGTCGTGTTCTTGACTTTAACTTTCCATTTCTATGACTTCTGCGATTGCTTGCGGCGTCGAAGTCCGACAGCATAAGAAATGGGCTACACACACATGCAAATAACAGCGCACAGGTCGCCATCGCTGATTGGTGGGTTGTGCGCTCACAAAGCTCGGCGAGCATCAAGGTACAACTTGTGCTAGACCAAGATACACCATAATCTGTCCAACATTCGACGTTGCACTTCCATCATGACATACCCTCTCGAGATAGACCTCGCGTCACCTTTTCCGGAGGACATAGTGGCCGCTTACTGCGCAAGCATGAACAGACGCAGACCTCAAATCGCCGGATCGACTCCTCTGGCGCTGCTTAACCCGAAACTTGTAGTCAAATTCGGCTGGGGTATCTACGAAGAAGAATTCAACAACCAGAAATTCGCCCATCGCAGTCTTGACCCAGCTATTGTACGCGTGCCCAGACCGGTACACTTTTTCCGACGCGGTCTTTCTGGCTATCTCGTGATGGAATGGATGGAGCTGATGCCAGTGAGTCGCACGTCGGCTGATCTTGAAGCAGTGGCAGGAGCAGTACGGCACATACATTCTGTTCGAGCTCCTGCTAATGCTGCTCCGGGGCCTATTGGTGGTGGACCTTGTCGAGGCGATCGCTTCGACGAAGATGTCGAGTTCGACGACACAACCGATCTGGAGAATTTCTTGAATGTCCGTTACAGAGGTCATAGCCGCAGATGCAGGTCTGGTGCACCTTTTCGACTCGATAATCAGGTGCTGGTTCTCGCCCATCTAGATATAGCAGCACGAAACCTCGGGCGGATGTCCGACGGCACCATATGTGTCCTGGACTGGACCACGGCGGGCTTTTTCCCTCGCTGGTTCGACCACACTATGATGGAGGTGTGTCGTGACGGGCTAAGCGCACTCCATGAAATCAATATGTTCAAGGACGATCTACTCAAATTCATGGAGGCTACCGCGCCATTGACGGCAGAGGAACGTAGAATGAAGGATGCGTTGTACAGGGTAGTGGACAACTGTTCGTGTTTGCATTTGTGAGTAATGATTGCCCGAACATTTGGTACTATGCTCCAGCAACGACAGATCCATACTAATGCAGCTTCTCAGCCGTGAATGGAACGATTCGAGCACCCCTAGCCCTCCCCCACCGAGAAAGAAGAAGGTGCTGGATAATTAAGCAGGATACCTGCTTAGGTTTCTTTGGATTGATTGGATCGATGCATGACTCATTCACGTTCGTTGAATGCCCTCCGTCCCAGTTCAGCACACGTCTGCATGGTCCTGTACTGGAAAGTGCGGAGTCTTACCGCATTACGCACACAACAGCGAGATCATGTGACTTTACCTTGGTTTGGCTGTCCCAGTTGTTCCTCCACCTGACTGAGAATTGTCCTGTCACACTTCCTATATGTGCGTGCATGTCGATCTCAATGACGCGGTTATTTGTTAGCAATAGGTACGCTCTTATGTGATTGGAGCTCAACCCTTGACCACGTGGTGAGTCGCCTCCATCGCCTAGAGCTGTGAGACGATAAGCCAGAAAAGTCTCTCGAAGCGCTTTTTTTAGATGTTCCTGTTCCTTGCGTGTTTTTTTGCTCCCGTGTTTTGATGGCGAGCCATGTTTCGAATGCTTTGTTCCGCTAGATTTCAGTAGACTGAGCATGGTTGAGATTGGTCTGGTCGAGAACAAGGAAGCCCAGAAGATTAATCGTTAAGTAGCTATGCGGAGAAGTAATCAAGACCTAGATATGCATGGGTCTGGTCGCACAGCGCGCCTACCTCTTGTGAATGGTTGGTTTGTGAAATTTTCGTGACAGGCACAAACCCGGACGTACTCTATGCCTAGACGCCTCACGGAATGAGACTTCTTGAACTGAACTTACCATCCTTGTGTGAGCCTCGTGGGAGGCTGAGTTCGTTTCCGGCAGCATAAGGAAAGAGCGATGGTACTTGCCGCACTCCGTCTTATCTATAATATATTGTCAAGCGTAAATCAGAAGTCGTAGCCAGCTAGTAACACCATAATGAAGTAGATTGGACGATCGTAGTCCAGGAGGTTTGCCGTGGCAATCTCCTGGGTTTGGCTTGCATACGTTGTAAAGGTACTCGATTTCTGTCATTGGGTCGTAGATCTTACAGCATGAATCGTGTAATAGTCGTTATTGGTTTTGTATCTTACGAAGAGTTGCAAGCCTATCAGTGGACCACAAACGATCGAACATGGCACATATATGGTCGCCCAAAGCGACGCCCTGCGGTCTGCCGATAAGGTCGGTGCGCCATAATTGACAATACCAAATCCTAATAAATGATTGTGAAATATATGAAATGAATGGGAATTCATTTATGGAGGCGAGCAGTCTGCGACTAACGGTCGTTCATAATAGACCAACCCCTTCGTACTGTACGGAGGCAGTTGATTTCAACTTATTTGTGCTCTACTGCAAAGGCGCAGGAAAAGTGGGGCAGCTTCAGGCAAGGACTAGGCAGCAGAACCGCCCCGGCCCACCACCACATCAGATTGCACCACTGACTCCGGGCTTTGTGTTGTTCACCACTTTCTCCATCTTGATAATCAACGACGAGTAAAGATGGCAGACGATGAGGACGGCGATGTCACCATGGAAAATGCCGTCGATGATGTGGGCCAAAGCTTCAATTCAGACAATATGGATGAAAAGTATCCCAACCGACCTGTCAATCATTCCGCGACTTTTCCTTTTCACGAGTTGATCACATCGCTTTTCAACCCTTTACTCGAGAATCGCAAGAAGCCTAGTGGACCTGTCATCAATAGGAAGAAAACAGGCCCTAATGTAAAGTCCAATTCTCCGCACGAACAGCGAAAGACGATCATTGAGCGATTTGTCTCAAGATGGAAGAAGGAGGTTGGCCTTGACATCTACCCGGCCTTCCGCTTAATCATGCCCGATAAAGACCGCGATCGCGCCATGTATGGTCTAAAGGAAAAGACCATCGGAAAGCTTCTTGTCCGCGCCATGAAAATTGACAAGAATTCGGAGGATGGTTTCAATATTCTCAACTGGAAATTGCCCGGAGTTAAGTCTACAAGTGCCACGGCTGGCGATTTTGCCGGTAGATGCTATGAGGTCCTCAAGAAACGACCAATACGAACCTCACCTGGAAAGTTGACCATTTCCGACGTCAACGACATGCTGAACGAGCTTTCGGCAGCATCTAAGGAGGAGAATCAACTACCAATATTCGAAGAGTTCTATAAGCAGATGAACCCCGAAGAGCTACTGTGGCTGATCCGTATGATCCTGCGGCAGATGAAAATCGGGGCAACGGAAAAGACCATTTTAGATGTCTGGCATCCTGACGCCGAGAATCTGTTCAATGTCTCCTCAAGTCTCCGTCGAGTGTGTTGGGAGCTCTCTGACACCAGTGTTCGACTCAACCAAGAGGATTCCGGCATCTCCCTGATGCAATGTTTTCAGCCTCAACTCGCCGCCTTTCAAATGCATTCCATGGAGAAGATGGTTACGAAGATGCGTCCAACTGAGAAAGATGATGTTTTCTGGATTGAGGAGAAGCTGGATGGCGAGCGAATGCAACTACATATGATCGAAGACAGTGATGTTCCAGGCGGCAAGCGATTCGGGTTCTGGTCACGCAAAGCAAAGGACTATACGTATCTGTATGGTAGTGGACTGGAAGATGATCAGAGTGCATTGACACGGCATCTCAAAGACGCATTCCATGAGAACGTCCGAAATATCATATTGGACGGCGAGATGATCACCTGGGATCCAAAGGCAGATGTCATTGTGGCCTTTGGGACATTGAAGACTGCTGCGCTCTCGGAGCAAGCAAACCCCTACACAGACGGCATTCGACCTCTATTCAGAGTTTTTGATTGCCTGTACCTGAATGATACGGTTTTGACAGGCTATACTTTACGAGATCGATACAGTGCGCTGCAACAGAGTGTCAAGTCTGTTCACCGGCGACTGGAAGTCCACGACCATACCGAGGCCACTACGGCAGATGAAATCGAGCCCCTTCTGCGCAAAGTGGTTGATGAAAGCACGGAAGGTTTGGTGCTCAAAAATCCAAGGTCTATGTACAGGCTCAATGAACGTAACGAGGACTGGATGAAGGTCAAGCCCGAGTATATGACGGAGTTCGGAGAAGCTCTCGATTGTGTAGTCATTTCTGGCTACTACGGATCAGGACACCGGGGTGGGAGACTGTCCAGCTTCATGTGTGGACTCAGGGTCGACCAGAACCAGATTGACAAGGGAGCTGACCCGATGAAATGTTACTCATTCTTCAAAGTAGGAGGCGGCTTCACGGCTGGAGACTATGCGGATATTCGGCATCTGACCGATGGCAAGTGGCATGATTGGGATCCGAAACGGCCGCCAACACAATACATAGAGTTGGCGGGTGGCGACCGGCAGCTGGAAAGACCAGACATGTGGATACGCCCGGATGAGTCAGTGGTGCTCGAAGTCAAGGCTGCTTCTGTTCAGGGCAATACTTCATTCCGGACGGGGTTTACTTTGCGCTTCCCGCGTTTCAAGAGGCTTCGTCGGGACAAAGACTGGAAGTCGGCGCTGTCGCTCAACGAGTTTGCCCAGCTCAAGGAGCGAGCTGAAGAGGAAAAAGAGGAGAAGAGGTTCAAGATTGACGATGCACGAAAGAAGCGATCTTCGAAGAGGGTTAAAAGGGAGACAGTCATCGCAGGACATGACAAGACTGTGCCGGCCTTCGCAGAACCCCAGTCAAAGCTCTTCCATGACATGTCGTTCTTCATACTCACGGAGCAACAGAAGCCGAAGAGGTCGAAAGCCGAGATTGAGAAAGTTGTCAAGACAAATGGTGGTCAAATCGTGCAGACTGAGCGTGATGAGCAGACTGTCTGCATCGCAGATAAGAATGTGATCAAGGTCGCCTCGCTCAAGAAGTCAGGGAATCGCACGATCGTTCGACCGAAGTGGCTCTTTGATTGCGTAAAGCAGGCAGAGATCGATATCGGCCGGCCGCCATTCGTGCTGCCATTGGAACCCTCAGATATTTTGTACATTCCAAAGGACAAGGAAGCGGCGTACGGCCTCAATGTTGATGAGTATGGCGATAGCTATACAAAGGATATCACTCCGGAAGATCTACTGGCTTTTCTTGAGAATATGCCAAAGATGGAAGAGGATGATGACGTATCCGAGGACGTGCAAGCCTTGGTGGATGGCATTTAGTGTCACGACAGTCGGAGGATCTTAACAGCATTCCCGCCCATAACAGCCTCCACATGGGCTTTGTCTCCACCAAGCGCACTTTGGACTGCTTGAGAGTTGAGTTTGACGCTGAGCCATTCTTCATCTTCGTCTTCGCCGAGGGGAGGAAAGAAGGGATGATCGGTTCCTGTGAACGATTAACGATGATCACGAAGATACATAACACAGCACATATACCCACCAAACATCAATCTGTCGCTCCCACTGACGTCTATCGCCGCTTTTAGTCCCGGCTCGCCGTAAATAACAGCATCGAGATAGATGTTCTTCCTCAACACATCCCACACCTTCCTCCTACCCTCAATCTTCCCCTCCTTCGATAGATGCCCATCATGTAATATACAACTCTCAATCCTGCCAGCCAAAAACGGCAGCGTCCCTCCCGAGTGCGCAAGCAAAACCTGCAACCTCTCAAACCTCTCAAACACCCCACTCAACAACATCCTCGTCACAGCAATCGTTGTCTCAAGGGGAAACCCCAACGCCAAAGGCAGCACATGCCCATACTCCCCGGCCCTCGGCCCATACACCTCCCCCGGTAGTCCATAATGCGGATGCAGAAACACGACCAAATTCTCTTCCGCCAATGCTTGCCAGACCCCATCCAGCCTCGCATCGTCCAGCCCGTTCCCCAGCCCACTCGTCCCCAAAATCACCCCCCGACAGTACTTCAGCCTCGCCACCCTCCTAGTCTCCGCCACAATCTCCTCCACCGACGCAGACAAAGGTAGTGTGGCAAAGAAGAACAACTTCCCCGGATGCTGCCCACACGTGGCGTCCATATCGTCATTCACCTCTCTGGCCACGCTTCCCGCTTCGGCAGGGGGCAGCCAGTCCAGCCAGGGGTTGGCAAGGGAGAGGACGGAGATATCGATGCCGTGGCGGGACATGAAGGAAAGCTTGTGGGAGATGGAGTGGTAGGAAGGCGCGATCGGTCGGCCGCGCGTGGGGGAGGAGGTGTCTTCTCCTGGGAGGATGACGAGGCGGTCGCCGGCGGTGGGAGAGGGGAAGATGTACGGGACTGTGGTGCGGGAGCGGAGGAGGGAAGTGTAGAGCGGGGGATAAAGGTGCGTGTGGACGTCGACTGTTGGCATGGTGGTGGTGGGCGTTGGGTGTGATGGATGGGTGTGGTGGATGAGGAGCGAAAGTGCTGGAGAGGAATTGGAAGTTCTAATATGACTAAGACCTTGGAGTGCTTTGTGTAATGTAAGTTAGGCAGTGTTTGGTTGTTGTCAGGCGGTAGGAGGGGTAGAGGTGGACGTTGACCCCGCAGTGGGGTGAGTTGGCATTGAGTTTAGCAAGCCGATAAGGAACCAATTATTGAGACCTTTCGAGTATGGGCATGCATAGGTGATCACATAGGTCCTCCGCGGGCAGTGGAATTTTACATAAGCTTATCTCTAGCAGTCAGTGTGTTTTTCAAGGATGTCCTACATATTCAGACGGCATCAGCAACCATCCCTAGATAGGCAAAACACTCTGGTCGATAAGCGCGCACCATACAGACCCATTTGTTGGCCTCTGACATCTTTTCAACCTTTTGATCAATGCCGAGACATGATCCAATTCTCAGATCATTATTTTCAAGTGCCATGAAAATAATGCTACGAAAGCAGGATTTGGAAGTTGGGTACTAAAAGACTATTATATGTGCAGAGATAGTCATTGGCGTCATGAAGAGGACTCGGATAGCGCTGTCAATCATTCGTTGCCAGCTTACGGTCCCACGAAAATCTACCTGATATCAGAACACAGCAAACGCAGATCCAATACCGATTCAAATGCTACAAATCCTTATTCCGCTTCGGTGACCTGGTAAGTATTCGATAAAGTGAAAATTCAGAGGGGATGCTGAACAAATTGGTCGATCATTGGTAATTCCAGCACGTGACCTTGTAGCTCTCAAAATAGAGTTAGGGTTCCCGACTGCAAACCATTCATTCTGACCACAACCTTGCACGAGAGCTTCACAATCACTATCTCTTCCTCGAATTTTTGCCGCCAGACTCACCCTAATGGCTTCCCACGGCAGTCCACACCTTCGGGCGCTCTACACCGTCTTCGTCCGCCCTGCCCTCCGCCTCCAATCGCCCCTCGCTTCCCATCATGCCCCCCATCTCTCCCGCAACACTCCCCACCGCCCCTTCTCCACGACCGTCCCCCGCCTCGCCATCCGCAGCAAATCTCGCCCCCCTTCTCAAAAGGCAACTCGGGTCCAACAACCCCTCCGCGACGCCGACATCCCCGCCCGCCGCATGCAAGTCGTCGACCCCGCCGCGAACCGCCTCAGCGACCCCCAGACCAAGTTCAGCGTAATGCGGAGCTTCGACCACGCCACGCACCGGCTGGTCTGCGTCTCCAAGCCTCCCCGGTACCTCACGCCCGAAGACCCAGGCTACGACGAGATCGCAGCCAACTACGAGTTCATCGTGGAGCAGTACAACAAGCAGCGGGCGCGGTTCGGGGACGCGCAGAAAGTCGCCCAAGAAGACGAGGCGGACGGGGAGAGGGACGATAGCGGGCTGGAGATTGGTGCCGTGCACCGCGCGCCGGCGATCCTGGTCATGCCGATGCGGTATATCCGCCTCCCGACGGGGGAGGAGTGGGTGCCGATATGCAGGATTGAGAATAAAGCTGAGGCGAGCGCGAGGGCGAGGGAGGCGGCGCAGCAGAAGAAGGAGATGAGGAAGATCGCGCCGGAGGGGACGAAGGTTGTAGAGCTGAATTGGGCGATTGATGGCAATGATTTGGGGCATAGGTTGAAGAAGGTTGAGGAGTTTTTGAGGGCGAGGAGGAAGGTCGAGGTCGTGATTGCGCCGAAGAGGAGGGGGAGGAAGGCTAGTGGGGAGGAGTGTGAGGTGTTGTTGAAGAGGGTCAGAGCGGCGTTAGGGAATGTCGAAGGCGCGAAGGAGGTGAGGCCTATGCAGGGGAACGTGGGGGAGTTGGTGAGCTTGATGCTGGAGGGGCATAGGGGCAAGTAAAGATACCCAGTGACTTGATGAAGGAAATTTTGTGGTATAGGATATTCTACAATGCTAGAGATGTATAATGTCTAGCGCAGGTGAGGCAGGATCTTCACGTTGGTCGAAAGATCGGCCGAGTGCTCCCTGAAGATCTTATCAAGAGCTTCCTGCTCCACAACCACCCTGCCCAGCTCCAATAAGTCCTTAACGTCCACCTCGTCTACATTCAGACAACGCCCGTGACGCCTCACAGCCTTCTCGACGTCCTTGTCATCTCTGCCCATGGCCTCCCACAGATTGGTCCTCTTGTCGGCAGTGATTATCAAGCTGCCGCCATCCGCGCTGCCCAGATTATTCCACCTCAACATTTCCGTGATCCATCTCGCCGCGCCGGGACCTTCCCTCTCGATCTCCGCCTGACCGTCCAACACCACTAACTCGCCCCTTCGATAGCGATAGCTCAACGCCGTCCGCCATGCCAAATCGTATACCTTCTTCGGCAGATCTGAAGCGAAGCTCCTGGGCTTGGGACCGAAAGCAACACCACCACCACGCAACATGGGGTTCTTCTTGTCGCCCAAACGCGCTCGACCAGTACCCTTCTGCGGTCGCACTTTGCGATTCGATCCATGCACTTCCCACCGCGTCTTGGTATTGGCTGTGCCTTGACGTGTCATGTCGCCTTCGTAGATGACCGCCCGGTGGAGGATGTCCCTGCGGAGTGGGAGGAGGAGGTGAGAGCCTGGGTAAGACTTTGTTGCGACAGGGGCGTAATCGGGAAAGTTGTATAAGGTGACTTGGGCTTCGCGCAGGAATGGATTTGGCGGGTGCCCTGCATTGTCTCGGGGTGTGAGGATTTGCTGGCGAGATTTGTTGACCAATGTTCTGGGTGGTTGGATATGGGTCGATGGTGTTGAATTCAAGCCAGGGGTGATGTGTGAGACAACGTAATTGTCAGCAGGAGTAGGCGCTGAGGATGTCGCCTCGGTCGTCAGCATGCGACCTTGCCGTACTGCAGGCGACTGTAAGGTGGTTAGACTTTGCATCTATTGGCGAACTTCCATATTTACATACAGTCGCTGTGCGGCATTGGTTGCAGATGGAAGACGAAACTAAGCTCAAAGAGCTCTTCAGCCTCTTTGATGCCATGGCAGAGACCCAGTTGTGATGGAGGGTGATGCGGAGGAAATTGGTGCAATTGATCGGAGCTCACGAGAAATACCGAAACGCCAAGACTTTGGGTAAAAAAGTCTAGCTCCGCTATCAAGTACTCGATCAATCCATGCAGCTACTCAACGCAACATCACATTCAAAATGGCATCTTCCCGAGCGGGGTGGAGATGTGTGAGATGCGTCGCCCAGGCTGAGAATGCATTGGTACAGCCGTGGTCGCGAGCTCGTCAGTTCTCGACGACCGCATTCCGGCCCGAAGAGGTCATTCAGCAGCAGCAGCCGCAGGACTCGTTGCCGCCACCGCCGCCCGCGCGAGCACAAGCGAAGGGCAAACTTGATCCCAACACCGTCAGCACGCCTCGATTGGAGCGTAAGCTGGTCAGAGAACAACACGTTCTGCCCATTGGTAGTCGAAGACGACGTGCAGCTCTCCGAAGAGCCAGGGAGATTCCTTTCGAACAGCTGCCTTACCAATGCTTTCAGGAAGCCCGGAAAATCCTTGCGGCAGATCGTATGGAGAAGCTCGAGCAGATAGAAATTCAGCGCGCACGTCTGCAAAAGGCCAAGGCACAGCAGGTAGAGCCGCAGCACGAGAGGTGGAAGGAGAGGCGGGTGATCAGTCTCGAGAAGCACTTGGAAGAACTCAAGGTCTTTGCGGACGTCAATGATCCAATCGTCAAGAGGATCTTTGAGGATGGCAAAGGTAAGCCGAGACAGTGGTTGCAGGAACAACTTATGGCTGACTTGTCCATTTTAGGTGATCTAAATAAGCCCGTATACCGTCATCTCGCCGAGAAGAAATGGCAATCATACGACAAGAAGGTCAACGTACAACGGATAGAGCAGTTCAACCTTGTGCCCGATATTGTGGCTGCTTTGGAGCCCGTGGTCGCTACAGACCTGGCATTCGATGGTCGCAAGATTGAGCCTGGACAATACATTGACTCGACTGTCAGCGAAGCAGCGCCCAATGTAAACATCCAATCGTTTCAGAAGGGCGAGCGACTCGTCACAATCGCATGTGTCAATCCCGACATCCCCAACGTGGCGCGCGACAACTTCGATTACCGCTGCCACTTCTTAGCCAGCAATGTCAAGATCACCCCAACAAGCCCTCTAGTCCAGCTAGCTAAGCTCAGCCGTGACTCACAGACGATCCTGCCTTGGATGCCGGCCTATACACAAAAGGGCGCGCCATATCAGAGAATGGCTTTCATCATCCTGGAGCAGCCTGAAAATACACCGATTGACACGACTTCGGCAAGCGTCAAAGTCAAGAGGGATGGCTTCATTCTCCGTTCCTTCATCGATCGTCATCGATTGTTTCCCATCGGAGCGAATCTTTTCAGGAGTCAGTGGGACGAGGCCACTGCTGGGGTCATGAAGAGGCTGGGCGTACCCGGCCACGATGTCGAATTCAAGCGCATGAAGGTGGAGCCGCTGCCGTACAAGAAGCTGCCTGGGAACAGGTACAGGTAGTGGTGGTTCGTATCTCTATGTATTAATTGTATCATTCTGCCAATAAACAATTTCCTTCCAGATGCGCTTGCGCTCGTTAGTCCGGATCGGAAAGGCATTCTGCTCTTTCCGGAAAGGGGAAGTTTCTTACAAAACTCCATTCTAGCATTTCAGCTTGCGTTCAATTTCTTCCTGCGACTTCTTCTGTCTAGCCATTGTGATTGTAAAATTAGCTTTGTATGTCCTTTTACTGGCATGGCTGTAGTTGTTCCCACAGTTTCTTTGGTCGCTTTAGCGCTTGCCATTGTCAAAACCAAACCTGCAGGTCAAACAATTCAAGGTAAGCGGTCGAACACATGCCGATCTACTTTGCGCTAAAGTCGCAGACTATATCAACACTCTGAGGCGTCATGTTACTTGCGCCTCGTCGGACTGCCCTCGTTGCAGAAATGTCAACCCCGACACTCACTGGCAACGGGAGTGCCGGCGTCTACAAGACGAGCTCGACAAGTCTGTGGCTACTTGTGCCGCATTGAGAGTGCAGAACAGACGGCTCACTAGCTCTGTTATCGACGGCCTAGAACGATCATCACAAAAAAGGACTGCCAACCCAACCTTGGCTGCCGGTGGGAACAAACGAACGAAGACTACCAAGAACTCGATAACGGAGGCAATTCCTCTCGTAACAGAGAGTACACCGAATGAAAAAAGTAGTGCGTCCAAGCATGATGTCGGATTGGAAACTGATAATCTTTAGTTCAACAGATGATGGGTCTGCTTTACGATTTGGAACAGCTACTTGCACCCTCCAAACCGCATACCCAGAGACTTTCGCCACTGATCTGTCAGACCGCTTCTGCATTGTCCGATATTCTCCAAGAGTACATTCAAACAGCATGCTCGGTCGACGATGTAGGTCCACGAGCACAAGCAACTCCATCCTTGGCTGATGGCTTGCGGGTAGCGAGTCGAGTGTTCGCTGTCTTAATCCAAGGCTACGATATGCTGGACCTGCATTCTGCAAACCAGCAGCAGATGGGGACTTCCGTGTACCACGTCGTCCGTCTTTTCTCCACCATTCTGTCATGTCTCCTCTCGATATGCGGAAGCAAAGTCACCGAAGATGCGATCGCAGACACAGCTACGACCGGGACTAAGCGAAAGCAGACCGCCTCTTCAAGCTCAAGATCCTCCAACCTTGACCATCCATCAACTTTACTGGTACAGTATCTTTCTACCATGTACAGCTCTCTGGATCCCAACAAGCAACATCACGCCGCTATCTTCGAAGGGTTCACTTACCACGTACTGCAACCCGTTGGTCAGATCCTCAATATCTACACATCTGATGAGTCATCGTCCTCGCAAAATCCACCGTCCAGTGGTGTTTTCATGTCAGAAGACGCCGCCCGCTGTGCTGCTCCCTACCTCCTCAACCTCCTGAAACAAGCCCTCTCTCAAGTCCCACGCTCTTTCCGCCTTCCCCAGCGGGCGTCGCAGCTCTCAACATCGGGATCAGTTGCTTCACGACTCCTGCCAAGGGCAAGTCTTACCTCTCACGCCCTCGCCAAGTTGCAACGCACACTAGTCCACGCCGTGCTAGGCGACGAGCTAAGCCCACTCGATGCAGCAGCCGCATGGTTGAGGGCACCAGAGATAGGAGGGGACATGGCAGGGGCTAAGAAAGGCAAAATGAGGAAGAAGGAGATGACACCTGCTGTGTTCAAGGGTGAGCTGTGGGCTGTGCTAGGATGGGAGATTCTTGCTTTCGAGGGCGAACTGGCGGAGTTCATCGCTACGGAGTAGTGCTCTTGGCTGGGAAGGGAATAGGATGCGGAGGGATGGTGCATGTCCACGTGCCGGGGGGCAAGCCTTGCTGGCTTATCCCCTTGGAGGCTACAGAGCGAAGGTAGTCAATTGCTTGTTTGCCCGCACGGTGGCGAGTCACAGTCTGTAAGACACTAACAATGAAGCGAGTCGCCCATATGACGAGCACTCCTGTAGCTCTACTGTATCAGAGCTGTAAATTGTTAAAAGGAAACGCCTCTCGCTATGCCAGGTAAGAAGCATGCCTCCAACATGCCATCCCTCCTCTTTCAATCACCCATTGCCGAATCCAAACAACCTTCCCTTACCCTTCTTCCTCCTCTTCCCATCCTCCTCCTCCTCACCCCTCCCACTCCCACTGCCATTCCCAAACGGCGATCCCCCATCTCTCTCCAGCGCTCCACTCCCTACCGTTCCACTCCGACTCCTATTCCCGCCCTTCGTCAACGACCTCCGTATCGACGACCGTAAACTCTTCGTCTGTCCCACATCAGTCCCATTCCCCGGCAATTTCAACTTCAAATAAGTACTCACATCACTCCCCACATCCGTGCCCCCCGCACTCCCATTCCTCACCGGCGTCCCTCCAGGACTCAACAACTTCCCCGACCCCAATGGACTAGCATACTCCCTCTCCGGACTTTCCGCCCTCGCCACCCTCGCCCCCCTCGTATTCCCCGTCGCCAGCGCAGGAGGGGACTCATTCCCCCCCTCCGAGGAGACATTACTATCCTCATCCTCATCATCATCCTCTTCATCAGCATCAGAATGCACCTCCTCCACTATCCGCTCGTCAATACTATCCTCCTCCCCACCACCATTCGGCCGCGACGACGCCGGCCGACTCCCCTGGCTCCCCGTCTCCGACCGTCCAGCATCACTCCTCCCGCTCCCGAGCAGCAGACTCTCCCTCAGCCCATCGACCTTAGTACCCACCCTCTTCGGCGCGGAGCGGAACTTATTCCCCACGATCCTGCCCGCATGACCCACCAGTGCCCTCAAAACCTCCCGCTTGAGCTCCATGGCCAGATCGAGATTCGACCACGTCTTATTCCTGTATTCGATGCTGGGCAGGCGGAACACGAGGTCGTGCACGTCTTCGATGTTGCGCTTGCCTTGGCCCTTGTAGGACAGGCAGAGGATCAGGGAGTGGATGTGGAAGTAGCTCAGCGTTATATACGACGATGCGCGCGTTAGCATTTGCGTCAGGTCATCGGACTGGGTCTTGTCGGCCTCTTTGGTAGATTTGGATTTTGAGGAGGTGCGGACCAGGTCGGCCGACCGGCGGAAGGATGTCGTGGAGGAGTTGGCAGCCTTTTTCTTGTCGGAGGTCGAGGTGCCGGAGTCGTCGAAGCTGTTGTTTGATGGGGTGCGCGTCAGGGTGGAAAGGTTGCTAGAGGATTGTTGGCGCGGGTTGCTGGTTATCTGGCGCTGGACGGACATTTGAGATTTAGTGCGGTGTTTGAGGATCGACCAGTGAGCTGATAGATTCCCGTGACCATCGCTAATGCCTAGTCCTCTGTGTTTGTGCTTGGGGGACTGTTTTGGTTCGGAAAGGCGTAGCGTAGGCTGCAAGCGCTGCTCTAGCGTGCCCGCGCCTGTTCCGGTGCCGTGATGGTGCTTTTCTACGTCGACGCCTGGGACCGTAGGCTCAGGTGCGGTTGATACAGGGCTCTGCGCTTCGTCCTCTGACTCGTCGGTGGATGGAAGAAGCTTCTTCACCATGAATGGAGAGAAACCGGATCCTTCGAATGCGGAACCACCCACGCCTGGAAAGATGTACTCGAAGAGTCTCTTGGCTACCTCTCGTTCAAGCTGCACCCGCACCGGGACGAGGTCGACCTCGAAGTAGTCGACTACAGGGATTCCGGCAATGGCTTCCATCATGAGCCATTGCACGCGCAGCATCTTGTCTCGTATCTCGCCATAGCCTTCCTTTTCGTTGACATACGGCGCGATGAGCTCACGATACACCGCATTTGGCAAGAAATTGTAGCCGTTGATACGGCCAAATTCGACGCTGTTCTGATTCGACCCGTCGCTGTTATCAGTCCTCTCGAAAGAAGTATCTCGAATCTGAAACTCGAGGAACTTTTGCTCTTGCTCACGCACCAGATGCCAGGCCAGCTCCTTTGCCGTAATAAACCAATGTAAGATTCCCCTCGACCCGTCTTGAACACCACGGTCTTCCTGCTTTTGTTGGGAAGTGGTGATGGCCTTCATCATGAAGAAGAGCTCATCTTCACAGCTCGTAAGATCCTGGTCCATGGATATACGGTCTTTCCATCCCTGGCGGTCAAGGAGACCCTCATGAATCTGGAAATGCATTTTGATCTCTTCCAACTGGCGAATGCGAGCTTGTAACATTTGCACGAGCTCAGGGGCGCCAGTAAGATCGCTAAAATCCGAAGCAAGCATAATTTTTTCCAGACGTTCGCTTCGAGTCTTCTCTAGTGGCTCGTTGTACAACAAAAGATCGACAACGATGATGTACATAGCAAAGTACTGAGGCGAGTCACATATGGCCCTGAACTGAGGAAATTCAATCGAGAGGTGGTCCATCCTGTGTTCCGGCGTATCGGCATGATGCTGACCGTTTGCTTGCGAGTTTGAGACATCGTCATTATACTTCAGACGAAGGTTGTTGTACTTGTCGAGCTTCAAACTTGCTGAGGTTCGCTGAACGACCCTGGAAAATCCGTACGGATTGTTAGAGAACTCGTACATGACTTCCATGGGCACCCACGGTGGCCAAAAGGTTCCCGCTTTGGTGCCGTAACGATTTCCAGAATACATGTGCAGATAGTCGGTCGAAAAGGTTTTGGTGCTTGTGACGAAAATTTGCATGCTGTCCATGGCAGCATTGAAGCGTCGTTGGACCAGACCCGAGATCTCATCCAGAAGTCTGTCCTTGTCCATTATTTGGATAACCTTGAGATGAATCCCTTTCGCGGCAATCAAAACAGCAGACTTGGGATTCTTCTCGCTCTGAAGCTGGATTTGAGGTGCGATGAGGCGGAAGTAGTAGGAATTTTGGGCAAGGAAATCCGTAGAGATTTCGTCAGCATCGTTTCTACTAGACTTTGCCTGTTGTCTGTCACCATCATCGGCTTCAACGAAGTCCCTGCCATCAGCCAGAATTTGTTCGATGCGATCCTCAACGGTCATGTCATCGTCCATTTCAGGAGACATCGCCTCCCTGGCATTGGAATCTTGTCTATGGCCCGATTCTGAGTGCCCCGGACTAGATTTCTTCTTCTCCTCAATGATGTCCAGGATGAATTTGACAGCCCTTCTCGACATGTAGTAGACAAAACCTCGTCGTTGACCGACTTGGTGAATATAGCGAAGGATAATATTCCGTAAAGAGTTGTTCCACTTGATCTGTGGATTGTGCACCACGAAGCGGTTGTTGAAGTCCCTAGATTCATCCGACAACGGTACTGAATTCAAACCTTCATTCATATGCATATTTCTCCACTCCGACTCTTCACGGTTCAATGCCGGCTCTTGTGTCTCCAATACAGGTACGGCAGCCGTGTCATCGGTCTCAAGTCGCTGGAGAAGGGTCTTGAGCATGCCATGAAGAAAGGCGTGTTTGCCCTTGAGTGTCTCCGAATGTTCCTTCAAAGCCTCAAACTTTTCTTTCAACTTCTCATCGTTAGTGCTGTCTCTCACGATCTTCAGCTCCTGTTCGTTAGCGGCCCGCTCGTTGCTCTCAATTTGTTCCAGAATCTTCTCCAGACGATCCTGTATGATATCGGCTTGAACTCTCCGAGGATCGTTCTTCTGAGTCATGACACAGAAATGGGTCGGTTCATCGCCGAATGGACTTGACCGGGCAGAATCACCAGATATAGAACCTTCGTGGTCGGTCTGACGGAAATATGTGAACCTCGGTGCTTTCCCAAGGGGCAGAATCTTGGTCTCGGGGTTCGACTCTTGAGGTAAGATCCAATCCAGCTCCACAAAGTCGTCCATATCTATCCAAGCGAAGTCATTATCTGGAATTGTGAATCGGGACATGTCAACAGCGGCCGGCGTGGTTTGAAACGTGGAAATTTCACTTTCGTCGACCCCCTCGACATCCTCCTTGCTCGTTCCTTTGACACTCGCAGAAACAGCCCGGAAATCTGCAGAGATGAAATCCAGCTGACCTTGATTGATACGCATGCCACTCGTCTTCTTGGAATCGCCTGATGGTGTTGTCGTTTCGAAGAACTCACGCCTCTGGTGAAGATCTAGCATCAAGCTGTCGATCTTCATCTTGAGACCAGTGACTGCCACTGAGTCGTTGGCGAAATCCTCGACGTCTTTATGCTTGTACATGTGCGATATAAAGACTGGCGACAACAGGAGATTGTACTTGAGCGTTGCCAGATGTCTTCCGAATTTCTTGCTTGTTTTCTCCTGACCACCCCAGAGTCGACCTTGACGGACCGGAAGGGACATAACACCCGAGAACAGAGACCACCATTTGATGAAGTGTGTGAAGAATCGAGGTGACAAGTGCACTGAATTGTAGTTATCGGAAGGTTTGACGTTGAGAACATTCCACTCTCGAGATTGGGGAGCCGTCACGGCCATTGACATATGGATATGTTGACTTCGGAATCCACGAAAAGCATCATATGTCTTCCCCTCTGGACATTTAGCATAGGCCGGATGCTTTAGCACAATGTCAAAGTGATTCTTGAAGTCGAAATGGCGTTTCCCATCTTCTGTAGATTGCTCAAACATCAAGCCCAGCATCCATTGAACGTTTCCAGACAGTTTCATGATGACTTTCTTGAACATGGCCGTTGACTTGGAGCTGTCGGCACTGGAGCCACCATCGCCAGATCCTTCGTCAATGTCGAGCGCATGCCTAGCGTAGTGGTCGTAGTCCGGAATGGCTAGTATGTAATCACCACTGTCCACAGTCATAAACTTTCGAGGATCGGGATCTTGAGCAAATTTGCAGCAGACATTGTTTCGCCAGACCATCACGAAACCTGAGCCGTCGCCGGTTACAATATACGGGTCTCTTGAGCCTTTGAGATTTAGATGCACATCGCCATCGGCTTTCCAAGCGACCAGTATGCGTGAGTGAAAGCTGAGACGAATCTTGTCCCAGAATCCTACTGCTTCTGATGGGTCCATTGGAGGTTTCGTAAATCCCTCGATCACTTGCATCATGTCTTGTATGACCGGCTGGTATGAGGTACCCCACGTTATTCTAGTGGGCGCACTCGTATTTATGTCGACCTTCATATTGGAGTAGGTCTTGACAGGGCTGATAGTACGACGCACAGTAATAGAAAAGCCTTCTTCCGAATCCTCTGGTCCCATCTTGCTCTTCGGAATGATTGCGACCTTGACTTGACGCTGAGATTCCTTGTCTCGGAATTCTTCCGCAATGACAAAATTTGTTGTGAGAGAAAGACTGGGGAGTCGAGGTGATTGACCAGACCTGATCGCTGGGATATGGAGCAAGGGTAGCGGATAATCCCTCAGGACAGCTCTGGCCTCACCCATCGAGATATGTACATGCATCGGAATAAGGAGACTATATCGCATATCAAGAGGCATGCCTTTTCCGACATCGTGCATGAAAGCTGGCAAGTCTTGAAGTGGAAAGGATGGCTTGTCGATGATTATGCCGAGATCACTGATGCAAAGACATGCGAGACCAGGTCGTAGGCTCATGGCCATAATGGGCTCAGTTTCCTCCGATTCTTCGGGGAGTTCGTCAATGCCAGCAAAAAATGATCGAATCTCTTTGATAGCATGTCTCTGGGATGACCAAGCTCTGTCAATGCGGCTCTTCCAGCTGCTAGCATTGAATCTGTGCAACGTGTCTCTGGCTTGGTCAATTGACCGACTGATCGATCCGCCCATCTCACATCTGCCTTCTGTGTCGTAGCGTAGCTTCGATTTGCTGTCACCGCGGCGATGAGATGGCTGAGCGCTTGCGCTTCTCGGTCGATGAGTCCCACCAACTTCAGGCGTAGTACGATCTCGTTGCTGAGGGCGAGCCGAGCGTGCGCGACCTTGACCGTTCTTATCCTGGCGCTTTGACTGCATCCTTTTCACCTTCAGTCTGAAGGCTTCTTCCCTTGCTAAGCGCTGGTGTTGTTCGAGCAACCCGTTACGATATATGATCCCTAATTTGTATTCGAAAGGACTGTCCTCAATTTCAAAGATGAACACTTGCGTTTTGAGTGATACTTTGGGCACATGCTTCGGACCTTCTGGATGTTTTTCTAAGATATCGTCTTGTTTTCCGGTGATGAAGGTGTGGTGCAGTTGTTCATGCACCTTGACAACATTAGTAATATTGTCGAAAATAGCGTGGACCACAAGTTGATGGGGAACGCCGACCCTTATCCCTTCAGCTGTAATATCGAGGGACTTTTCATCAACCGTCTGTTTCCCAACTTTGCGTTTCATCGATCTGACATCCAGCCTTGCGCCTTTCATACTGACAATTCGACTCCAAACGGATTGCATGCCAGGGGTGCCAGCATATAACCGACTTAGCCTTGTCTTCATGAATGGAGTTGCCCACCTATGCTGACCAGCTTCGAGCCCATAGACTTGTACCATAAGAGGAGGATCCGCAGGCATCATAGCTTTTAATTGCAGCAAACCAGCTCTAAAGTCCAGAGTGACGATCTCCAAAGCTCCTTGATTCGATTGATGATCAGGCTCTGCTCCGGCTGGTAGAGATAAGCTAGCATGATGCTGTGTCTGCTGTAGATTATACTTATTCGATGTGTTGGACTCAGAAACAGAAGGCGCGAACGTCTTCTTGGCCAATAGAAAAGCAATACCGAGGGCAGTGACGTTGTAGAGAGAGTACAAAATATACAACTTTTCTGCTTTCGAGTTGACGTGCAGGATAGGTCCATGTGCGTCTGTTGATGTCGAAAAGGCCACCTCGAATCGTGGTAGAGCGAGGAATGGGTCTCCCGTAGAATCATGTATTGAGTCAATGATCAAACCTTCTAGACCTTCAATATGGACGGCCAGTCTCCTACCGTCCGTTGGTGACAGCGGCCTTTTCTTTGGCGAGTCTAGAAGATTGTGCTTAGGACTGCTCTCACGATGAGAGACCCGGCTCGTCGACCTCCGCCTCGTCACGGAGTGGAATACTTCTTCGCGATTGATCTTATGTTCCACAGACCACGAGCTCAAATGAAAACTCGCGCCTCGAGCATGTTTTGATATTGACGGCTCCACTGATGTGATTTCTACATCAAAGTCAGACCCTTCAATATGAACATGGTGCAGCCAAGCTGGCGCCCTTCTGAGGAACGATTGCTTGACTTGACTTTGGCCTTTCTTATCGTGTGCCATCAGCTCTTTCTTCATTGAAAGCACAATTTGGCGGAGGCCCTCGCATATCTCGGGCTCGGTGAGGTATAAAGAAAAATTCTGAAATTTGCCAGCGATCATCACAGTAGTCTCCGGAAAGGCATTTACGTCCAGTTTGAACTCGACAGTATCGGCGAACAGAAGCTCGTGGCGGTCGCCATCATATGTCTGACCGTACAAACGATGGTTTGTGTGTCTGTAATTGATGGACAAGGAGTAGTGGTGCCTAGTTTCAGCATCGTGCTGCGCATCAATATCCATAGCCATGCTAGACACAGAGGAGATGATCATATCGTACTCGCTTTCCTCTCCTCTGTGTGGAAGGGAGACACGTATTACAGGTTCTTGAACGGCGATTTTGACGATGGCCTTGGGAAGAAGTTTTGAAAGTATTGTAGAACTTCGCCTTTGCGAAGTATAAGTCGTTTTGGGCGACTTAGGATCTCTTTGAGACCTGGCAATAGCCAGAACAAGCGGAAGGTGCTTCGGATCAAGGTCGATGGAAGGAGAGGTGCAGACAAGATTGGCAAAAAGGATATTTGTGTTCTTGTCGCTCGAATCCAAATTGGCCGACACCTGCAGAATCTTAGAAGGCAGTGTGGTCTTCACAGTGGCAGTGACCATAGGAACATAGAGCATGCGCTCGGGATGTTCATGGCCATCGTCAACGCCAGCGGCTATTGAGATGGCAGTGAGCAAGGCTTGATGAGCCACATCTTTAGGGGAGAAGTACTGGCGATGCGCGGGGCTCCTTGGATCTAGTCGCATGAGGTCTAGGCCGACTTCTTTCATTGCAATATTGAAATATACGTGCTGGCCTGATGTATGAAGTGATTTAATCCGCTTGGATAGACCAAAGAAACTGACTGCCAATTGTATTTCGTGGATTCCACGCAGAATAGAACTAGCAAACTCCTTTGAGTCATTGATCGCATCGACTGCCGTCTCGCCAAGGGGTTCGAGATCCGAGTCATCGATGGGCAGGCCTTCCTTTTGGATTATAGGGGTTCCAGGTATATCCGTGGCAGCGGCGTGTTGCTTGGGAGGCTGTTGTGCTTTCAAGCGGTCGGCGAAGACCTCTATCTCATCGTATGGTACGGTGGTACGCCCCATCTTGAGAGCGATGGATGCGTCTCGTAGTCCGTCGAGTTCTTTGACAAGAAAGCCATGAACACTCACGGTGCAGTAGTCGACGACCTCGATTGAGTCTTTCCCTTCCGTCGTCAAAAGCAGACTTCTAATAATACATTTCCACTCTGCAGGACGTTGGGTGTTGGGTTTGGTCTGGCGATGTTGGAACAGACGACTTCGATCCACAGTTTTCGGTCGGGTATCGACGGAGAGTACCAGCCGTTCCACTCGGAGTGAGCCAACTTCCTGAAATTGTAGGGAAGCTCGGACGATCAAGAAATCGACTAAGCGTAGCCATTCAACTTGCCGGTGAAGCTTCTTTATCCTTTCCTTCCACTCGATCAATCTTGTGAACATCTGCGCTCGATCCTTCCGATTCTTGGAACCACTCGTGCGTCTACCTTTCTTGTTTGCATCTGTATGTCCGTTGGCAAGAGGTGAGCTCCTTCCACTGTGAGACTTGTTTGACGCATGTTGGGATGCTCGAAGTGCTGCGAGATCTATTATGATTCGTGGCTCGGTCAACGTAAGGCTGATCCAGGTAGGTTGCGCAAAGGTGGGCCGATGTACGGATATGCCAATGCCTCGTATCCGTATGGACACGCCATCACGTGGCGAAAAGGCGATGCGACGCAGCCCGCTGTAGCTGATGCGCTGTATACTGATCCCAGTGATGATGCGGAGGAGGGCAAACAGGACAAAGGTGCTAAGGTAGAACAGCACGCTGACCCCAAGGACAAACGAGACGGTCGGGAGAGGCATTGTGGTTTGTCGGTGTCCGGATCATACACTCTCCATGCTCCTGCCCGGGCTACCCCGGCGATGTTGACGCGATCTGAGAAGGCTGGCGGTGTGCGCGTCGAAGATGGGGTATGGACAAATGATGGACATGGTGTTGGAGCTGTATTTGACTTGAATCTCCTCGGTTTTGAGCTGACGAATTCACTCAATAGGTCGCATACCGCTACGCCAGTTCTAGGCGGAGCGAGAGGTTGTGAATGAATCACGGATTGTGGAGGAGAGGGGCATAACGTGGTCGCCGTAAAGTCTGCGGAGCGCGGAGGCGGCGGATAGGCGGTGGTTCATGCATCTCCAATTGTAGATCTGCATGCCTGATCCACCACAAAAATCCGGGGTTCATGACAGCCGCAATCTATACTGTATAAAGGGCACGCGACATGACGAACACGTCACAGAGTAGCTAACAGTGGATATTTCATTCTTGTCTTATTCGTACTGTTCATGAAGTGACATCGTAACCAGCGTATACGTAATAGTACAAAACCGTCATCGCTATATACAGAATTGGACAACTGCTGACAAACACTTACAAACTTCTCGGGCCGCTCATCCACAGCGCTACGCAGAAGGGAAGACCCTGCGCCAAGTCCTCCGCCATATCGGCCTTGATTCTTGTTCACGGTCCGGATCGCGAGGCGCTGCTCCCGGTCCTGTCATAGCTTCAATGCGCCTCCTAATCCACTCACGCCGTGCTGGTCCTTGCGCGGGAATTGGTTGTGAGGGACGGCGAGAAATTGCTTCAATAGCCGATGGAGCTGGTGCCCTAGGGTTCATCTCAATGTCCTGTGCGCGGCGCCGCAGCATGAATGTTCTCAGATTGCGCTGGCGAATGATGTCGTCAGGGTCGCCATCGAATCCCACCCTATTGGCACGTTGTCTTGCTTGTCGAAGAATACGTTCCCTGCGAACCATGGTATTCGTAATAGTCGTAGGACAGAAACCAGCTGGCAATGATGTCTTCTTGCAAAGTGGGCAGAGAGAAGAGTTCTGCGTCAGGAAAACGTCCACACACTCCGGATGAAAAATGTGATTGCACGGTAATTGTCGGACACGGCTTTCGGCTGGTACAAAATCATCCAGGCAGATTGCGCATGTTGGCTGATCGAAATGATTGAGTGTGCTTGATAAGGTCCTGGAGCGATTTGCCTTTGTTGCTTTTTTCGGTGCATTCGTTGGGTCGCTTTCCTTTGACGGGAGTTCAAGCGAGTTAACGTTTGAGGATGTGTCGTCGGTAACCGCTGGCGCTATCGAGCCGGTCTTCTCGTAAACATATACCGGCATCTTCTCGAGTACCTCTTTAGGTACCATGACCCGCTTTACACCCAAGGTCTCAAGATCAACTTCGCCGTTGGTGACTCGTCTTCGAAGACTGTGCCGCCGTCGCCGCTGCACAAGGTGCATAATTGCAGAAATAATACCAACCACCAAGATCAAGACGGCGAGAATGATGACAAGGAAGATCCACAGACTTGGTAGGCCGGAGGTGAGATTGAGGTTTATGCTGGCAGCAACTCTGATGAAGCCATCTTTTGGCCATTGTGTCTCAAGCATCGCTCCGTTAGGGACCGAGCTGATGTTTCCAGAATATAAATTCAACTCGTTCATCAATGTGTTACCCACGTCTGTCGTGATCGCATAGACTGGGTATTGATTATCATTTTTCCAATGACCTCCATCACCCAAGCTCCAGGCCGGATCGTTGACGGTGGGCGGTGCGGCTGCAGTCCGGTTCGGCAGGAAGAATATAAAGGTCTTAACTGCATCGTGCCGGCCCATGCCGAGATAAGACTGTACACATGACGGCGACAGCCAGGGCGCAAGGGCTATCAGGGAATGCGATCCTGGAATATTGCTAATTCTCGTCACATTTGCGGGTATATAGGGTGCGGATTCGTTGATGCAGGGATCGCTTGGGATGAGTGTCGGGACGTATACAAATCCGGCTGGATTTGGAGAATTGCCAAGCGAATTTAGATTCGTCGACAGAGTGGTAATGCCGGTGTCTATAAGGCTAGAGTACGATATGGAAGACTATGGAGAGATTTAGTAGAGGATTCGCTGCGAAATCAACAGGTGGCGGCGCGGTCTACTGACGTTCACTTGTTTGCCGGTCTGTGTCGCAGTAGAGGGATCATTTGGGTTACTCAAGAACACCGTCTCCAGCAGAATAGACGTGGCAGCTGATTTAGAATATTAGCAACTTTGTGACTGCAGGTTGCCGAGGCTGATCGACGCACCCATTTCGCAGACGCATGAAAGAGGACTCGTCCTCTCCAAAGATAAAGGTTGCCGGAGTTGAACTGCAGGAGAAAGATATCGGGTCTTGGGCTATAGAGAAGGAGGAAGAGAGGAGACGGCGACAGGTGCAGGTTGCGACGAAGTGTCACCGGTCTGAAGATCGGAGGGGTGAGGATAGGTGATGCGGAAATCCAGAGTTGTGATAAAGGGCGACGAAGATCTGCCCGATGGTGGCCTCGAGGGGGCGGCTCACTCGGGAGAGCTGGGAACGAGGGTCTCTAGATCAGTGACGACGGCGACAAGCCGTGAAGCTTGGGGGAGGCGGGGGAAAGGCATCCGTGCATGCTTTCCGCCCGCATCCAGTCGCGGTTGTTCACCCTGGCGCGCGGATTTTGCTCTTCCGACCACGATGTCGGGAACTGATGACGCCACCATTGTGTATCAGCGGTTTGATATTTCTTAAAACAGTTCTGAACTGACTAGACCTGCGTTTCATTGCAGAATCTTGAAACACGCGACGGGGAATTTCCTCCATGAACGGCGGCTTCATGTTCTGCACAAGGCGTGATCGCGAATGATTTGTTTGGGTGCGTACTCTCGTGGCGCAGCAAAAATCAAAGCTATCGAACGAGTTTCTCGTGTCACCGACCTGCATACTGGTGGCTGTGAGCCGGACTGGGCGGAAGCGGGGCAGCATTAGTGCCAATGCTTAGCTGCGGCCACTGCCGCAACGCCCAGACCAGAGTTCTTACTCCTGGTGCGCGCCCCAGGCAGCAACCGCGCTTTAGATGGCTTGGCGGCTTGGCTGAGTGACCGTACTGAAGAACTCCACGTCTCGAATCACGCGTCGTGGCAGCCATCATTTCCAACGCATCTTGTGCGCCAACAGAGACTATCATTTGTCCTCGAGCACCCACCGTGTCCCCTCAGAGGTGTCAAGACCGCAGTCGCATTGTCCCATGGCGCAAGGGTCCGGCTCGCGCTGATAACTCTCGCCGTAATCGCGGCCGTCCTTCGATCTCCCCACGGCGTCTGGACAGCTCCCGATATGCCTGGTCCGCAGGGCGCCAAGTCGCGCAACTCGAAGCAACAGAATCGCGATCGCAGGTCTCGTTCGCGCAATACCACTCCTCTGTCGTCCGGTCCAGAAACCTCACCAGCGCCACCACCCCTCACTGGCGAATCGCCGTACCTTCGCACCAGTCTGTCCGCTCTACTCGTGCCGCACAATGCCTCCATCGAGGCCTTGATAGACAGATACTCTTCCGGCGGCAACAATCCGCCATCGTCGACAAGTCTGAATGCGCTACATGATGGCATACATTCGCAGGTCCTGGCACATGTCGCCAATCGAGGGACCGCATGCGACAGGGCAATGCGCGTCTTGTCTCAAAAGAGAAAGGAGCGAATTGAAGCCGAGAGGCAGCGAGACGAGCACGAGCGCATGGAAGAAGAAAGGAGGAAACGAGACAAGAAGATGAATGGCAAAAAGAGAGACCGAGAGGAGATGGAGGATGAGACGCGGCCACCTACGGTTGGTGCACACGGCTTGGCTCGTCAAGACGGTGTTGATGTGCACATGGACGGCGTGCAGACCACTCCACCAAAGGCTGAGGCCGCAGGATCGCCCTCAAGCGTGTCCGAAACCAGCCATCAGCCACCACCCGCACATGCCGTGGCGAATTATCAGTCGTTCGGTGATGATCCGACACAATATGATGATCCAACGATCTACGACATCCGCGAAATGACACCAGATATGAGCGAAGAAGAGAAGAAGGCTATTCTTTGTGTGGCCGATTACCCCCATAGCGACCTCCATGACCTTACGCCTGGTACGCCACCGGACATGGACTTCAGCAATGCCAAGCCTGCAAATCAGGTTGCTTTTACCACATTCCTGACCTACCTCGAATCTTATGTGCGTCAGCTTACGGAGGAGGATGTTGCATTCTTGAAAGAAAGAGGCGATAGGGTCGATCCGTTCTTGATGCCAGTACGTGGTCCAATGCCTTACCGGGAAGTATGGGCACGCGAGGATGGGCACAATCCCAAGGATCCGATGGGCGACAACTTGCCCCCTAATGAAGCCCGTGGTAGTATCGAAGATATGAATGATGAGGTCTCAACCACGGATGAAGTTTCCAGTGGGCCATTACTGGCACGATTATTGTCAATCTTCAGATCAACACCGACTACGAAGAAAAAAGAAGAAGCAGACAAAGACGAAAATGTGGATGCTAATGGTGACGTGAGCATGACCAATGGCGACACTTCTCTATTTGAGCAGCAGGCAGGAGCGAGCACAGAAGATTCGGATGCGACGAAGCCGGCTACATATATTTCAGACCTTACTGGTAACAGTGCAAACAAGCCCCCACTGCCTGCAACTAGAGGGTTTGCTACTCTCGAACAGAGGATGCTGCAAGAGTTGAGATATCATGGGCTCCTTACGCCGGAAGCGACACCGGACTTTGACGGCCACTTCGACGATGAGGTCGCTGCTAGACTCCGATACCTGCAGTCCGAGCTCCGTACCATCGTTACCGAGAATGGTGCTCGAAAAGCACGGGTATTGGAGCTCACAGAGGAACGAATGGCTATGCAAGAGTATTCAACCATTGCGGATGATCTAGACAACCAGATCAACGCTGCATATAGTAAACGGAACAGGACCATGGGCAAACCCAAGAAGGGCGCCAGTAAAGCTCGCCCCGGCCAACCTTCAGGTGTTGCTGTCAGCCGAAATAATCTATCTGAAGGTGTCAGGATGCTGATGGAGAGACGCATACAATGGAGGGATTTGATCGGACCAGTCGTAGAATGGGGACAGAAGGGCATACCCAAGGATACTGTATTTGATAGGACGACGATGGAGAGGCTGATGAAGGCCGAGGGCGAAGCCGGAGACACTGAGGATGTCTGATGATTTGATGACCTGTAAAATCACGCCTACGAATGGCATGCATTGCTGAAAAATACATTTTTTTGGTCCATTATTAAGTGCCTTTGTCGTTTCATGATGCTGTAGTGGCAGGCACGTGCCAAGACATGTCGTCCCCACTTCCTCCGAGCACTTGTACCTCAGCTCTAATCTACTCGCACGACATGAACCACCTCTTCTTCTCAGCTCTCTCACCCACTCAGACCTGACAATATGGCGACTCAACCAATTGTCGACACCCGCGGTCTTTGGCGCGAGTCAGCGCTATCGACCCGCACCCTCTCAACAGCCAGCATCTTCCCCCCCACCGACCCCGACACGCCCGTCAACGACTATCCCTCCCGCAAATCGACCCTCACCGCAATCCCCGACCTCACCACCGACCCCGACCACGAAATGATCGACACTCCCCTCTCTGACAACCCCCAATCAACGACCTATCAACCCCCATCCTCCTCCCTCCCCTCCACAGTCGTCAACTCTCCACTCTTCCGCCTCCCCCGCGAACTCCGCCAGGCCATCTTCTCCTACGCCCTGACCTCCCCGCTGGGCATCAACTTCCCCACCACCACCCTCGACCGCTCCCTCCAGCCCCAACTCCTGCGCCTCTGCCGCGCCGTCCACGCCGAGACCGCGCCCCTCCTCTACGGCGCCAACAAGCTCATCTTCTCCCACCCGTCCGACGCCAACGTCTTCCGCCACGCGTTGGCCGACACCCGCGCCACCTCGGCCCACCTCTCTGCCCTGATACTGCGGATCAAGAATACGGATGCCAGGCTGTGGACGGCGTACTTTAATTCCCTCGCGCCGGAGAGGAGTTTGGTGAAGGACTTTCCGGCCCTGCGGATACTGTTTGTGAGGTTCAGGGGGCCGAGGTATATGCCGCATTTTGGGCCGGAACAGAATGTGGTGAATTGGCTCAGGGATGGGAAGTTTGTAGAGATTGTGCCGGCGGTGAGGAAGTGTGTTGAGGACGTGAGGGTGGAGATTTGCGTTAAGGTGCCGGAGGAGTGGGACGGGAATGCTTGGGAGACGGTGGTGGAGAGGTTGGCGAGAGAGGAGGTGGGGGAGGGTGGGGAGGTGAGGAGACTGGGGGATTATATTAGGTTGATGGGGGTGTGGATCAAGTTGGAGACGGAGGGGACTTGAGGGAATATTTGGCGGGGGGTTGACAATTGGGACTTGTTGTGTGGTGAGAACGTGGTACATGCATGCACCGCCTCTGGAAGGCTGGTGTGGACTTTGTTGCGGAATGGCGTATATTCATACAGCGTTGGAGTCCGGGGTATCATACATCGCTTCTACAGCCTTCAGAAAATTTCCGAGTCGTCATCAATGTCACCTGTCGGTTTTCCACCCGTCGCAGCTTGGGCTTGGGTTTGAGCCATGACCTGCTCCCTCTTCTCGCGGAAGGTATCATCTAACCGCTCTGTTTCTTCCGCCGCCACCTCCGCTTCCACCTGACGCACCTTGAGCTCCGGTAACGGCGTTCTTCCCGAGAGAATATCGTACAAGCTGTCTTCACTAGCGTCTCCAACTTCGCCTGCCCCAGCGTGAACGCTAGAGCGCAATTGGTCCGCTGATGGATCTGGTTGACCTTCAGGCCAGACGAGTTGAAACCCTGCTTTCTTGGTAGTCACGACGATCGCAAGCTTATCATCCTCTGGGTTGGATATATCGGTCGGAGGGCCGCTCTTTGCGACCCACTTGCTGTCCACGCGAGCGATCTCAGGTCTATTCTCAAAGCTATGCGAGATGTGCATTGGCGCTTGGCCGGACTCGATATCCCACAGATACAACGATCCATCCTCGCTGAGGATTATGATGAGAGTTTCGCGGATCGGATGCCAGGTCGCTTTTCGGATACTTGCGTGTTGCAGAAGGATCGAATGGACCTTCCGCTTCGCTGTGTTGCAGAGGTACAGAGTGCCTGGCGAGGATGCGTCTCGACATGAGAGAAATGTGCCAGAGGTGTTGAATTGTACATCAATGATGGAGCTCTTGGTGGTGGGAACGGGGATCAGCTGGCCGGTCAGTGTAGCGTATGATCGCTGCTTAGCGGCGTTGATGGATTCTTGGAATGCATCGACACTGTCCTCGAGAGATGTGGTCTCGGTCTTGATGCTGGAAAGTGCGATGCTGAAAGCTTGTGTGAAAGTTCGAGTGTTGAGGAACGTCATCGACTGTGCCTCAGCCAGAGCAACATGTTGCCTCGACCAGACCATCGACTTGTACCCCAGCGCGGAGCTCTCCGTTGCGGATGACGTCTCTTGGCCAGACGCAGGAAACTGCCGGAACGGGAATCCATCCGCAGTGTAGATGTGGCACTGCTGAGGTCCGAGGAAAGAGTCAAACACACCGACCCACTGCCCGTCGGTCGACCATGAGATGGCCAATGCGTCAGCCGTTGGCAATGTGACAGACCTAAATGCCACGTTGTTTGGTGGCAGATAGAAATTCAGCACATCTTGCGCATTCTGGCGCATGAGCAGCACCAGCACTAGTCCAGACATGTAAGCCACGTTATTCCCCAGAGATATGAGTTGATGAAGACTTACCTTCCGCCCGACCCGCGTCCCTTCTAAAAGCCCAAGGGTTCCCCCTCCCACCCATCTTCAGATCCCCAACCTCGGTCGCCCTGCCACTCGCCAAATCCCACATCCCCACCCGCCCAAACTCCCACACAACCATCAACTGTGTGCCATCAGCCAGCAGCTCCGCAGCGATGATCTTCCCGAGCCCGCCGGAGCCGTTGTTGACGTGGGTTTTGCTGTCCGGGTTGGCGAGGGAGAAAACGTGGACTGATTGGGAGGAGAGTAGGAGGATGTGGGATGAGGTGGGAGACCATTGAAGACTGGTGTCCGGAGGAAGCTTGAGGTTGGCGGGGAGGGGAAAGAGGTGTGTTGGTGAGAGGGAGAGGGCGGACTGGATGTGGAGGTTTTGAGGAGTGAGGGAGGCGATGTAGCGTCCGCAGGGCGAGGGGGAGGCGTGTTGTGTTGCTGGTGAGGGTCAGTGATTATACCATGATTGCACTGAGCAAGCCGACTCGTTCTTGTGATATAGTATGAGCGCGAATGAAGGGAAGGGAAGCAAGCCACGCGGACGCAGAAGTAGCGTGTCTGATATCGAGGATACTGCATAATCAACGACAAGGAACATTAGAAAAAATACTTACAGTCGAAAACCTGAGATGTCTCCATGATTCCCAGCTTTTTCAGTTTTTCTCTGTGTTCTCTTATATTTCAGACATAACTTATTCTAATGCGCGGATATCGCGCTGCGATGATTATTGATTTAGATGTGTGATGGCAGTAATTGTGAACAGGCTCGAGTAAACAAAGGGCGGTTCGCGAATAGCCAATCATGTTTCGCAGCGTCGGCTCCTTCCGCCGCCAATCCCTATCTAGCGCGCTTGCTTCGAAATCAATTCCTCCGGTTACTTGCTCAAACGCGGAGCAATACCATCGCCGCATATCCTCTCTTCAGGCTGGGCTCTTAGAGAGGGGCCAGTTGAAAGTCTTCGTCAGGTGTAGATCCTACAGGTATCTCAGAGGTATAAGTACAGTGTCTCTTCCCTACCAGGTCTTGTTTTTGTTCCCACCACATCTCTTCGGTCGGTCGTTGTCCATCCTCAGCTCTCCCAATATGGTCAGAGTCGCAGTCGCAGGTGCCACTTCGGGCTTCGGCCGAGTCTTTGTTCGTGTTTTCCTCAATACTCCTCACAACAAGCACGAGCTTGTCGTACTCTCCCGCAACCCCAATGCCGAGCTGACCAACAGAGGCGTTGACGTCCGTCCCGTCGACTACCATTCCCATGACAGCCTGGTCAAGGGCCTCGAAGGTGTCCACACGGTCCTCTCCTTCGTCGGAGCCGGAGCACTGAATGATTTTGAACGCATCCAAACCAATATCCTTGATGCCGCAAAGGAGGTCGGAGCAAAGCGCTTCGCACCTTCAGAGCTAGCTGCTGTCTCAGACGAGGGTATCGATCTGTACGCTGGCAAGTCAGCATTCTGGGAAGTCGTCAGAAAGTCTGGTCTGGAGTACACCAAGTTCTGCCCGGGTATCTTCATGAATCTCTTCGGTACAGGCACAACCAAACCTCCGACTCCTGGTTCCGAGCTTGCCACTGGCGAGGAAGAAGCGCTGGGCGGTCTGAGGCCGTGGAACTTCATCATCAATATGACCGCTGGTACGGCAGACATGGCCGGAGACGGATCGGCAAAGATGTGTCTCACCGAAACCAGCGATATCGCAAGATTCATCATCGCAGCCTTGGATCTGAAGACTTGGCCGGAGATCAGCGGCATGCGCGGAGACGTCAAGTCACTCCAAGAGTTGGTCAACATTGCCGAGAAGGTCCAGGGCAGAAGATTCCTTATCAAAGAGAACTCACCTGCCGCGATGCGGGAATTCGCTAACACCATGCCCGAGAAGAGATTCTACAACCAGGTTAGGATCAAATTGACTGAGGGCTGGGGAATGGTGCCGGACACCTTGAACAAGGAATTTCCGGAAATCAAGCCTGTCACTGCTGAGGAATATGTGGAAAAGTGGTGGCGGGGCGTGGATGGGCTAGGAGAACCCGCGTGGGTGGAGCCGGCCCTCTATGGGTTCTCCAAGGATGAGTAGATACACTCACGGTACATGTGGCGCATCATGCAAATACAGCACATGACTGGAGTGCTTCTCATCTGTGTTCGCATATCGAATTCCAATTCGACGCCTTCTAGCTAGTCCCTACATGTCCTCTCTTTTACACAACTGTCCGTCATAATGAAGCTTCTGGTCGAGCCGGACTCCGCCACCTGGTCTACTTTCGGGCTTCTATCAACCTGTGCTTCTTACCTCATCATCCTTCCTACCTGTGCCTTCCGTCATGCTCCGTTATGCATTCTACCCCTAGCCCGGCAATATACTTCGCAAGAGGCGGTCCTGATTCTTTCTACCCGATCGGGAAGATGTCATCCGTAATTTCGGTGCCCAGTCACAACAAGCTCTTGCCTGTTGCAGCTTGCGGACTGCTCACCCAATTGGCTGTGAATTTCTTGAAAGAGGGCACCATAGAAATCACCGAAGCTGGTGCCACGCTCCACAAGAGGACGTCGTATCCAAGAGGCATGGCTGGAATGAGCCACCGTAAGAAACCGGTTTTGCGGCAAGATCATTTTGTAAGAAGCTCTTGAAAAAGGCAAGGCTCGAAACTGCCGCTGTGGTGGCAAAATTAACAGCTCAATTTTGTCGCTTTCGTAGTCGTCAGTGGAATAGTAGGAAGGCAGGCTCGTCCTGAATATGAACGTAGACGTCTCAGCGCAATTTGCGTTTCACTCTAAGGAGCCGTCATTGTGGGTTCAGTTTCGAGCCGTAATTCCCTTCCATCGGGAGTCTCTCTCTGTGGATTGCATCATTTCCAACCGGCGGTTTGCGAATTCTGTTACATCAGCACTTTCTAGAACCTTGATGCGGATTCCGTTCTCAGCGAGCCTCAAGAACCGTTTTGTATTTCTCCAAGGTAGCTTCAATCATCCGCTTTCTTGGAGCAGGCGAGCCGGTGAAAAGCTCGAATTGGCAGCAACCCTGCTCTATCAATACCTCGATGGGCTCCACACAGATCCAGCCTTGATCGACCTTCGCTTCGGCTTGACGCAGGAGTGGTGTCCAAAGTAGCTTATATGACAACTGTGATGTGTCAGCATGAATTCGAAGTTGGTAATAAAGGTGGGACTACCTCTACAAGCACCCCACCCGAAGGACTATTGAACCATTGTGGGGGCATAGTGAATTTGGGAGGGTCGGCGTCGCCAATTCTGTGGGCCGGAATAGTACAAATGATAATTGTAGGTTGAGCCAAACCTTTTGGCCACGAGCAAGTGAGAGACGGCAATACTTGGACACGTTTCCCAGGTTCCCTACTCCCGTTCCGCGGAGGTAACGCCGGATATGGCGCTGGTGTTACTCCGTTGAAGTGTTCAGCAACCTTGACAGCTTTGCTGTAGGTCCTGTTCCATATGAAGATGTTGTAGACACCGAGCTTCATCAATGCGTAAATCGATGCCCGCGCCATTCCGCCCGCGCCGACCACGAGTGCCGTCGAGCGATCGTTTACGGCGTTGGCTGGCGATAGGTAGCGAGATATACATATATGCAAAGCCATCCAGTCCGTGTTCTCACCGTGGAGGCCCGTTACAGTGCCCGCGCGATGCCGGTGCCACTTAGACGGAGGTGGTTCCAAACTACCGTTGATGCGTACCTCGGATCTTACAGGGAGTAAGGTGTTGACTGCTTGAATGGTGCGTGCTGCCTCGCTCATCGAGTCCATCAAGCACAAGACCTGAGATTTGAAAGGGAGGCTGATACTAGCGCCACCAAAATTGTCGTCGATCAGACCCCTCAAATCCTCTAGACGGTCTGTCTCCTTGACATCATAGGAGTGTCTGAGTGCTAAGATCGCAAATCCTGTATTATGCATAGTTGGCGACAAGCTATAATGAACGCTTGCTCCGAAGATATGGAAATGCAATGGCTGATAGATGAAGCAAGAGAAGTTGGCGCTAGTAAGGTCTGCAGGATTCAGCATCGAGCTCGACGGGCTCCGATAATAGACTGGTGTCAGGAATCGGTTGAAGACAGTCGATGCTCTAGCTGAGATGCCCTCGTTCACCGCGATGAGTGGGACCGAGGATCGCGAGTATATCTCTGTCTGCAGCTGGAGACAATCCTGATCGTCCCATGACCGCTGGGTTTCGTTGATAAACCGGACTACATGGCTTCCAAGCGAGACTGCTCGATCGAACAAAGAATGGGCATCTTTCCAACGAAACCCCGACCGGTGTCGGAACCTCCTATGAGCGATAATCCTTGTGGTACCCACTATCTTGGCTAGATCGATGAAGACCTGATCAGAGAGTCTGAGGTCGACAGTAACGTAGTCGGGAACAAGCCGTAAGCTTGCCAAGATACTGTTCAGATACTGATCATGATGCGCTTGCAGGGAGTCATCGCCATACTCAACATGCAAGATGATAGGCAGTGTCGACTGCCGGCGCACAGCCTGAAAGCAACGTGACAACTGGTCGCGAAAGGTAATCGGCAGCGCAGTTGAGTGGCCTACGGATAAGCTTATCTCTATCGAATCAGCACCCATTTCCAGTACGCACGAATCGATGCCGCATGGTGGTACGTCCTCCAGATTCACAACGAGAGCACACGAATAAGGCCGATACTCTGGTTGGGCCGGACACAGTAGACCTTGATGCTCTTGCTGCCCAGGCATCCCGAGCGCATTCAAAAAGCGTCTGAAGTCTCGATTGACGTTCTGCAGAAGGCTCAATTTAGAAGGGACTGACTCCCGTTGACGAATGGATTGCAGGAATTGTGAAATGGAAGGATCATCGGCCTCATTCTCGGTCAGATTGAAAAACTCAACGTTGGATACCTGACGGAGAGAGTCCTGGGTTTGTTGAAGTACACGAGGGATCTCTGTAGAGCTGATGCCCAGATACCTTGAAATGAAAGATAAATCCCGATTAATCATGATGACAGGATTTGTATGAGCAATGCCACGAAGGAGCAAACGGCCACGAGCTTCGAAAACTTCACTACCGCACACCAAGATATGGCCAGAGGGGTATTGCCGCATGATAGCTTCGAGAGCGCGGATTCTTGCTTGCCGATATGCGACGTGACCTTTGCTCTTGATATAGTCCGTTTCGGTCACGCAGCTCGATCTGACAAGCCATGTGTCAACATCGACCACCTTGTATTTGAGAGCCCTTGATCCAATCACGGCCAAAGAAGAGAGGCCGCTACCTCTGGCGCCAACAAGGACCAATGATGCAGAGCGCGCAAAGGAGAGCCGAGTTCTAACGACCTCGCTCTTTCTGATACCAGCAAGCCCCAGAGTTCCTCGTAGCTGAGCTTGAGAGGGATCTGGCAGAACGTGATGAAGCGCAGGATGTCCATCTGGTTGAGCATTAGGTATTGTGTTGGGAGGGGATTCAGTTCGTGGTCGCTTTGAGAGAAGTCGTACATTTGGTCGGGAATGACGTTGTGATGGACTGACAGGCTCGGATTGTGAATGTCGACTCTGTGGGACCATGTTAAGCTCATCTACAGTGCGGGCTTGTGCCATGGACGTGTCCTGGCAGGCGCATCTGCGCCCTGCACGTTGTTAAGATGCAATTGTGATCACAGATATCTCGGGAAATGTCATACCCGAGGCGCATTCCCCACGGCTTGGCAGTCAACGTCATGTCTGGAGAAGTGAGTGCGACCGGATACATGGCCAAATGTTATACACATCACATCAAGGATGAACCAGATGCAGTCTGATTTACCAAGACGCTGTTGAGAAATGGCGAAGCTAGATTGAGCGTTGCATCACGCCGCGACAATGGGTCCGTTGCACTGCTCCACATAATCGGAGTTCAGAGCGCTATCTTCTCTCAAATGACGAGTCCGTCAAATGCAATCAGCACCACAAAATCGAACAAACGGCAGCGTATATCTCAAGCATGCCATCGTTGCCGCAGCAAAAAATACAAATGTGACGGTGCGAGACCCAGCTGCGAGCTTTGCTCGAAATCCAACACTACATGCTCATACAACAGCGTGACCAAACGTCGAGGACTTCAAACCGGCTATGTAAAAACGATTGAAGCTCTTTGGGGTCATCTTTTCACAGAAGTCGCAGACAGCGAGCGGGTCACCAGAGGTTTGCTCGGCAACCTCGCATGCACTCTCGACGACGAGGCAATCGTTTCGGGAACCACGTCGTCACCGGCTCTACAACGCTGGAAGACCAGCGGTATTCCTGCCGCCATTGAGTCCTTACTGGCAGGCGAAGGCATCAACAATATCGACGAGGCTCGTGATCGTTCCGAGGCTGAATTGGGATCATTCAGTCTCGACTTCAACTCCCCATCCCGCTCTGGATGGTCTGTCTCGCGACCGATCTCTTCGCCGCTAAGAGCGAACCTACAAAATATCGAAGGCGCCATCTCCGGCGACCCTCGGTCTCACCCGGCCGGTGGTAACGTTGTACCGCTGCCTGTAGACTGGCATAACCTCGCACAAACATACCTGAATACAGATCATACCTGGTTACCGATCTGGGAACGTAAAGAGCTTTACCGCGTTGCTTCCGGCTATCGAGACTGGCAAAGCAGACCGACCAGCATCAGTGACCTCCGCAAAGCAGAATTTGCTAGTCTCTGGGCTGTCCTTCTCCTCGGACAAATGCATTGCGCAGGACATGAGGATTCCCGCGCCCTTACCTTTCATCAGACCTCGCAAAGCTTTCTGAGTCTTGAGCACAGCGGTACTCATCAGCATGCATATGCGCGCTCGTTACTCTTGCTGACCATCTATCATGTCGGTCGGCGGGAAGTGTTACAATCAAGACTGATGCTGGCACAAGCAATTGTTCTCTTGAGTAATAATCCGACACCCACTGCGCACACCCTCGATCGCTTACTGTCCTCCGGATGTCTGATATTGGATACATGCATATCATTTCTGGCCGGTACACGACCCATGATGCCTTGCATCGACTCATTTGACGAGGAGCTGCCCGGTGATGAAGACAGCGCGGATGAATTTGAACCATTTATCAGTAAAGGGTCTGGCACAGATGCATTGTATTCAGAAGTCATCTTCAGTCGGACGACAAGTACATTCAAACAGCTGGTGCGTCTACTTCGGATCATGCACAAATTTCAGCACGATGCCATGTTGGCAGCAGAGCTCCTTCACGATCTTGCGCTATGGCATGCCCAATGTCCGAGCCATCTCCAATCTTCAGACTTGAAGAGGATGGCACCAAACCAGATCCAGCTCCAGGTATTTTGTGTTATTCTTAGGGCGCTTCTGGACGAGGGCGAAGCCGGACGATGTTCCCCTTCGGCTGCGACACTAGATCATGCAGCATCAGCAAGCAGCGTGGCTTCCAGTTTAGTTTTGGCTGAGAAGCGATATGGTGTCGAATATTTGCCAGCGTCATGTAGCATTTTCGTCGCTCTGCTTCACGAAGTCCGATCGCGACCGCATCGGAGCAATCTCCTGGCTACTTGGGAGGGCGTCGAGAATCTTTTATCCGATTTCTCTGATTTATGGGGTCTCACCTTTGACCAGACCGGACCTTCGAACAGCAGCAGCAGCAGCCAAGCCCTTCGTGATCCGTGTGCCCCGGACTTTCAGCTTGCATCACACGTAGGCTTGGAAGGCATGCCTCATCCAGTCCCGGTGGATTCGGCGGCTCAGTCAGATCAACAGCAGCTATCGACTCGAGGACCACTGGAGAGCACCTTCGACAATTTACTGGGCAGTGAACATGCCGCGTCTCACTTCGAGGACACCACAGCGAGTTCTATTGACCTTGTGACAGGATCCAGTGGACCACATTTGAATAGCTTAGGTACTATGGACATAGAGTCTTTGTCTACAGATCTCAATGCTACTGTCACGACTCCTGACGAGTTGCGAGATTACTTTATGCTCTCCGAGCGACGACAAAGGTGCGATGAAAAATGGCAAAGTAGACACGTCTTCTTAATTGACTTTGATTGCAGTGACGAGGCTGATCGCAACTTTCTGCAATCACTTGGCTTTCTTAATAACAGCGATACACTCTTTGAGGATTTTTGACCCTCAACATTGTGACTGGAGACATGTTTCGGCTGACAGCTATGGAGATACCAGGACGAGCAAGATGTCCGACCTTGGACCATCAACTTTCTTCCCCATCTATTCCGACTGCATACCTCACAAGCTCTCGAGGCGAGTCCAAGCCGGTCCACATATTATATTGCAGATAACCTTGTTCAAGCAACACGTCAATGCCACTGGCCGTGTTCCAGCTCCCTTGATTTCGAGCAATGCTCATCAACGGCGTCACTCTTGGCTTGTAAGACATATCTATGCATAATCCACCTTGCTCTTTCCATTGAACATCCTTGAAACTGTCATCCGTGATGGTGTCTGCTGGAATTGTGCCGATGATGATATCTGCGGCATGCGCGTTCATATCCTTCCAGGACTCAATGTAGGTGATCTTGAACAAGTGGGCGTAGTCGGCAATGATCTGATCCGCGTTGGCGCGGGTTCTATTACTGATATAGATGTTTTGTACGCCACTGCGATGCAGAGCATAGAGCGCTGCCCTTGAAGCTCCCCCAGCGCCTATAACCCAGCCATTTTCGCGATGTTGCGAAGCGTGACTAGGGTAGTTCTCCTGAATACATTTCACAAGTCCAGACCAATCGGTGTTGTCCCCCCGAATTTTGGTCCTGCCAGAAGGGTCGGGTTGAATCGAAAGGGTGTTTATCGCGCCAATGAGCTTTGCCTCTGGCGAGATAGAGTCACAGAAACGTGAGACTTGCAATTTGTATGGCATAGTGACACTTGCTCCTCCAAAATCAGGCGATTGGATGAATGGACCACATTCATCGACCTTGTCGACTTCGTGGATCTGATAATACTTATTCAGACCATGGTGTCTGAATCCCGTATTATGAATTGTGGGCGACATACTGAAAGAAATCCCTCGGCCAAAGATATAAAATTGCTGCGTTTTATCCCACGCTGGAGTAGAGTTACGGGAGTCGAGGACAGTCATGGTGAGACTTGAATATTCAATGACACAAGGAACGACGCCCAGAAGATTATCCTTGAGATACGACAATGGATATCAAGGGCTGGGTGATTCAAACCATGTATTCCCGACTTCGGGAGAGGTGGAAGAGCATCTTTGCGATCACATGTTGACCCGGGAAAGACCTTTGCCGGGCGTCAATTTTCTCCCCACCAAGGTAGTTCCTCACATGCAGCGTCGAGTGATAAAACAAACACCGGTGCGAAGTAGTAGGTGGCAGATAATTGCTCCTGATTTCTTCACGAACAAAATATCATTTCCAGTCGACGGCCCAAGCAAGATCACCATCCGTGAATTTTAAGATGTCTCACGACTTGAAAAAACTTCACCTAGTTGGTGTAGGCGTGGGGCACAGTATCGCCCCTTCAATGCACAACTATATCTGCAAATCACTCAACAAACCTTGGAAATTCTACGCGACCGAAGCCTCGACCGTGGAAAAGGCCGTAGAGTTGTTGAAGGAATCGGTCTTCGCAGGCGCGGTGGTCACGATGCCGTACAAGCAGACCATCATGCCATACTTAAGTGGGGTGGATGAGATCGCATCCAAGATTGGGGCATGTAACAACGTTTACATGACAACGAATGGAGATCTTCGAGGCACCAATACCGATTGGCGTGGTGTCTACGGCTGTTTGAAGGAGGCGAATGAGATAGGCATTGGGAAACCGGCCATGATCATTGGTGCAGGTGGTGCTAGCCGTGCAGCAGTGTACGCTCTTGGAGTCGAGCTCAAATGTCCCACAATCTACGTGGTGAATAGGGACATCGACGAGGTGACAAGTCTGGTGAAAGATACGGAATCGATGCTACTGTTTAGCTCTGAACAGCCTCTGTCTCGCATAGTACACCTTCAGAGCCTCGAAGACGCTCAGTCACTGCCAAATCCCTACTACATCGTCAGTACCGTACCGGATTTCCAGACGAGCACGATCGAAGAGAAAATTGCCATGCGAATCTTCGCGTACTATCTGGACAGCGATACAGGAGTGTTTCTGGACATGTGTTTCAAACCTCGAGAGACGAGGAAGATCAAGCTGGCAAGGTCGCGAGATTGGCCTGTGGTAGAAGGAACGGAAATCATCGGTCATCAAATCTCCGAGCAGTACAGACTCTGGATCAATCCCGGCAGTGGTGAGCAGGTACTTCAACCCGAACTGATCAAAGAAGCATGGGATGTGCTCAGGAAGCAAGCAGAATCGAGCGCAGGGATCAATTTTGAAGTCGACGACCTGATATTCTGATTGTAGAGGAATTATGCGATGAGCAGAATCGGGCCAGACTAGCTGTAGCGATTATCTAGAAACAAGATGCAGTCACAGATCCTCCCGTGCGTCTTCCCCGGCCCAACACCGTCGAATCACTTCTTTCAAAGCATCCTTTTGAACCTTCCTCGGGTTCCAGTATGGCTTGCTCAACGTAATTGTAACCGCTGTATCGATATCCTCTTCTCGCAATCCATAGTCTTTGAGCGCTTTTTTGACGCGCAGGCGTCTCTGTAAAGCATTCAGCCCGTCGATTGCGGCTCCCTCAGGAAACACAGAGCCTAATTTCTTCATGATCTCGGGGATCATTGGAGCTGTATATGCCAGTGCGTGTGGTAGGACAATAGCATGAGTTTCGGCATGGGGAAGGTTGAAGCTGCCACCTAAGGTATGACAGAGCTTGTGGTGGAGGGCCATACCAACGTTCCCGAGACAAATTCCACATAGCCATGATCCATAAAAGGAAAGTGAGCGAGCAGATCTAGACGAGGGGTCTGCTACGATGTCTGGTAGCGAGGATACCAGACTCTTGATCCCCTCCAAGGGAGCACGCTAATGACCGGATTGGCGTTCTCTGCGTAGAGCGCTTCGACTGCATGTGCAATGGCGTTGAGGCCGGAAGTAGCACTCATTTCGGACGGTAGACTGAGTATCAAATCTGCATCGTAGATGACGATTCCGGGAAGGATCTTTGGATCGCTTATTGTGACTTTGAGGCCGTCTTCAGTCTCGCCAAGAATGGGTGTCTGGTCGCTTCCTGCATAAGTAGTTGGAATGCAGATATGTGGAAGCCCCGTTCGGAAAGAGATCGTCTTCCCTAGTCCTATTGTAGACCCCCCTCCTATAGAAACAACACAATCAGCCTTGAGGTCTTTAGCGATTGCCACTGCTTCGATGGTCGTCTCTCGCGGTGTATGCATCACCGCTTTCGAGTAAGTTCCTGCGATCTTGCCACCCAAGATGTTCTTAAGCTGGTTCAGTTGATCGACTTGCTGAGCCGTTGATAGCAGCAGTGGACATGAAAGATCCTGTTGCTCGAGTATATCTGGCAGCTTGTTGATTGTGCCATTGCCGAAGATTGTACGGCATGAAGCCGATTTGTACTCGAAGTTTTCCATATTGTTCAGGCAGAGAAAGACAATAAGGAGTACGGTATGGCCAGATCGGACGTGTAGACGAATTCCGTGTGATAACAGGAGAAAAGCACATGGCTCTGTACTACGGATGAAGGCTTAACCGAGCTGGGCTAAGTCGATCTCTTGGTCATTTTGTCGCTGCATAAACAACTGCGAACGGCGGATCAGGAAGAGGAAGGAGGACTACAGTCAAATGGCCGGAGCAGTTGGCTCGACTAGATCCTTGAAAGACCATCATTTAATTCTACACTTGTATGTTCTCGCCGTCCATCCAAGCTTTGATCTGCTTGTACAGCACATCATGCTTTTCCCCATTGAGCGTAGTCCCAGACTCTCGTCGGTGACCTGGTAAATCCCTAAGGACTTTGACTCCCATAGTCTTTTCTTGACAGTAAGCCAAATATCTGTAACCGATTGGATACTCTCTGGCTTTGCTAGCATCGACCACAGGTACGCGATTCGGATCGACAGGAATCAGCTTATCTTTCTCATAGAAGTGTCGTACGAAATTAGCTGCCCAAGTCCCATCTTGTTTAGACCAAAAGAACACAAAACGACAGTCGGACTCTGCATCCGCTTCTATGCCGTCTAATTCGAAACGTTGCGTGATTGTGGCTTTCATCTTTGTAACGGCACGAGTTGCGTCAAGATTGATATCGGTCGTCGACCCATGAATCCGATGCATGATGAAGACTCCATCATCCATCCCCCTTTGACTTGCCTTGATGAAATCCTGATAGGCAGTGCGTCCAGACCACGAAGTGTAGATATAAGCTCCGGGGTGGAAAATTGACTCCAGGTTTTCCCACTCGCAGGAGTCTCTGCGCAGCTCTGTTAGATGCGACGATGCACGGACTGTCAATGGTCGGGACTGACCTATAACACGGCCAGCCTTCTGCTAGCTCTCTGAGCTTATACCTCTCCAGCGCCAGATAATCAGAGCCGTTGTTGCGGACAGCCTTTTCGGGTCTGCTGCCTTCCGGAAGGGAATGTAGATCAGGCATTCTTCAAAGATGATACTTGAAGTCTGATGGGGTTGTCGTTGTGAAGGATGGCAATGCGATCGGCCCTGTAATGAAGTACTCGCAACCGTAGTGGGCAAGCTGTGCTAGCTTGGGTTCGGAAGTGGGCTTTGCCGAATCACGAGGAAACGAGGGTTCCCGACAACGGGCCATTCCGATTTCGCCAACCCACTTCCGTGCCAGCTGATCAAAGCTTGCGCCCAGTTGCGCTTTGGCATTACGAGAGGAAGTAAACTTCCATCTACAATTGCCTACTGTACAGGCGCATCATGACTCGTCTGAATTGGGAGAATATGCTGCGAACCCTCGTGCAGAGTCAAAAGGCGAAAATGCGCACACGCTTTTTTCATAGTACAAATGAAGGCGATGAACGGCTCCAAATCAGTCCATGGGAGTTATACAACGAACGAGAAGTCAAATTCATTATGGTCTTGTCTACAACATCAGAATACCCAACGTAACAGGAAGGAGACCTCAATCCACGTCGGGAACGGGTAGACCATTGTACATCTTCATCCGCTTCCCTTGCGCCCTCATTGCTGACATTGCTCTTTCGTTACGGAGTTTGGACGTATCTGACTCCGTGACCAAGACAAAATCGTGGCGGATCAATTTGGAGCCTTCTTCAATCCCGTACTCATCCCGAAGCTCTTTGTCTACGGTGAGTAGATCGATGACCAGGCTCTCCTTGACCCCAAACACCGCGTCGGATCCCTCGTAGGGATCTCCTCGAGGGAACAGGGATCTATGATCGGTAAGCGTCGCTCGCGTAGGAATAGGGCTCAGCAAGTCAGATACTGCGCGACCTACGTGATTAAATGATCAAACCCAGGCTTCTCGAACATGAAGTGCATGTGACTTGGTCGGTAAGGGTGCCTTTTCAACAGCTTCAAGAGTTTTCCGACCGGTCCATCATGCGGGATGGGATAAGGGACCGGAACAATTGCTTTAAACCAGAATTGACCGTTCTCATCACTCTTTAAGACGGCTCTGCCATCTGGGGACACCCTGTTTGAGTACTGCACGTCGTAGAAGCCCTTGCTGTCGGTTTCCCAGACATCGATTTTCACACCAGGTATCGGTCGGCCTTCGCCGTCTTTTACCGTGCAGAGAACAAGGCACGGCTCGCCATCTGGGTCCCCAGAGATCTCTGCTCCGTTTGACTCGAGTGCTGCATCATGGGTGTGGAAGGGTCCCAAGACGGTGCCTTCCGTACTTGAGGGTGGCTTGGGATGGTCGATACTGTCAACAAGAAGCGAAAGACCAAGAACATCTGACAGAAGTATAAATTCCTGTATGTTTGTCAGAGCTCGCCGATCTCGCGTTCTCTCAAATATGGAGGTTTTCTCGCCTGTCGGACGTCGCTGGATATCTGACCGACCGAAGTCAAAAATTGCAGCCCGGCCATCCACTCTTGAGAGCTCAAACGAGTCTCACGGGCAAAGTCATGCACATGCGCGACTAGCAGCTCTAACACATACTTGAGTCTAGGATCAGGGCATCGTGAATTGATGAGGTGAACATTGTCTGTTATGTTATCAATAGTCAGGTCCTTCAGGGGCGGGATTTCGACTTCAGAAGGATCCATCTTGGGTTCTGGCTCGTGCTGCTGCCGATATGATGCTGAGGTAGCAATTCTTGCAGGTCTCCAATCGTCTCAAGAACAACAACGCTGTTTCCGTGAGGTATGAGTAAGTTAGAGCTTTGCCTCTCCTTTCCCCCACTTCGGAAGCTTCTCCGCGCTTCGGAAAAGCTCAAGTCCGACGCAGTGTTTCAAGGCTGTGGAATATACAACTAAGAAAGAGGCGAGAAAAGGAACTCGGATCAATGGTAGCAAAGCAATTCAATACTGATAGCGACAACTACGGCTCACTGATCCAGACAACTGACTACGATATCCAATGGCATCTGAAACTCTCAGCATTCTGCTCATTAATGGTCCCAACCTCAATCTCCTCGGCACCAGAGAACCTCAGATATACGGATATGAGACACTCAGTGATGTCGAGAACGCAGCCATATCTCGGGCAGAGAAGGCATCAGTAGCGCTTACGACATTCCAATCGAACTGGGAGGGCGCCATCGTAGACCGCATACACTCGACGCGTGGAAAGGAGCAGTTCATCATCATCAACCCAGGAGCTTTCACGCACACTAGCGTCGCCATCCGTGATGCACTCAGTGGTGTCGCAATACCTTTCATCGAAGTACATATCAGTAATGTGCACACCCGAGAGGAGTTCAGACATAAGAGCTTCTTAAGCGACAAGGCAGTCGCGGTAATTGCTGGTCTCGGCACTTTTGGGTACTTGGCTGCGATCGATTATGCGATTCAAAAATTGACGAAAGAAGGTACGAAGTGACCTGGTCCACTACATAGTATTGCTCCGGCGAAAAATATTTCGATTAGGTATATCGAATGGCCTTGAATAGTGCTATGCAAGTGTCGGCTAGATGTCCCACATTTTGAAGGTACATATCGTCAATACAAAGGAAAAAGCAGCCCTCTCTCACGCATTATCATAGCAGATTGTACACTTATCACGAATGTGTCCTGTTCTGTTCTTAGAAATGGCAGGACCGCTTGCAGCGGCTCGCACGAACCGGGAAAGTCATTAGCCGAGCGCGTGGTCCGACCAGTATTTCATATCTCGAACTCGTACAGACATCGTCAGCTCATCAACCCCGTCTAGTCCTATGCAAGGATCGTCACAGACTTTAATTGCCTCACCCAAGCCGGTCGTCATCAGAAAGATCAGAAAATGGAATATCGGCCCGCTATCGCCTCAATGTCACTCGGCCGTGCATGGCTACACAGCTTTGAGGACAAGATGCGTTGCGCTTCACAAGCAGGCTTCGTCGGCATCGAAATATTCTATGAGGATCTACTATATCTCGCACGATCTCTCTCGGGCATTGAAGATGATTCCATCATACCAAATGCAAATCAACAGCTCAAGGCGGCCCGTCAAGTCAGATCAATATGCTCTTCTCTGGGTCTTACAATCATAGGACTGCAGCCATTCTTGTTCTATGAAGGGCTCATAGATAGAGCAGAGCACGACCGGCTGATAGAGAAGCTGCATTTATGGTTTCGTCTGGTGACCGCGCTCGGTACAGACATAATACAGATCCCCACAAATTTCCTTCCTTCGGCACAGTTAGCAACGGACATCGAGGTCATTGTGTCCGATCTTCGTCAAGTCGCGGACTTAGGGCTGGCTCAAGATCCGCCAATCAGATTTGCGTATGAGAACATCTGCTGGGGAACGCGTATCGACACATGGGAAAAGGCGTGGGCAGTCGTCGAAGCAGTAGATCGGCCTAATTTCGGCATGTGCTTAGACACATTCAATATTGCGGGCAAAGTGTGGGCTGATCCTGCCACTGAAGATGGGCGAACTGTCGATGCCGATGAAGAGCTGAGAAAGTCACTGATCAGACTGGTCAAGACTGTCGACATCAAGAAAGTGTTCTACATCCAGGTCGTAGATGCGGAGAAGCAAAGCCCTCCCTTGAGAGAAGGTCACGAATACCATGTCAAAGACCAACCCAGTCGAATGTCCTGGTCAAGAAACGCACGATGTTTCATGTACGAGCAAGAAAGAGGAGGCTATCTACCAGTGGAAGAGGTTGCTAGAGTCATCATAGAGAAGCTGGGCTACAAGGGATTTGTCTCTCTGGAGTTGTTCTCGAGGACAATGTCTGATCCAGATCCGAGCACACCTAGGAAACACGCAGAACGAGGCATAGCATCATGGCATAAATTAGTGAAGGCTTTGAAACTCGCGTAGATACTTTATTGATCAAGATGCTGACCACTGCCGTCTTCAGTGAGCCATGCAAGATTAAGTTCACTCGTGAACGAACCATTGACTCTTGAGATGCAGATATTGCATGCCTAGAAACAAAGCTTGGACAGAGCTTTTCGAGAGTATGTGATACCAAAGGAAGGCTTCCACAGCGATAGGCTCGGTGTCATATCAGTGAGGCTGCATCCGCAACCGAAATGAGTGCTAGCAGCATCACACACGCTCACGCGTCGCCGAATAGCGGGTGTAGGGAGCAGAGACTCGAGGCAGCGAGCACCGAGATGCCTCAAGCAAGTCGTGCGAGAAATAGTGGAGATACCAGACAGCCAGAATTTTGTCATGGTAGGCCGCGATGACAATGTGCTACCAGACAAATAGTCATCTGCTTTGTACATGAAAATTACTACGAGGAAGATGATTGGATTGGCCGAGGATGGATGGTGAGCTCTCCACGAACCTTTCTAAGCAGCTATTTTGTCGAGCTTTTTTGACGGGCCTTTTTACCAGGTTTTCGACGAGTTTTTATTAATGCTATCCCTCATGAGAGTTTTAATGTTCGTGAAAACGATCTTGTCCAAACCAGAGTGCTAGGACCCCGGTCGAGCACGGCCCCTTCAGCCGCACCACCAACGCACTGCTAAACTCTGTGGGGAGGAAAGATCCGCACTGGTAAGCCAAAGTCCTTCTCTTCATGCGTATTCGATTCGAATTTTCCACTTTTGTGACAATCGCAAACTTTTAATCTACAAAAGGCAAGCATACTCTTTTCCACGGAGTCTTGGTTCAAGACCCGCCAGGTGATATGCAGGAATCAGGGTGCAACGAATTCCATCTGTTATGTCAACTTCCTCCGGAGATTCGTCTCAAGATCTGGCAAGAAGCTCTTTTCACATTCCCTGGACCAACCTTGTATACCTGGAAGAAAAATTTATGGGAGCGTACATGGCAAGCTCAACGGAATCAAGATGGCCCGTTCACGTCTCGCAGAATTGATATGCTTCGCACCAATCGCCTGGACGTACCCTTACCCATACCCATGCTCGGAGTCGACCACGAGGCTCGGAACGTGGCACTCGGTTGGATTGAACAGCACGGATTAGTCCCAAACGGATCCGACTTCACCGTCACCCGGCGATTTGAGCCGGAGATCGACGTGTTGTACTTTTCGTATCCCAGTTTTCGACGCTTTCGGCACGAAGCACTCAAGCTATGGCTTGGTGAACACGGCATGGACTATCCGGTACTCGACAATCCCATCGGTCAAGTTGCCTTCCACCAACAGGTGCTGCTCAACATGACGGACCACGAGTTTGAGATGCTGTTTGAGATTTTCGACAAAGTAAATGTTCTGCACATCATCTGCGACGACGGCACGCCGGGGTTAACGTCTGAGAATTGGCGGGAGACGGAATTGTCGGCTGAGTGCTGGTGGCAGATCAAGTCCGGCTATGGGGGCACGTTTGTTTGGAATCGAGAAAATGGAAATTTCGTTCTTCAGCTCCAGCCTGAGGATATCGGGACGATTCTGGAGCCATCACAGGACCTTGGGAAGCAGAGATTACAAGATCTGGAGCAGAGACTAGACAGAGTCTGTGGTGTAATCGCGCAAGTACTCCGAGACTACTTTGACCAAGTCGACGAATTTGAGTTAAGACCAGTCTCAATTTGTCATCGAGGCAAATGAGTTCAAGGATGCTCACAGCTGTTTCCATTGGGGTGGACGCTCAGGTAGGCACTGCTAGCTCGTCTGTTGACTACTTTCCACCTTGATATACTATATCATCCACGACTGAGAATTCCGTTTTTCCTACAACCTGCCATGCGAATTCCTGAGTGATTGCTACCACGCGGACTCCTCCGAGTCCTTCCGCAACTCCGCCTCGCCCTACAGCCATGATATTATGACTGGCCCAGCGACTCTATCTTGCGGACTTTGATCGGCCTCAGGATCAATCCTTCTCTCAAGTGCGGCAGCAAGTCCATCATCCTCTGTCCCAGCGCCACGTTTGCTTCCTCTTTGTCTTCTTCGGTACCAGACGCGATCTCCCATACCTTCCAGCCTCCGTTGCTCAGACGAGAAAACAGCTCTTCATCCTCAAAACTGTACTCGTATCCATAGCTAGCCGACGCAACTTCCCAGATCCCATTCAAGGTCGTGCTATCGACTGACGAAGAGGGACTATGGACAACGCATATCTCCTCCATACCATCAATATCAAGGAGACCAGGCAGGCGTAGGTTGTCCAGCTTGATCATATCTTCGGGTATGGCTATGCTCATACCGGAGTAAGCATAGAGCTGAGTTACTCGATGTCGGAATGTCATAGTGTCGAACTCTCTCCAGAATGTATCCCAGTCTTTGGGTCGGATGTACATAACATCGCTATTGCAGTCAAAGCCCCAGATCCTTGCGCATAACGGCTCTGCTTCTTCGGCGCTCCCATCAGTGCTCCCATCAGCGCTCCCATCAGCGCTTGCATCAGAGCTCTTTTCACTTCCGTGCTGTAGGTTGGTGTGCGCAGTCACCCCTCTTCGAGCTGCCACTCTCGCCTCGTGGTTCACCCTTGCAATAGGGATGTCGATGTCAATGCTCAACTCTTCGTCATCAAAGTCGTACCAGGAAGCAACGGGCCTATGGGCTTCTGGTCTGGCAGGGCGGTCGACTTTCCGCCACAGTCCTTTTCTCCAAGGGAACACTACGGGCTTGCGGTCTTCTAGGTGACAATCTAGGTCAGATAGTGCCTCGCGCCAGGTCGATAGTCGAAGTTCTGGTGCCAAACGAGGGAAAAAGATGGAAGGAGGGTTCGGACGCTGGAGAATTGGTCATCTGTTCGGAGAGCCGCTGTCGCTCAGGGGCATTGGAAGGTTTGGATACCATCGTAGTGCCAACACTTAGCCCTGTTCGCAGTTGAGCGAGAAGCAAAGATTCTTCGGGAATAGATTGTGCAGAAGGGTGTTGCATGACATACAAATTAGAAAAAGGTACAAATGCATGTGCTTCAAGTATCCAAGCTCTTGAGCCAAGGTTTTATGTTCTAGTTCAAGTATGTGCTTACCCGAAACTGTTGGCTGTCACAAGTGACACCATAACACCGCCTGTCGTCTGGGCAAGAGGTTAGTCAGCCTCCTTGTACAACAAAGCGACAAATTCGCACCTTGTCTATTCCGTCGCTGTCAATTTGGGCCTACGTCCGGATTCTATATGCTCAATACCAGGGCTTATTGTACTGACAGCTCGTGCTGGTTCTAGGCGTCGGAATCGCACGATTTCTCGACAAGTCTCAACTAATAACACACGGCACTGCCAATAAATAACCCTCCCAACGACCTTCCTGCTTACATACCACGGTTCGATCAGAGCCTCTGGAAAGATGTCAACCTCATCCAGATTCCATCATTTTCCGCGACTACCAGCGGAACTCCGTCTTCAGATATGGCGAGAATCTCTACCGGAACCGCTGAAACCCACCATACATAAATGGGAGGAAAGCGTCTGGTGTGGAAAGCGCATGGGACAATGTCCCATTTGTCACTACGAGATCTTTGAATATGAGTTTACTACAGCCCAGTTCGACATCAATATTCCTGTCCGAATGTCCATCGTCAACCATGAAGCTCGCGAAGTAGCCTTGGATTGGGTCCAGAAACAAGCAGTGCCGGCGACGCTTAAAGGTTCCAAAGTAGTCAAGCAGTTCGATCCCCAAGTCGACGCACTCTTCTTGCCAGCGGCCAATTTTGACGAGTTTGTTGAAAATTGCCTGGAGACTAACAGTGAGGCGCACAACAATGCGAAGAGCAGTGTTAAGAATATTGCGATTTCCGAGGCGGCGGTCTTAGATTCCGATGACATGCGCGGCATTCTTAGGGCTTTTCCTCAACTTAAGGCCTTGTATATCGTTGTGGACTGCAACTTGGAGGAGCCAGACGAAACACATTGGTGCGAGCTGGGGTCTAGATCTGGTGGCGTGTTCGTCTGGAACGCCGAGACTCGGGTGTTCGACTTTGTCGACTCTGAAAATGGAGACCCGCAAGCTTCGACTTATGGCCCGAGAGTTCCATCGTCCCACTGTATCTGGGACGACCTGCGAAACGACTTGGACCGCAGCCTGGACGCGATTGGGTACAGTCTTGGGATGTTTAAAAAGATTAAGAGCTTCGAAGTCCGTCCTGTTGCAGTTTGCCATAGGCGCAAGTGACCCTCAAGTAGAGCCGGCAGCAATCTTTCTGAATTGAGTATGTTCAAAGAGTGATTTTTGATGATGGTGTCGGCTCGCTTTCACCAAAAGGCTTTACACTCTTACTGCCACTGAGCTATCTTACAAGAAAGAATCAGACATGAAGGGTGCTACATGCTGGTACCGAATATTCCGTAGTCATATAGAAACATTCTACAATAATTGTCGAGAAGAATCAATCTTTCCATCAAAAGCCGACGTGGGGAAGACGGAGAAGTGGTTCGATCCCTTCCCTCTGATTGGCTGCGGCAGCCATGAGCCGACCACCTGCTTATCGTTGACGTTGTGAGCAGAACCACAGGCAACCATCTTGCCATCCACTGTCGCAAATCGGCAAGAATGTCGGCTGAGAACCATACTAGCTCTTTCGCTGCAGCTCGTCTGAATGCGTCTACCTTCGTGATTACCGAAGATGATAGCTATGGTGAAAAGCCCCTCATGTATGCGAAGATCTACGACGACCCACCTGCGCTCCTACTATCGGATACGGGCTGCAATTCGCCCAGCGAAAATAGCAAAAATGGTCAGAGGCGGTACAATGTGCTGTACGAAGTAGGTCTGATCTGATTAGCCCAATTCATACGCCTACGAGATTTCCTCGAGCATTACCCCATACCCGACTTGGGGGAACCAATCAATCCAGACGGCAGGAGAGCATATGTTGTGATCGCTACACACTGCCATTACGACCATATCGGTGGCATAAGTCAATTTAGATCTACAGAAAATAATAATCAACAAGCAGATGTCGTAGCTTCGAACGACGGAGCGCCGTTCGTTCTGGAAGATCTTTGGGAGCATTCGCTGTACAAAGACCTGGGGCTTCCAGAGCCCGACTATCGGCCAAGCATCTGGGCTCAGCACAAAAGTCAACTCTTCTTCGACCAAGGAAGCGTCCATGCGGTACCGCATGATGAGATCGATCGGGTCAAGGCACTGGGTTATCACGATTTAGATATAACGATTCTGAACACACCTGGTCATACGCCTGACGAGCTGGCATGGTACGATCGCAAGGAACGGCACTTGTTCGTCGGAGACAGTATGTACTACACTGGCGGGCAAGGTCCATTTCCTGGAACATTCGCGGGCCCTATCATCCTACCAAAGGAAGCAGACTTGGTAGCTTATATGAGAAGCATGAGAGAAATGTTGCAATTCGTAGTACAGGAGAATGCGTGTGGAGAAGCCGGGAGCGAACGCAAATTGAGAGTTGGCTGTGGGCATGTCAACAGTGATGAGGACGCGTTTGAGATGCTGGACAATATTATTGATTTTCTAGAGGCAATCCTGGAGCATAAAATTCCAATCAGCAAGCGGCAAACCATTCGCGGCGAGGAGAATTGGTCCTTTGTGAGCGAAGTCATGGGTCGGGAGGTGGGCCTCAGAGCGCCAGCAAGGCTTTTCGAGGAATATGAGACGCGGAACAGACCTAAGCATACACAGCAAGCTGGTACATGGCATTAGTTAAAACGAATGAAGAGTATATCTCAATCATCGGCACGAGGATGCACATTAGTGAAGACAATCACGTGCGATCCCAGCGCAGTGCCCCGCGTTTGCCCCGCAAGACGTCATGCAGCAGCAGCTTTGCTGCTTGGCACAAAGGATTCTGACCATTGGTTGAGGAACCAGCGGGGTTTTCTCATGACCTTTTAAAGTCCATCTTACCGATCTTCCAAATTTCCATCCTCACTCACCATTACAAGATCTAGTTGTGAGCTTATTTGCGACAATGTGCAAAATCAATTGCTGACAGTTCACCAGAATTGCGACCGAAAATGTCTTCTCAGATCCCCACTTCCACCTCTCTCAACGAGACCGCCCTCATCCGGGCCCCTCTCGCAAAAGTCTGGCACCACATCAAGCTTCAGGACTTTTCAAACTTCTGGTCTGCCTTGAGCAAATCCGAATTCGTGAAGGGTGCCAGCCCGGAGACCGACATTGTCAAGTGGACCTTTAAAGACGGACAGGTGCTTGAGGTCAAGCAGGAGGAACACTCAGTATGTTTGCCAAAGAGCTGCGCCGCATATTGCATAGGCAGTACACAAGACCTGACAATCGCCAGACAATCAACCACTACATCACCTACTCCGTCATCACCTCCAACCCTGCTCTGTCTTACAGCAGCGTCGTCAGCACCATTCGTTGCTATGCTGTCACTAGCGGCGAGTTGGAGGGATCCACCTTCGTGGAATGGACGGGCAACTTCTCTTCCGATGCGGATGCAGGTGAGCGATGATTGACACATCAGGCCGGAGCAATGATTGGACTGACATATACCCTAGGCGTCATTGAGGATGGCAAGTACAAGCGCCGCGAGGCTCTGGCTGATCTGGCCAAAGCTGCTGGGCAGAAGTAAACAAACGCTGGGAGAACTGCGATAGGTTTGTTGACAGGCGAGACTAGTGAATCAATTGAGACGAATCCAAGCAGGATCGGATAGCGGATTAGTCGCGACAGTCGCACCCTCCTCATGACATTGACATAAAAAGACAAGAGATTCCTTCTTGAGCTCAAACCATATGCTTCCGTATACCTCTATCGATGATGTAACTGCCGATTTGGGCCAGTAAATTATGCATACTTTCCAGTGGGTCTTCAAATAGTGGTCCAAGGACAACCAAGGGCAAGGTTCACGATTTAGGGATTGAGCCTCCGCGAACAATCCTGGTAATCAATCGTGTGCCTCGAGGACAAACTGCCCAGCGATTGAAATGAATAGCTTGATCGAGAGTAGTCTCTTTGTCACATGTCGTTATTGTAGTGTTGCCATGCGGTCGCATGCTCGTAGCAACCAAAAGGTTGACTAGGAGTGGTGGTTTGCCCACCTAGGACTTCATTGTCCACCAAACATTGAGAATTATACCAGACAGTCACAAATTGGTTCACGAGCAAGCATTCCACAGGATGAACAAAGAAAATTGCCGTCGTGGAATCCGCTTATAATGCCGCCGGAGCAGTTGGCACCATGTGTTCGTCAGAAGCTCGTGGCCTTTGACCTCAGACCGCAATGGTCTGCACACTGGAAGCGAAACGCAAGAAAGTCAAAGGGAGGCTTGTTGTTTCAGTCAAGAGGAAAGATACAGGCACGACGGAACACAGTGACGACGGACTGAACTCTTGTAGCGAGCAAGACTGTCGTGTATGCCGGATTTTCTACGGTGAGCGGTCTTCTTCTATAGTTGATCAGCCAGGCCTAATATGCGAACAAAGACATGTTTACGCAAGATATCGAAAGGAAAGTACCAAGTCTAGCAGCAAGTAACGAGGAAGCGACAAGCGAGGAAGATCAAGAACTTCAAGATCGCCCAATGAAATACAATGGTACAAACGATGGAGTTGAAAGACAGGGTTCGAAACGCGGAAGGAAAATAAGTCCCTACGAGAGCTATAGACGCAGCTGCTTGGCCAATGGTTATGACCCACAAGAGCTGGAAACGGCAAGGAGAGCTCGAAAGCAACGGAAACGTCCACCAATATCAGCACGATGATCATGCGTCCATGTATAAATTTGGTGCTGGCACATCCCGAAGAAGAACATCACAGAGGCAGGTAATAAATTCAGAGGGTCGCTCTTGTTGCAGGTGAAATTTGCTGACTCAGCACCGAATGCGGCATGGTGGGGGTTGGGCAGCTGAGTGACGTAGAAGCAGCGGGATCCTTCTGGAACTTGGCCTCGTTTACTCGATGTCGCTGGCGCATTCGCATTCTTCCTACATGGCTTAACTGTTTGAGTATTTAATTATCCTTCTTCTTGACCGAATTGACTCTCCTCGCAACAGCCACAACACTGCCTGACCGAGACGGAACAGATACGGTAGACTTGACTGCTCTACAGTACCTTTCATCTGGTCAGGCACAATGACTTCCGGTATGCAATTTACGGACCGGGCATCCCAAGCTTTAGCGGATGCCCAGGATCTTGCCAGTCAATACGCTCACTCCCAGCTACAACCGGTGCATCTGGCCGTCTCTCTTTTGGATCCCCCTCCAGATCAGTCTAAGGACCAACAGAACGTCGGCCACGCTTCCCACACATCTTCACCGCTGTTCAAACAGGTGATCGAGCGAGCACATGGCGATCCCCAACTTCTTTCAAGAGCCCTGAACAAAGCACTAGTCCGACAACCCAGCCAAGACCCACCACCCGAGAATATCTCCCTTAGTCCAGCCTTTTCGAAAGTCCTACGAGCAGCCAACGACCTTTCCAAAACCCAGAAAGACAGCTACATCGCAATCGATCATCTTATACAATGTTTGGTTCAAGACCCGTCGATTCAACGATGTCTGGCAGACTCGAACATTCCCAACACCAAGATGATCGACTCTGCTATACAGCAGATCCGTGGTACCAAGAGAGTGGACTCCAAGACTGCCGATCAGGACGCCGAAAGCGAGACCTTGAAGAAGTTCACTATCGACATGACTTCCATGGCTCGGGAAGGCAAGATTGACCCGGTCATTGGAAGAGAGGAAGAAATTCGGCGTGTTATTCGCATTCTTACGAGACGAACCAAGAACAACCCCGTGCTCATTGGAGAGCCTGGTGTTGGTAAGACTACAGTTGTCGAGGGGTTAGCGCAGCGCATTGTCAACGCAGACGTGCCTGCCAATCTTGCCGCCTGTAAGCTTCTGTCACTGGATGTCGGAGCGTTGGTCGCCGGCAGCAAATACCGCGGCGAATTCGAGGAGAGGATGAAGGGCGTTCTGAAAGAGATCGAAGACTCCAAGGAGATGATCGTTCTCTTCGTCGACGAGATCCATTTGCTTATGGGCGCTGGCTCCTCCGGCGAAGGTGGTATGGATGCGGCAAACTTGCTCAAGCCCATGCTGGCTCGCGGTCAACTCCACTGTATCGGTGCGACTACTCTCGGCGAATACCGCAAGTACATCGAGAAGGATCAAGCTTTTGAACGACGTTTCCAGCAGGTCTTGGTTAAGGAACCTTCGATCCCGGAGACCATTTCGATCCTTCGTGGCTTGAAGGAGAAGTACGAAGTTCATCACGGTGTCACCATTCTGGACGGTGCCATTGTTTCAGCCGCTTCGCTTGCGGCCCGCTATCTGACCTCTCGTCGCCTCCCGGACTCGGCTGTCGATCTCATAGACGAGGCGGCTGCCGCGGTCAAGGTCACGCGCGAGTCTCAACCCGAAGCCTTGGACAATATGGAACGCAAGCTTCGACAGCTCGAGATCGAGATCCATGCTCTTGAGCGCGAGAAAGACGACGCATCACGAGCACGACTGCGGGATGCCAAAGCAGAGAAAGCCAACGTCAACGAAGAGCTCCAACCCCTTCGAGAGAAGTATGAGACCGAGAAGCAGCGCAGCAAAGAAATCCAAGAAGCCAAGATCAAACGTGATCAGCTCATCAACAAGCAACAAGAAGCCGAGCGGACACGTGACTTGCAGACTGCATCGGATCTCAAGTACTATGCTATACCTGACGTGGAGCAGCGCATCGAGGCACTGGAGAAGGAGAAAGTCAAGGCAGATGCAGAAGCCCGGAGAGGCAGCCACGGCGAAGCTCTCCTGACTGATGCTGTCGGCCCTGACCAAATCAACGAAATTGTTGCTCGATGGACTGGTATTCCCGTCACGAGACTGAAAACAACGGAGAAAGACAAGCTGCTCAATATGGAGAGGCACCTCGGAGAAGTTGTCGTTGGCCAGAAGGAAGCTGTCACATCTGTCGCCAATGCTATCCGGCTGCAGCGATCTGGTCTTGCGAACCCCAACCAGCCACCTTCATTCTTGTTCTGTGGACCTTCAGGAACTGGAAAGACGCTTCTTACTAAGGCCCTGGCAGAATTCCTTTTCGACGACAGCAAATCTATGATTCGATTCGACATGTCTGAGTACCAGGAACGCCACGCTCTCAGCCGTATGATCGGGGCACCACCAGGGTACGTCGGACACGATGCTGGTGGTCAGCTCACGGAAGCTCTTCGCCGTAGGCCTTTCAGCATTCTGCTGTTTGACGAAGTTGAAAAGGCCGCCAAGGAAATCTTGACCGTTTTGCTTCAGCTCATGGATGACGGCCGCATCACTGATGGGCAAGGACGTGTCGTTGACGCCAAGAACTGTATCGTCGTCATGACCTCGAATTTGGGCGCGGAGTACCTTGCTCGGCCCAATGCACCGGACGGCAAGATTGACCCAACCACGAAAGAGCTGGTCATGACTGCACTCAGGAACTGGTTCTTGCCCGAGTTCCTCAATCGTATCAACAGCATAGTTATCTTCAATCGGTTGACCAAGAAGGAAATTCGCCGCATCGTTGATGTCAGACTGGACGAGATCCAACGCCGGCTCTCTGGCAATGGTCGCAATGTTCGCATACAACTGTCAGATGCCGTCAAAGATTACTTGGGCTCTGCAGGATACAGTCCAGCCTACGGCGCGCGGCCATTAGCACGTCTCATCGAGAAAGAAGTCCTCAATCGCCTGGCTGTGCTTATCCTTCGCGGCGCCATTCAAGATGGTGAGACCGCCAGGGTAGTGCTTGAGGACGGCCATATCATGGTTCTCCCGAATCACACAGACAGCGAAGACGGCGAGGACGACGACATGTACGACGAGGAAGACGCCGTGGAAGAACTAGAGAATGGTGGCGAGGATGGGGAAAACATGGAACTTTACGACTAATTAAGAAAAGCAAGGACATTAAAAAAAGAGGCTCTAATGAAGTCACGACTTGCAAGCGAGCGAGCGAGCATTGGTTTGAGATACCACAATTCATACGCATTGTATATATTTAATACAGGATCGTTATGATCAATAATGCAGGAGTCATGGCTATGAACAACAGTGTCTAAACCCGTGCAGTTTTTGTGATTTGTGCTGAAGCGAAATCACGTGTTGTATATGGCAAATTCCACCCCTCCCCCCTTCCGACCTCCGCTTTCCCCCTTCCGACCTCCTCTCCTTCGTGGAGCCTTCAATATACGGTGGATAGATACTGCCAGCCGCTGTCAGACTGATGGTAAGGGTGCTGCTCATTCAGGGCGCCAGATACGCAAATTCGACTTCCCGTCTCTTCAGTGACTCAGGCAAATAGCCGCCCTCAGCCATAGACGGGAGGAGGGGGCGATGGTTATGACGAAACGGAAAATGACTGTGGATGCGTACATGAAGAGGTATAAGAAGGTGCGGAGGGTCAGCGTGTCACTTAGGAGGGAGATTGCTTGGGCACGGGTTGATGGGTTTGAGGTCGGGCCCGTTGAGATTGTGAAGTGGTCAGGATGCACTGCGCTGGAGTTGGAGCCGCCACCGACGCCGCCCATGCCGCCTCGTCGATCCAGCATCAGCGAGAATCCCTTGCGCAATACAGGGCACTCAACGGATGGATGTACTGTGCCCGTTGATTCGGTTGCACCTTTCGATCGACAAGTACTGCGGCAGTCTGCCAGTGTTCCAAGATTGCGATCACAAGAATCAGGAACACCCTGGCTTTAAGATGGCCGTGAAGATGAGACCAATAAGCTATCTAGAAACATGAACCTAATTATTGTCTCGATAACGTCAGTTTAACAATGCCACTGTCATGACCACGAACCACGGTGTCTCGCCTGGCCAATGCCTATTCGCAGCAGACACAAATCACGTGATGTGATTCGAAAATTCCCGATCGGCGAACGTATAGGACGTCCGTTGTTCTTTCCTCGAATCGCTTGACATGAATCCTTTCGCATGCGAAGATCGATCCCCCATCTCTTCAGATCCAGTTATGAGTCACACCGCACGCTTGTCCCATGACGGAGTTGATGGCGCTCAAAAACACCAGTCATGGCCTATCGGCATCGGCGGTGACTCAAGCAGGAAATGACGGTGCGTCATATAGATCTATCAGACCAGACAGGCGAGTACATACGAATTCCGCATTATTTTATTATCATTCTGGTATGCCTCCATGTTCAAACCCATGTCGAATTCAATTAGGTATTTATCGCTACTACAATGACAACTCTGTGCGAGTTCCGCTTCTTTCCCTATCTCCCGCAAGAACTTCAGGACCAGATCTGGCACGCCGTACTGGAGGACACAGTCGTTCCCACTCTCTTCTCATACACTGATGGATGCTGGGATCATGACCTGCAAACTTACCCCGATGGAAATTGGTCAAACCCATCGATCTACTTCCACCACGAGCGTCTACACATAGCGATGTCTCTCCCCATGGCTGGCGTGAACTCCCACCTCAAGTCTCTCGCGCTCAACTGGGCTGCTGCACATGGCCTTCGACGTCGAAAGAACTATAGCGCGGACGTGGATTTCATCCGAGACTTCATCCCCGAGTCTGACGTCCTATGCGTCCCCCGGCGGAAATGGCGGAAGGTCGCGAATCAATTGTGGGCGACGAGACGACGGAACATGCAAGTGGCCCAGTCGAGGGCAGAGGTCAGATATCTCGCGATACATGAGGATGATGTCGTGGCGCCGGACCTGTACAGATTCCTGGAGATGTTCCCCAAGGCGAGGGCGATGTACATCATTTGCGACGCACCGAGGACGATAGAGCGGACTGAACGGTGGGTGCTCGGACCGTCTTATGGAGGGGCGTTTGTCTGGGATGCTGAGACGGGAATGATCGAATTTAGGAGCGACGAGGCAGATAGGAGAGAGGGGAAAATGTGCGAAACGACAACTAATCTGGGGACGATCGATGTGGATGCTCGAAGGTATAAGAGGATACGCAATTTTGCTTCGGCGCTGAAAGACGAGATCGCTAGGCAAGGGACTGATGGATTTGAGGTCAGGCCTGTGGAGATTATTCAGCGATGCTGATATACAAGAACTGGTGTCGCTACTACACTAGAACTTCGCCCGCTATCCAATTGAGGACTTCGAACCTGCACGTCCGAGGTCGGCGAGTCTTCAGCAGCGCAGTCACCGGGACGCTCACCTCTGAGTTAAGTCCCTGACGGCTTATAGCGGGACGTGCTTTCCACTAATCTGCTTTACACTGCGCCATCCATCCTAAAGGGTGCGCTGTCCACTCATCATCCCTGCACCTGGCAATACTCGGCTTTGTCACCGAGCTCGACCGGTCTGACTTCGTACCCGTCGGCCCTGCTACCAGCCAGTATTAATCTTTGTACCAACAAGTCCAGCACGGCTTTCAATCTCTCCCAATACGTCAATCTGTCTGGTGCATAGTCGGAAAAGACAGAGTAGTCTTGGAACTGCATATAGCCCTTCAGCCGCATCGATCCGTCGCTCTCAAAGTTGAAGCGCCCCTCATCAGCATTCCAAATAAAAACACCCCCAAAAGAGCGGCCAATTTCCCGACAATCTTTCTTGGCAGGCGGCTCGCTGGCGCAGATGATGTACAGGACACCACCTTCATGGAAGTTGAGCAGTTGGAAATCGCCGTTCCCAACACTGAGCATACTGCGCTCATGCACAGCGAGTCGAGGGACCCGAAACTCTGGTCTAGATTTCGTCCACTCGGGCTCGAAGGGTGGAGTACCTGGATTATTGAAGCTGAAAAGCCGCTCCTGCCACCGGGCTATGAATAGTGCATCATACTGTGGATCAAATCGGCGCACCAGACCCTGACCCACTACCTGGCGGATGGGAGGCTTCTGCTTCTTCGCCCAGTCCATAACTGCTTGGTGGCTTTCTCTGTTAACCAAAGCCATGACGGGAGTATGCATAGGAATGTCCAGCTTCTCGGGACGGCTTGGAACAGTGATGTCGCTGTTGTCACTATTGTTATCTTGCTCGAGCGAATCTAGTCTGGAGGAAGTGCTTGAGCAAGTGATCCCCTTCAACTCTCGAAGGCTTTGGTGGAAGTGGAAGAAAGCCGGACCAAGTGTTTTCGGCAGTGCGTGGTGCCAGATCTTGAGCCGGAGCTCAGTTGGAAGACGCGAGAACTGTGGAAATGTCTGCTGTGACACATCAATTACGCTCGAAGAGCCGCCGCTGGCTTCAGCTGGTATGCTGTGGACGACGCTATCCCGTATGCTGTCCTTCATCCCGCTCAATGAAGGTTCCGAGATCTCGCTTGGGTTGCAGTCCATCATCCTGCTCTAGGGAGTCGTTCCGGATTCGCTTGGCCGGCTGCTCACTATGTCGTCTACCGTTGTTATTTTGCCCAGCGGTAAGTTGGTCCCTGTGGTCAGGGAATGCTTCTGCATGTATTAGTGCGAGCCACATCAGGATTATTCACAAGGACTACCGTTATAACGATGACCGATGACCAATCTCTATCGTGAATAGGACTGCTGCAGAAAAATATGGGGTCGTACGTGCGATGACAAGGAATGTGTTCGCTTTATAGCACATCTCCATGCCTGGGTTACACAGGCACCGCCAATTGTCCCCAGTAACTGCCCAACGCTTCGTCCTACAAGTTGTACGACGGATGGTCCGGCGGCTACTATGGTGGTCACGAATACGATCCTCCCAAGCCGCTTCGTTGTCACGATGGACATCAAATGCATCAAATCCCACCCATCCACTCGCCTCCCGACCAATTTCCGTCACAAAGGATGAGTCCACACACGTTTGTCACTGAAGGGGCCTGTACCACGTCGCACATGTTCCGGTAGACCATCTAGAAAGTTGTCCAGTGGACAGCTCAACCGACAGAAACAATCCCTGCTCAACCGAGAGAAACGATCCCTATGGAGAGGATATGAACCATGAGTGGTGATACTCATGGCTCTATTAACTCGGAGCACTTGTACGGCGACAGAGAGAAGTCATTGTCTTCACGCTGAAAACCGAACGACCGTCAGGGGTCAAACATGGCAAAGTGGAAGGCGAAGAGGGGTGCTACAAACGAAGCGAGTATTGGAAGAAGTGAGGGAGATGTGATGGGATCGGAGGCTTGGGTGCATTGGGGGCTATTGGAGCACGACAACTGTGATCGCTATCTGATCGAACAACCCACCCCACTCCAAACTGCTTCATAAGCTGGTCAAATCCCATACGAACTCTTTCAGACACTTGAGGAGCAAGCTGTCCCGGCAGGACTTCAGTATGCCATCTCAGCTGAAATCCAGATTCCCACTCATGCAGTCCTCCGACTCGCCGTCCCAGGAGTTCTTCTTCTCGTTGCCTCAGCAGACCTCCCAGCTCCTTGCCCCGCGCATCCCTGGCACTGTCAAACCCGTCAATGTCTAGGCTATCACTTCAGTAGCCATCTAAGTCACTGCTCCGGTAATTTTCCAGGTTATCGCCCCGCTAGTCCTCCAATCGATCGCTTGAGCAGCGACCGAGCCGCTCGTCTCGGTGGTCTCCCGCGCTGCGGTCCTGGCTTGAAGGACGAGATTGCTTGGAGGTGGTGCAAGGGGATTGGGTTTGGACTTGTGATATTACAAAGCTAGGCTGGAATGATTGATGCCTATGCTACTGGCAGCCCTCTGACTAAGTCTTTCCACTACTCCATTAAGCTACTTTCTCAACAGTCTCGACAGGGCGAACCTCGTAACCGTCGGCTTCGCTGCCAGCGCGCGAGAGATTTCGAGTCAAGCACCGCAAAAGGATCTCGAATCTTCTCCTGTACGTCATATTGTCGTGAGCACCCCACCCCCAGCTGCTAGGAAATTGCATACATCCGTCCAGAAGCCCGGTTCCGTCGCTCTCGAAGTCAAAATTCTTTGCACTAGCATCCCATCTGTATACTCCGCCAAATACTGGACCAATTTCGTAGCGGGACCTGTTGTCAGGAGGCTCTTGCGTACAGATGATATATAATACGCCGTCTTTGTCGAAATTTGGTATTGGCCGGGGAAGGCCACGAGCGATCGACAGCAGCATGGTCTGGTGCATGGCATAACGAGAGACCTTGAAATCTGGTCTTTTGGTATACCACTCTGGTTGCATGGGAAGAGGTTGTTGACGGGGTTGCATCAACTGCGGGCTGATAACATTGATCCAGTCGTTCCAACTGATATAGAGGGCGTCTTGGTGCGGGTTGAAACGCTGAACAAGTCCAGCACCCATCACGTTCCGTACCCGAGGCGCTTGTTTTATGGCCCATGTGAGCGCAACTTGCTGGCTCTCGCAGTTGATACGAGTGAGAGGAGTCTTCAATGGGCGATCCAGCTTTTCCGGGCGAGCTGGCGTTGTGGCATCGCTATTATCGCTGTTGTTCTGCTCTCGTAAGAGCAGCAGATAGGGTGGGCTGGACCGAGTGAGACGCTTCACTGTTAGAAGGTCTTTGTCGAAGTGAAAAAGGGCTGGCTGTTCGGGCGGTACTGGCAAAAAGTAATGCCAGATCTGCACTCGTATCTCAGGCGGTAGGCGTGAAAACAAGTGGAATGAAGGTTCAGTGGCTGACGAAGGTTCAGTGGCTGATGAAGGTTGCGCTTCTTGAGCGGCTTGGGAAGGCATTGTTCTCGTTCCGAACGATGATCCTGGTAGACTTGATCAGCCCAATCCATACGAGAGTAAGTTGAAGAGATGACATACTAAATTGAAGATAATTTATTTGCTCACTGTTGTTATCGAAGGAGATGTAAAATTGATGTTCACATGGACAGAGTGAGCATCGCATCCACATCGATACAGTGGTGAAGTGGAGCATGTTCAGCGCTGTAGTGCGGCTGCCTGACGTGAAAACGCAGACTCCCGCAGCAAGCCCCGCGGGCTGGCCCCAAGGACGGTAGGCACTTCGTCCCTACCTCCCTTGACAATATGCTTGACAACCTGTCTACTAATTTACCCACGAGTATGCCCACCAGTATATCCCTTTCTTGCCTTGAGACCTTCTCCGGCAGCCGACCATCATATCCAATAACGTCGAATCAAAACCTATGTCATACTCCTGACGAGCCCATCAAGTTGGCCTATGTACAATCTGAACCGGCCGAATCTCGAAACCATGAACAGCGCGGCCATAATAAGTAAACATCGCAGCTAAAGAGGTGAGCATGTCATGCAACCCATCCCGGAGCGTCAGACCCTCTTGCGGGACTCTCGGACTCCAAGGACTTTTGAGGAATGGCAATTCTGTATCTAGACCGGAGGAATCGTCGCTGCTCTCAAAATGGAATTGTCTTGTCTCACAGTTCCATCTGTACACACCTCCGACAGGTCCTCCGATCTCCAGGCAGTCCATAACACGGGGTTCCCAGATCAGAACCCCTTCGATAAACCCTGTGGTCATCCAGTAGCTCGTCCTTTGGGGCTCCTGCGGCTCACAAACGATATACAATACGCCATTTCCACCAACACATTGGAGGAGCCCATGGATGTCCAATCCTTGGTTGTAAAGTACTGACTGATGGACGGCAACATGCCGGATGCGGAAGTCTGGTCTGCTCCGTGTCCACTCTGGTTCGATGAAGTTGCCGGCCTTGCGCCAGTTGAGGAACTCGTGGGAGTTGGCTTCAATGTATATCGAATCTTGTGCCACATCGAAACGCTCAACAAATCCAAGGCCGTGCACTTGCCGTACTCGTGATGCATGCTTCGTAGCCCAAGAGAGTGCTATATGGCGTGCCTCGCTATTGACTAAGGCCATGGGAAGATACAAGGGGTGGTCAAGCTTTTCCGGGCGGCTCGGTACGGTGGTGTCGCTGTTAGTGCTGTTGTTCCGACGTTTCGAAGCTCGAAGATAGCGTGGATCCGATCTTTTGAGACGCTTCACCTTTCGTAGGTATGGGTGAAAATGGTAAAGGGTCGGTCCACGAAGCTGTGGTAGAGCGTATCGCCAGATCTGTGCCCGAAGTTCGGGCGGAAGGAGTGAGAAAGATGTAAAGGTCTTTTCAGAGCCAGAAGCATGCGTGATCGAGGTCGCAGAAGACATGATTCTCGTTTCTTGATAGAAGTGCCACTGTTGACTCTGCTGAGTGTGGAGAGTCGAATGACGACGACCGACGCGGTGGTAAATGGTGTCAGCCCCGCGACTGCCTGGTCAGGTTACACAGAGCCCCGCCACGAGCCCCGCCACGAGCCCCGCCTGCCCTTCTCCCCCCCAAAGTCTGTTTAACGACTTCTCCGACAAATTTCAACGACCACTCCGTCCCATTTTACACGTTACCTTTTCAGCGAGTCTTCAAACGCGGATTCTACCGTTTCGTTCAGTGCCTCTTCCAGCGATTCTTCTATCCACTCACCAAGCAAACTTGCAGCATTTCTCCCGTCGGTTCTTAGCTGCCGCCGATGACCTAATTCCACATTCTTTTCCGGAACCACTGCGATCGCTCCGCTGCTAGTCCCAGAATCATCTGCACTTGCACACATCTGTCTCGCCTACGATGTCCACTATTGAAGCTTCAGCAACGAACTCGCAACAAAAAAATCCCGAGCTTTCCTCTGTTTCCCTCGCCTTCCACCAGAATTGCGCCTCAAGATCTGGCAAGCAGTGCTTCCGCCCCCGCTTGGCCCCTCGTATTCCCATACCGAAGACCTTTCTGGCACCGCATACAACTGAGACCCGAAGACGAGGGCTACGATGCTACGTACGCTGGTCGGGTCTATGAGCCTCTTTCCTCTGAACGACTTATTTCTTTCACAAATTCGCTGGCCCGGGCAAACTGCGAATCACGGGCCGTGATACTTGACTGGATTTCGCAGCAGCGAGGGGTCAAGGTCAGGCAGTCACCCGGCTTGCCCGATTTTGAACGCACGTTTGACGCACCCCGAGATGTGGTCTACCTCGAGCATCAGCCCTGGACTACCTTTATTCAAGAAGCAAATGGCTCGCCAATTGCAAAGACACAGCCAATGTACGGCGTGGCAATTCATGAGAGAGCGCTTCACACAATGGCCAATGTAGTCCTGCCTTTCGCATGGCTGGGCGGACAACTCATGAGTTTCCGCATGACTACAGTACTGTACATCCTTTGTGGTGAGCGGAGCCGAACCCCAAAAGATCAGGAATGGTGGGAGATTGGTCCAGCTATGGGAGGTAAGTTCGTGTGGAGTCCGGCAAACAGAGTATACGACTTTCTCGATGACGGATCGAATCACTTGAATACCAGGATGTGCGTAGGTAGCTCGACTCCCACTGAGCTTACCTATGATACCATGACCCGCTTCGAAATGATTGATAAAGCTGTGAAAATGTTGGGCGAGTTGACGAAGATCATACCCCGAGAAGCCTGGGGATTCGAGATCCGGCCGGTGTCGGTTGCGGTGAGAACTATTTGACCTTGGAGTTTTAGTATGTGACCGCTTTCAATCGATACTGGCCTTTACGGCCTGCTTACAGCATGTGTCGCAAGAGTAACCGTATAGGCATTGTGAACATGAGGGCAGTCCGTAAGTTTTAAAGAGCAATTTATTTCGCTTTCCCTATGCTTCTAGGCTCTTCCGGATCCAAAACATTAATCTTAGGTGCACCAGATCATGTGTACCGTACATTTCGGGAAGCGTGCTCCCTCGTGACAAAGGGATCGTCCAGGATACGACATACCGTATTGTGAAGCCGTCGAGCACGCTGTCCATGTTACACAAATCCCCGCCTCCGGACACAGTGTCATCGGTCAGTCCATTCCATTGCTCATCTACACCTGTTCCAGTAACTTACTATTTTAGCGACTTGTGGAGGAGAATATTCAGTAGCTCTGGAGTGATGCCTATTTCCTTCGTGGCCATGCTACTAGCTAGCACCAGTCCACTGAGCTCGTTCAGGTAATCCTCCACAACTCATCTGCCGTTCCACAGCTGACACTGATCGATCGGGTCAGCTACTATCAGATGCAGTTGTCAGCACTCGATCCTGACCCAGATCCCACCATGTCCCTCACCAAGACTCCAACATCAGACTCGCCCCCAGAGCCGCCATCTTTCCACCCCTTCTCTGGCCTCCCAACTGAGCTTCGTCTCAAGATATGGAAGCACGCCCTCCCACCGCCTCTCGGCCGCCTCATCCTACCATACAGAAAACACTTCTGGCTTCGCCGTGAACTACCTCCAGCCCCTGGAGAGTCCAGCGCTTTCGAATACTCCGTCGCCATCGATCCCGCACCACTGGAAATTCGCTTTGCCCACGGCGTCGCTCAAGCAAACCACGAAGCAGCGGCTGCAGCACAAAAGTGGGCCGCCAACCAGCCGGGCATAAAGCCCAAGGATGGGCTCACATTACACCACTATGAGCGCCCGTTTTCGCCGGAGAGAGATGTCATCTACCTCGAGCGCCAGCCGTGGGCGACGTACCCCCATGGCCCGGTATGGGCGCAGATGCAGCAGAAGTAGCTATGTTATGGCGTGGCGATCCATGAGCAGGCGCTGTACAATGCAGAACCGGGGATCAGCTTTCCAGAGCTGGCGGTGGGCTTGGTTGCGATTGGGGTTAAGAGGCTGTATATCCTTTGCGGGCACTGGGGGCAAGAGGCGAGAGGAGAGGAGTGGTGGGAAATTGGCAAGGTATGGGGTGGGAGGTTTGAGTGGGATGTGGAGATGGGGAGGTTTGAGTTTGAAGATGATGGGTCGGGGAGGTTGGAGGAGAGGATGTGTGTCGGTGGTTCGCCTGCTGGGGGGAATGTTTATGATGAGATGACTCGGTATGAGAGGATTGGCGCTGTTCTTAAGGGGTTAAAGGCGAAAGTAGAGGGATAGGGAATGGATGGGATGTTTGTGGGATTTGAGGTCAGGCCTGTGGAGGTTGTGGTGAGAAGTATATGACCCTATAGCTCAAGTATAGTGCTAGTTACAATCTACCTCCATCTGCTTATGGCAGAGCTAAACGGCATGGTTATAAGTATGTGTAGAGACGTCCAGGGAGTACTAGTGAGGCGCTGGCGAGCTGCAAGACCATTCCGTCAGTTTCAAAGGGTGAATTTATTCGGTTTCACTATTTGCTCGTACTCCCTGACATAAAGCTTTATTCTCAAATGCGGTAGCTTGTGCATGTTGCTCATCTCGAAGACAGTCTCAACTCATGACGAAAGAGAAATAGTATACATGCAATCCGTCTATGGCTCTGCCCCCGAGCTGCAGGATTGGGTTACACGAACCCGCCGCCACAAGCTTCCCGTCTGCTATCTCCAATGTCGTCGGCAAACACCCTCGCTACTCACCTTGCAGCTATCCAGTGGTCCTCCAGAATTTTCTCCATTAGCTCTGAGAAGATGCTTTGCCGGCTTTCTTCGCAGGTCTAGTAGTGATCACACTGCGTTGACTACGAGGACCACACCAACAGCTCAAACTCGGTCCTCCGACAAGTCTGTGCGATACCATAGCTACCCAGCTAACACTGAACTCAATCTCCACAATAACAGGCAGAAATATCGACCAGCTTCCAAACCGAGCCGCCTCCTAACATGTCTGTTACATCGAATTCAGCATATCGGACCTGGTCCCACAACCACCCTCGCTCCACCTCTTTCCTCGCCTCCCGACGGAAAGTCGTCTGGAAAATGGAGCCACGCCCTTCCGCCAACGCTTGGTCGCCTCGTGCTCCCGTACCAACTGCACTTCTTCATGATGAGCCGCAGAAACAGACTTCGAACGGGTCCGATGTTGTGCCTTTGAACTTGTTCGGTCCACCCTACTCTACGCCACTACCAGTCGCTTTTCCACTCGGCATGGCACGTGCCAACCACGAAGCAGCTGATACAGCGCTGAAGTGATTGGCAGATCAACAAGGCGCCACACGAAGAGATGGACTGACCTTGTACCACTATGAGAGGACTTTTGTTTCTCGTCAGGACGTGTTGTACCTTGAACCCTCGCCCTGGACGAGGTTTATCTGCCATGCCAGGATTCACATGTGGAATGCCTACGCGGTTGCGATCCATGAGCAAGCTTTATACACAGCGCACACGGCGAGGGGCTTCCCGCGGCTGACTATGGATCTTCTGGACCACTTCAATAACAAGATAGTGTACGTCATCTGTGGCCAAATGTGCCGCGCACCACAAAGCCCGGAATGGTGGGAGATTGGTCCTGCGTGGGGCGGTGAGTTTGTCTGGGGTGTGGAGATGATGAGGTTCGAATTTTCCGGCGAGGGATCGGACTGCTTAAACGGCAACATGTGTGTGAGCAATTCAGCTGTTGATGAAGTTGTGTATGATGACACAACTCGCTACGAAAGGATTTCTAGACTTGTTGATGGTTTGCGTGCAAGGTTAGACGAATATGGAAAAGGCGAGCACTTTGTGGGATTCGAAATCAGGCTTGTGGAAGTTGTAGTGAGGACTATCTGACTTAGCTGCATGATTTGGGTCAAAGTTTCTTTGTGTTTCGGCCTGGATGATCGCCTTGTTATACTATAAATCAATGATCTGCTGAGTCCTTTGTTCCGTACCTTGCTATGTTGTGTCTGCGTATGCCAATACAAGAATCAGACTCCATCGGATCTGTCCGTTGTGGAAGATACTGCGTATTATAGCGGCCTTAAGCAACCAACCATGGTGACAGCCGCTAGACTCAGTTTGAGCGGTCTTTGAGCCTTCTGTTCACTCATCTTCGTACCGCTCATTCTCTATACCTCTTCGCTTCTATTAGTGCTTTGCGCTGTGAAAGCCAGTAAAGTACCTGCTCCAGTGCCGACTTTGACGAAAGAGAGCCCGGCAGGTATAGACGAACGCTCGCGAGTACGATAGACGCTGACGCGGTCTGACCTGTTTGCAGGACTTTCATGCCTTTCAGAAATGCCTTGACACGGTTGTATCGTGATGGAACACAGCTTGGGTAGTCTTCACCGTTGTCCAGAACTGACATGACAAGATGCTTAATCAGTCGGAAAGCGCTTATCATGTGGCTTTCATCCAAGTATGCTTTTGCAAGCTCGTATTCCAGTAAGAGTCGGAGTGGATGGTCACCAGCTAGCCGGTGGATGAGATCCTCGAATAGTGGAATGGCCTTCCTTTTCTGGCCTATGCCCAGATATGCTCTGGCAAGCTCTTTTCGTGATTCAAGACGTTGCGGATGGTCGTCGTTTAAATGTTTGCTATTAATGACAGCTTGCTTCAGTACTCGGATAGCTTTCATCGTTTGTGCATCCATTGAGTAAGCGGTAGCAAGCGCCAATTGCGATTCGAGGTGGTCTTCTTTTTTCCTAGTTCCCTTTTTGTCGTCTTTGAAAGCCTTCTCAAAAAATTCAATCGACTTTTGCTGGTCTCCACCTTCTAAATATGCTCTTCCTAGCCAATCCAGGATGGCAATACCCCAGATGTCTCCAGCAGGTAGATGACTGGTGCACCACTTATGGCAAATCTGTAAAATATGCAATGCTTCTTTGTGCCTTCCGCTCTGGATAAGATATCTGCTTATCCGGGAAGTCAATTCAGGCCTAGAGCTATTCCGTGCTTCTTGGGTTTCAGTAGCCCCGGGAGTGAATCGTTTCCGCAGTTCCTTCCTAATCAGATCGCTCAACCTCTTCCGTGGCCCAATCGAGAGTTCAGGTGTATGATCATCCTGGTGACGGGTACTTTCGTACGCACTAAGGAGCTGAATGGCATGAGGCAGATATGCCGCCCATCTCGAAGGGTCCACTGAGCATTTATCGTTGTCGAGTTTGGCAAAGATCTTACAAAGCCACTGAAGAGCATCTTCAACAGCGCCTTCTATCTGTATATCTCTCTCGATCCAAACTTTTGTGCCGAGATGAACAAGTCTGTGCATATCGTACATGTCTTGAGAGGAATCTGCTCTCAGTGAGATGAACCGATATGCTTGTAAGGTTCCAATCGCATTGACCATTACCGCCTCTGATCCAAGGTCTGGAAGCATTGTTCGTGGGATGGCTCTCGGCTCCATGCAGGATAGGAAAATCAATAGGTCGCTCGCGATTGGGTCCGTCTTACGAATCTGGTTGAAGGATAACAGAAAGGTCGTAGCAACAGACTTCCCGGAACCAGTGTGAGAACCATCTTCAAACTCAGTCGACAGTACATCAAGAAGACCGTCTGGTGTATCCCTCAGTAGCTTCATATATTTGGAGATTGTGATCTCATTACGATCCAGATAGGCTGCAGCTTGGGTGATTGCTAGAGGAAGATATCCAGTCTCATGATACGAGAGCTCTTTCATAAGCTCAGTCAAGGCAAGCGTGTCATTGAGTAATTGTTTCCGATGGATCACTTTTTCGAACATGGAGCAGGCTTCAACGTCGCTCATCATAGTTATCTCTGTCAGATGACCAGCAGGGCGGATCAAATCCATTGCCATTTCCTTAGAACGAGTAGTGTATACGACCAATCCGTTCGTGCTGTGCGGAACATATCCACAGATACCGCGCGGCGCTTCTGAGCTTCCGAAGAGGACTTCTTTATCGTCTGCATTATCGACAATGAGCAGCCATGGCCCAGAAGCATCGGAGCTTAGATAGCGATATAAAATTGTCTTGGGGTTGGGCTCCTGGCTCTTTCGTTGACCAGTTAAGCTCTCAGCTATCCGCGTGCAGCTGTCCTCGAAGTCCTGGATCGAAGCAGCTGACACCCAGAAGACGGAGTACTTTATGCTTTTATCTTCTTGGAGCTGATAAGCATTCTCATGGGTCCACTGTGCCAACTGTAAGGCAACCTGAGTTTTGCCGATGCCGCCTAAGCCGAAAAGGGCCACGGTATCGTGCTCTTTCTCAGTGAATAACACTTTCTTCAATTCGTTCAGCTCGATAGTACGGCCTGTGAAAGACTTGTTCGGATCGGATGGAAGTTGATAGTGTGGAAGGATAGATAATTCTGTGCGGTATCAGTACTATACACGCTCATTTAGACCAGAATTGCACAGACCTTCAGACGCTGGAGAGGCCAGATGATGATAATGATAAGACTTATAAGCTGATCACTGTCAGTGTCTGGCACAGTACTTAAGCACTGAACAAATTCATTCGGGATCATCTAAATAAATTCGTGAAGATATGACGAACGATGGGAAATCACTGTTTGCGCTCACCGAAGCTACTTCCTTGAACATCTCCAAAGCTCTGACCTCCCGATTGGTTGTTCCCAAAGTTGCGATTGGCAGAGTCACTTCCAGAGATCTCGATATTGGCGGTGGGACCAGAGGACGGCTTCAAGAGCTCGACGCCCTCATCAACATAGGGCGTTGAATGTTCTACATCGGACAGGGAAGAGCGGATGACGGAGAGTTGCTCAATCGCTGTTTGCAACTTCCCGGTAATCGTGTTGTCGACATGGAGAGAGTTGAGCTGGTCAAGGAGCTGAAGCTTGACAAGAATATCCTGCATAAGCGATTCCACCTTTTGCTTCTTGCGGGATACAATGCTTGAGACAGCTTTCTTGTAGCGGTCAATCCATGTATCCTTTGGTCCTTGGATGACCTTTCTCAGGATGGTGGTGATGGTGTCGAGGTTGTCTTTGCAGATCTGAAGCGCAGGTTTGATGGCTTGCAGATCGTCTGTAGTGGGTGGCGGGTGGTTCCATTTGACGGAATGTTGCAACGACTGTAGGATTCGTTCGATCAAAGGGATGTTCTGATAGGTCATTACAAACTCCTCGGCGCCCAGACTGTTGGCCGCTTTGTAGATCTCATGGCCTGTGTCAATGATAGTTATGATAGACGATATCAGGCCAAGAATGGCCAAAGCCTCTGCACCGCTCATGTTGCGAGAGCCACCGGTCGCAGAAAAGGCGGATCAGGAATCGACTCAGAGCTCCTTCAAGTCTTCGAAAAGGTCGAAGGAGGCAGTCAATTTAGTGCTCAATTGATGTCAGTATCGTTATGATTGGAAGCATTGTCAGTAAGAAGTTCATACAGATGATCCGAACGTGAATGAGACCGGAGAACAGGGGTGGCAGTGTTGAAGAGCTTCAGCTCGCAAGTGCACCACCAGGGTCGTGCCAGCGCAGTCTTATCACCTACATGTTGTGTGCGCCTCACGAGTTCAGCTGCGCTGCAGACTCGCTAAATCGTACATGATCTAGAACAATGGTGGTCCTCGGTCGGCGGAAGAGCATCCAATCAAGATCACCGGGCTGACTCGCGAGGCCGACTCGTCTATGCTGTACCTCCCACCAATTCGATTTTTCGAACATATTCTGAATCTCATGTCGCCCCTTCCGTGCTGCCGGAAGTTCTTGAATATGGAACAAGGAGGAGTTTGGTTCCGAAGATTTGTCGGCTTTCAAGTTCGTTGCACGTGCCACTGCTGAGCTTGTTTTAACAACGAACAAAGATCTTGGGGTCGAACCATGCCACCCGCTATCCGACCCCGTTCCCCAGCCTCCCCCCACCAGGATGAAAATCCCACCTCCGCCCCATTCCACCAGAGCCATCATTACAGCCTGTATACCAGATTTGGACTTGTGACATACTTAAGTTGTCATGCCTCGCACACAGAGACATCTCTCGGCGACATATCGTCGGCGTGACTCATTTCAATCAGTTTCTGCCTTGCCGCCCGAAAAACGTCTCCTGATCTGGCGTGACGCGCTTGCCGCCCCTTTCTGACCCGCCATCTACCATTAAGAGAGAGGAGGACGGAAATGCAAGGAACCACGCCTCGAGGCGTCCCTACTACGTAGCGACTGAAGGTCTGGTATGCGAGCCTCGTTGCGAGAAGAGGGTGATCCGCTTCAATAAATCATGAGCGAGCCTCGCCAAGTTGTGAGTACTGGCCCATGCCAACATGGTCTGATTTTATCTCCGACGAAATGCCATTTCTGGAGGTAAGCGACAAGCGGCGCAGGATTGCAGGATACAAATGTAGGATATATTGCCACCCTTTTCTCCTACTCCTCCATCATAATTTTGCATGCTACACTCCCTGTCATGTCGTATCTCATCATATCACCCACTGTCTATGCGGCAGTTGGGACGACATCTTTGCTAGCGTATCTTCTTTATCGTGCTGCGCTTCCTAAGCCTACCTTAGGGATACCGTACCGCAAGAACAGCGCCAAGAGCATATGGGCAGATATTACCGACATGCTGAAGCGGGTCAAGAGTGACTCCGACACCGTACCTCAATGGTTCGCAGCCCGGGCTATCGAGCTCGACTCGCCAATCTATCAGCTTTTCCTTTTCCTTTTCACTTCTCCCACGGTCATTGTTACCGATCACCGCGAAGGTTCCGATATCATGCTGCGTCGTAAAAAGAGTTCGATCGCTCCAATTTGTTAGCTGAAGCCTTCGGTGGTACGATACCGGATTGTCAGATGATTCTACCAACCAATTAGCGATTCAAGGCTCAGCGAAGAATGATAGCCGACACTATGACTACGACCATCTTATATAAGGTGGCCGCTAAGCACATCCGGCAGCAAGCTCTGTACTTAATGGATCTTTGGCGACAAACGTCAAAACTTGCAAAAGTTTGCTTTGCTATTCTTTTTGGCATTCAGGACTGGCATTTGTTGTTCAAAGCCGCACAGACAAGCAAAACGGTCGTCCATGATAGCTGACTCATGTTGCCCTTGATTTGTGTCAGCATCAAACAGAAATCAGAAGCTGAGTCCCAAACGCTATGTTCTTTGAGTTTGAAGGAGCAATCCACAGCATGCACCCACTACATCCAGCAATCACATAGCATCTTAGTCTCCGTTCTTCTAAACATCAAAAGCTTTAGTCATCTCCATTTATCCTTTGATCAGCTATCATCTCCGGCCTCATCCGAAACTGCTGACCGTTTGCATTCAAACAGGCTTGCCATCAGACCATTTACGATCCTACCAGCTAGCCATGACAACCGGAACCGTCAACTTGATGGCGGCTTTGGCGTTTTGAGACGGAGGAGAAGTGACTTCAGTGATGCATTGCGAGCACAAGAATCAGGGGTCTGTTGTCATTGTGCACTATTTGAATGGTCTTACACGAAGCTTTCACACACGGACTCACACACGGGCTCACACAGTGTAACATTGGGTTTCTGTTTTACCTTCACCATCAGTTTATTTCAATGGAGTCTTTTAAAAATCCCTTCTCTTCTCATTTTTCGTGTGACTCAACTTCACACCAACAACCACACCACACATTCGTCGACCACAACCTGTGACAGTCTTGAAGCTCTGCAAGCCCCTCTAGTTTTGCATTCACAATGAACAGCGCCCCCACCTTCTCGGATTTCGGGCGCCTACCCAAAGAAGTCCGGCTCATGATCTGGGAGCTCGCTCTTCCTTGCGGACCCCTGCTTTACCAGTGCACTCGTCCAGTAGAAAAAGGCTGGAGTCCGCTCTCTTTGCAGATCTACCGTCGCAAGCCCGATGCGCACTCCTCAGACGTCACTCTCGACCAGCTGCAGCTGGTCTACCCTCTTCCTCCCAGCGCAGGCACCAACCGTGAAGCAAGGCAAATCGCCTCAAAATGGGCCGCAAATCAAACCCCTAGTCAATCCGGCGCCGTCAACGACGAAGAACATCACCGCATCCGCGCGCTGCACTTGAATAACGAAATTTTGTACTACCGGTGCGACTGGACCAAGAACGTCGGCTATGCGGAAGTCCACAAAGGAAAGATGCCGGGCCACATCTTCTCGCTTCGGTTCGAGAACGACTGGGCTTTCCACGAGGATGCATTGGACTCCGGCCCTTTCCTCAGCTGGCTCGTCAGGAAGAATGAGTTTCTGCAGGTCATGTGTGGGTGTCCGACTGGGCTGGCGCTGAAGGACGAGGGAGAAGGCGAGAGTGAGGTGGAGTATTATGAGGTGGTGGATGGAGGGGTGAGGTCGTGGGATTTGGGGGCAAAGAGGTTTAGGAGTGTTGGGGAGGAGAAGAGGAAGGGTGAGGGTGAGGTATCGCGGGGCGAGAAGCTGGAGGAATTGTTGCAGGGCTTGGCCGCGGCTTTGGTCAGGTATGAGGTCAAGGAGTTTGACGTCTTGCCTCTTACGTTTGTGGATAAAGCGGCCACTATCAGCGGAATGGAGGAGAAGGCTGGGCTGGAGGGCGACTGAATCAGGACGGAGTGGCGGAAACAAGTTTCGAAAACCATAGGGCCACCTTGACCATGTCGCATCAGAGCGTAGGCAATGAAGTGCGCGTAAAGATTCGTGTTTTGGCCAAATTTGTGGTGACTCAGCAGTGTTGCACAGGCTTCATCATTTGTGCTTCACTCTCAGCTCAGCTCTCACACCATCTGCGGCGCACAGATTGAATTCTACCTCGCCACAATTTTTCACTCTCCCTGGACTCAGTCAGTCGTTCGCAAATTTCCCTTCTACCTTTTACCCACCAAAGCCACACTTGTCTCGGATCGTCACTGCGATCACTATTGAAGTTGGCCTCCACAAAGAAGAATTCGATCACTCGGTCTTTCTCGCAATCAAGAACCTGTCACCTCTCACTTGTAACATCCTCGGTGTGCCGGAACTACCATTACCCGTCTTCTCACACGCCTTTTGCGACCGCATTTGATACAACAAAGCCCAATACCGCCACCCATGATGACCAAAACATCGTCATCCCCCAGTTCCCACGACTGCCACCGGAGATCAGACTCATGATCTGGCAGCTCTCTCTTCGCCGCGATCCTCTGGTTTATCAGGAGGTCTCATCACATGCCTGGGCACCATTGCGGCTACAGATCTTTCGGCCTGCATGCGGCGTGCTTCATCGTGACATAAACCCCCTGCAGGTTGATTTCAATCGACTGGACCTAGTGTACCCGTTACCCCCGACCGCAAAGGTGAGCCGTGTGGCCAGAAAGGTGACGCATGAGTGGGCTGTAAAACAGTGCACACGTCCGGGTCATCCGTCCTTGGACCACGAACATGATTGTGAGGACGAATACTTCCCTGTTGAGTCCTTCGAGATCGGTAATGATGTTTGGTATTATCGATCAGTCTGGTGGATCGATCGCTCACAGCGCCGTTATGCTCGCCGGCTGTACAACTTCATTTCCCCTGAAGTCCTAATGGCTCGTTGGGCTCTACACAAGGACGCGTTGGAGTACGACATGCTGCTGGAATGGCTGCTCAAGCACGTCACATCTCTGCATATCGTCTGCGGACGTCCTCAATCATCTGGGATGCGAAAGATTCTCCCGCGTGGAGAGGAACTGACAGTGTACCAAGTTACTGCTGATGGCGACCGTTGGGAGTGGAATGCGAAGGAGACGGGTTTCGATGTTGTTCTTGATGAGTACACAAGGCGAGCGGGTGGTGAGAAGTGTGTTCCACCATGCAAGAGGCTCGAAATGTCGGCCCACCGCCTGACCGATCTCCTGATCCGTCAGTACAACAAGACTTTTGAACTTTCTCCCTTCACATTCGTGTAAAGACCGCAGTATGGAGAACACCACATCGAGATGGTGGCGCCGTCGTCCGACTAGATACACGACTCGGGCAGCAATGATTGATGGGCACAGAAGGCCAGGCGAGCCCGAGGGGCCGAGGTTGGAGAAGCTTGACAGCAAAATCCAGGCCTTGAGTGAAGCGCTGCTTCGCGGCAGAGTGCAGAAGTTCCAGATGAGGCTGTTCTCATGCTTGCCGAGCGACCATGATAGAACGGCGAAGTCAGAAAAGGACTGACATCATCGAATTGGAGCATATCATCGTAGCTTGGAGTTGGAATGGCCTGGAGGACTTTAGATGGAAGACCAGATTTAGATAGGCAGAGGCAACGATGTACTCTCGGGGGAAACCGGACACATGAATCATTGAGGGTCGCATAGATAGACAGAAATCTGCGGATTCAGACTGCGCAGTGCCGTCCTTCTGGCTGGCAGTCGTATGGAGACTAAAATTATTCTATATTGAAATCAGGCAATTCGAATTCACCCTGTCGGCGGATCGTTTGTGAAAGCTTGCCATCTCGCTTGCCTCAAGTCGGACTTGGATTTTTATTATTAGTCAGACGGCTACCTCCATTTCAGTCCCCGATAGCACTTGTACCCGGATATCAACACTGTGAGGGCTGTGGTCCTGATTCACTAAAACAGGGGAAATCTCCCACAAGTCTTCGATAGAGTAGCTTTTTAGGTGACCACAACCCGCACGGGTTCTGACCATGACGCCCTCGCATATGGCAGCCATGTAGTACCGGGCCAGTAGATCTCGAGCCCTTCCGCAAGTATTGCCGTCTGTCTACGATCGATATCGTATGAGATATGAAGTAGATCTTGCTCTTTTCCTTTCACTTGCAAAACAACTTTAGCGCCTCGCTCCCATGCTTTCACATGCAATGCTCACTCGGAGCGACTCAAACACGCCGCTTCACCTTCAAACTCTCACGACACCTCTCAATTTTACTTCCCACATTTATCTTTTGCCTTGTCTATTGTCACAACAACAGTTGCTGATCGTTACTGACCATCACACAATCACCAATTCAGTGCTCTGATTCTTTCCTGAATACCTCCACGCTTACCGTAACTTCGCCTGGTGTCACCGCCTCCGCAATTCGAACCGACTATGACGACCGCTGCGACCTTTCCCCAATTTTCGCGCTTACCGCCGGAGATTCGTCTCGCAATATGGCAATTGTCCATACCCTCGGAACCGGGGCTTTATTGGTGCGAATCAACCATAGCGGCTGACTGTTATCCGCTCTCTATTCAAATATACCGCCGCACGTCTTGCAAAACCAGCCTCGACTTGAATCTGGACATCGTCTATCCGCTGCCATTCATAGCAAGTGTTACTGGGGAGGCAAGGAAGGTCGCGCTTGACCACGCCAAGAAAGAAGCACAAAAGTTGCATCAGATGCCGGTGAACGGAGAGAAAAGTGCAAACAACCCCATCCGCGCAATCAGAACAGAATCCGAAGTGCTTTTTTTCCGGTCTGACAGACAATTGACAGCATCCCTCTGGTATTCCTCGTCTTTCTCCAAAGGTGGCCCTGCTGACGATGTGGCGGCCGGAGATTTCGCCCGCTGGTTTGCGGAAGGCGACATTGTTATCCATCAGGAAGCCCTCATCGATAGCCCTCTCCTGCGGTGGCTTATCCGGCGAACCCGCACCCTGTACGTCGTCTTCGGTCACCCATCGATTTTTCCGTACAAGCTCGGGGTTATCCATGGGGTAAAGTGGAGGTGGGACGACGAGAAGGATGAATGGTACCGCCATGAGTCCTTGGACTCGACCGCAGACATGCCTGCCGCGCTGAGCGCTGAGATCAAGGCTGGAATGCAGCATTTCACCAACAATGTCTTGGCACACTATAAGAGCAAGGTCATCGAGATATACCCATTGATGTTCCTGCCAGTGTGCCACGATGGAAGCAAGAGAGTTTGAGAGTGCATCTCAGTCTCACTGTGGTTGGAGGGAGTGGCAACGGCAGTGGTGCAGGGCGCTAATGAGGCTTTGGAGAAGTGTAGAGATCGGAACGTATGAAGTGGACGACATGGGTGTACCAGTGGGCGAGTAATAGTGGTCGGTCGCCCGAATTCACCAAATTCGCCACGCAATACCTAATATACGTATTATGGTCGCAAGACAAATGGTTTCGCTTGTGTAGACTGTGAAAGAAACCCTCGGTCGGTTTAGAGGGTTCTTGATGTTGAAAGTTGCGCTGCGCTACCATGAGCTCCGACTGTGAGTGATCCCGAAAGCCATTGTTGTCTTCTTCAGTATATACTATTATCCGCAGGTATGTAAACCGTGCTGAGAAAAAAGAAAGCAACAACCCACAAACCTGTGACACAACCCCAGCGCTTCACCTTCAGCCTTCACACGTGCCCTTGACACGTAACTTTCGCATGGACTTTCTCCCCCGACCTCCAGCCTTCACCTACAGCTGGCTTCACATTGTACGTTTTCAGCATTTTTTTCTTGATTTCCTTTCCTCGCGACTGGAATACTTATGTCCTTGCTATAAATCATTTCAGATACCTGACCCATTTCCGGTCCGCACCCAGCCATAACGCCATCTGCGAGATTATCCAGTACCACTCACTTACACACCGACAATGACCACACCGTTCACTTTCCCGCAGTTTCCGCGCTTGCCTCCGGAGATTCGTCTCATGATCTGGCATCATGCTCTTCCGTCCACGCCGGCTTTCTACCAATGGGTCGCCATGCGAGTCCCACGTCGGTGGCCTTGGTGGCAACCACTGTCACTGATGTTCTACCGCCGCGCATCGGGAGATCGCAGTGCCCAGCCAGGCCAGGATCAATTGGACGTCATTCACCCTCTACCCTCGACCGTGAGCGTCAATCACGAGGCGAGAGAGGCCACGCTGGAATGGGCTGTGAAAAGAGATGAGGTAATCCATCTTGAGTACAGGAATGTAGGCACACCTGGAGCCCGAGACGTGTTCACCTTCGAAGCGGACTCCCGGATGCTCTACTTCCGATCCGACTGGTGTCAAAATGACTTTCGGAGGTACCTACATCAGGACGAGCGAGTTATTGAAGAGCAGAGGTTCCTGGGATTGTTTTCCGGCGCAGCGAGCTACAGGAGCGCCAAAATCGCTTTCCACGAGGAGGCATTGGTTGACGGACCACTACTGCGCTTTATTCTCAAGCATGGGACGAGTATATGGGTTGCCTGCGGCTCGCCTGCTGAGCTTGATGGGAGCCAAGGGAAACGGTCTTGCCACGGTCAGTTGCGGGAGTGGATCGCTGACGAAGGGAGATTCATCACTTTACCCAAAAGTCAGGATCCACCGAAGCTATGGGACGAAGACGACTTGAGCTGGGAACCAACTCCGGATGAGTGGGAACTACCGGAGCATAATGAATTTGCTGCCCCAAGATTTGAGAAGCTCGATAACACACTCCAAGGTCTGACCAAGTTATTGGCTCGCCTTGAGATCAAGACATTCGCCGTCAGACCAGTGACGCTTGTTCCGGAGCCATTCGAGGGGAACGACGAACCGATGTAAGCATACGATGTGTCTTCGCGGAAGCTTATCATAGTGGAATGAGGCAGAGAATCCTTGGAAGATCGGAGAACTGCAAGGAAAGTGGTGCAATGCGTAGATCTTGATGAGTGCCATTGATAGTCGCTGGTCGAACAGGCATGTTCACCAACTATTACTTCATAGCACAACGACTGAATCCCGCACTGGAATTTGGAAGAACCATAGAGCAGCTTCCTCTCCGAATGATAAACACCAATCTCGTGCTAAAGTAGTCCGAGTGGCAATTGAAAGTCAGCGGAGGGTTGAGATGTGCTCGCTCCGCAAACCGGCTTGCCGTCCGAAAGCTTACTTTGTTTCTCTCCTACACTTAGACTACATTCGTCTACCTCTTTTTTTTTTCTCGATGGCTAGCTCCCGATCGACTGAAATCACAAGCGCATCGTGGCGGATATATACATGTATCGGAGGAAAAGGCTTCCCTGGCGACGGACAAACCCCGTGAGTGCGCGGCTGATTCGCACCCACCTCTCTTTCGGCGACTTTGACTTTTTTCTCTTCAACGACATGCCATCGCTCGCTCGGTTTCGTCGGTAGCAGCGGATTTGAAAATATCCTTTGATGTTTTCAATTGAGCTTTTTTTTTTTAGTGAGCGTTGATGATCAGAAGCGGTGTATGGGTGCGGCACGACCAAGAGCCGATGCTGCTGAGGTATCTTTCTCCACAATTGAAGCTTTGTGGGGATTTTGTGGGGGTGGAGCACCGCCCCGACGGACACACCGGGCATGAGACGGGGGAGGCGGACTTCCCGGAAATACAGAAGGAACGTTATAGACACCCAGGAGAGCAGGTGACACTGGCTACACTGTCGATTGTTGGTTCAGGCATCCCAATACAGTGCGGTCAGGCTCCTTCAAAAGACAGGTGTTGCTGTCACCTGTCACGCTGACAAGCTTAGCAAACTTTTGTGGCTTGAGCTATCGATCGCTTACAGAAGGTAAATCAGAAAGCAGATCGTTTCATTGTCCAGCTATCCTTCGATCATATGCCGTGGTTGGCCGGGATGTTACCTGCATCAAGCCACCATTTTCCTTCGCTGCCTATATAAGGCCCCATCAGCTACATGCATTGCCTATATGAGGCCCCCCCTTTGCCTTCGCTGCCGCCATCTCGGCTTCTCCTCAACACACAGTGCATTTTCCTTCACCAATGGTCTTGGCCCTCAGGTAAGTTCGATCCGCTATCCTGACATGCCAGACTCGGCGGAACGTTGTTTGCCGAAAAACAGTCTGATACGGAAAGAGCTTGCAACTCGCGAGTGGAAGGAACCGGTAGACCATAGGACTGAAGGGTACATATAGCGCTCCCCTTTTCCCATTCCCAGATCTCGTCCTCTCATTCAGTACGTTGCTCTTTTTTCCACGGCTCTACCGGAGCAGATTGATTCACCATGTTCATCAGACTAGCCATGGTCCTGCAACTCATCTTGGGTGCCCTTGCATCCACTTATCCGAGTCTAGAGGGCAAGCAACTCGACGTGTTCAACACCAGAGAGGAAGTAATGGCCTGGACCATCGAGAACCCCAATACATATATGGCACCACTTGACGATGGTGTTGCGGTCTACCGTAACGATGAGGCCGTGGCTGTCATCAACGAGGATCTAGCGAGTGAGTATCTGGCACAACTGCGCGATCTGGAGAACAGTCAGACCAACAGCGGCAGCACTTTTGGGACTACAGATGCAGCTGATGTAGCGGACACGTCCGCTAATCCCGGAGTCAGAAGGTCTCCTATCGACCCTCTGAGATGCAATAACCCGCCGTGTGTTCATGGAGGCGACTGTCATGCGTACAGTTTCTGTCATGGCTGCGTCCATAACGACAATGGACATAGAGGATTTTGTGTGTAAAGAGACCGCCATCTTAGACAGGCCGGGGTGGAACAATAATGCGAAGGGTGAGTCACCTGTTTGTCCTTCCACTGTGATCCTCACTGATACACGAGCAGCTTTTAGTGGGGCTCCACGGTAATGGAATGATCTGACCGAGGGGTTGCATGCGGAGTCGTGACTAATCGTGTCGGATTGGTACTCTGGTTGTCAATTCAGTATAGTTCCATGGCCGCGTGGTTGGCATCGAGGTTTTTGTCTCCGCTTCTTAAGGTCGAGGATTTCCTGATATAAGAATGTCATTTACCGAATATGAATTTTCCAAATGAGACTCATGTTGTGGCACCAATCCGTGTCGTAGCTTCGAAGGGAAGAACTTTCTTCTTTAGACAAGGTTCTTCACGTAGTGACACGGGAAAGCGTCCGGTATTTGCTGGTGCCCTGTAGTCTAACACACCATCCTTCCACACCACCATGGGTATGACCTCGAACTGCCGCATCCGCATCTTTCCAGCAAACCTTTTAATTCTTCCGAACAGTGTCGTCCCAACTTCATTTCCGTCTTTCTGCAATGGACCTTCCTCGCCTCGAAAGCGGAACATTTCCTCGGCTTGATCCCAAATCCACTTCCCTCCCGGCATGACTAATGACTCATGATCCACTAACCCACCCAGCCTTTTGGACCCAGAGTGAACGACTACCACCGCCCTCGTCAATTCCGGCCAATGCCTGATATATACCATCTCGGTCACCGCCACAGATTCCGACAGAGACCTGCAACACTGCATTGCGCACCCCGTCTGGCAACAGCCCACCTTCTCTCCTATTCGAGATCCACGTCGACCGTTCCACCCACTCCACACTATCTTCAACAAGAGTCCACTTCTCGTAGCGATCCACGTAGAGTAAATCCCGCTCGAGATCATACGCTCGCGCGATCGACTCGTCCTGGCCCGCGACAACGATGTTCTGCTCGACAGCGAACCGCCTCGTTGCATTGCGGGCCTCGCGGGAGACTCGCACCAGAGGGGGACGGATGACTAGGATCAGTGAGAAGGTCTTTGACTCCACTTTGAAACCTTCGCCGTCGGAGAGATCGTCGAGGCTGGGCTGTCGTTGCTGCTGCTCCATATATACGAGGCGGCGGGAAGGGGGAAAGGTAGAGGTTTGTGTAGAAAAGAGAAGTGGGATATAAAGTAGATCTCGTTGCGAAGTTCTGGGCGTAGGAGAGGAAAATGGTGGAAGGAAGCGCGAGGTTCATCGCTAAGGCGTTGCAGGTTTGGACGCACGATTGGATCCAGCGGTGGCAGCATGGTACAATCTGACGGAGATATTGAAGGGGCAGTGTTGCTATTTCGAAGCTGGCCTATCTAGAGGAACCTTTCAACTCGATGTGCTAATTTTGAATTCCTGCCGCAGCCGATAAGGGTATTGTTGTGTGTGGTTCAGCTGATGAGTTGTGGGGTGTTGACTCGCGCAAGCACGGGCCCGCGGCCTCGGAGACCCCGCTGCAGTTCCTCCGCTATTAGGTCCGGACCGTGATCCTTGGTCGCACTTTGTTTTCCACCACCTCCCCTTTGTCCGTTCATCATCACTGCTGGTGGCGAAGCCAGAACTTCCAATTCCAACAAAGTCCATATCGAGAGGATTTGGATTATGCGATATTTCAGAGCTGATAAGAATAGTGCGGGTACAAGGTACGAGAATCGTGGGGCGACCGCAGGGTATCGTCGAAGAAGGCTGGCTGTGCCACATCCCTCGTTGCACTCTCGTTGGGCGGCGCCCCGCCATCTCCACTTTGTCTCAGTTCAGCTTCGGGGACCCCTTTGCGGTATTGACTCTGCCACCCAGTCGAAGACAGCGACGCAGTGGTCGGCAAAAAAGCAAGTCTGGTATACAGTACCAATGTCCCGATCCGTGGCCAAGAGCTAGCAATAGGCGATCTTCGAATCGAGCTTGCCAGCGAAACAGGTCCCCTCGACGATGCACAGGTAAGACAGCCATGACTCGATCGTCTGTGATCAAGCTAACGAGCTTCAGTGACCGACAGATCTTATTCCACTTTCAGCAAAGCCACAGACTCTTTACGATCAAGCCTTGTGACAAATCCGGATCAGCTGTTTCGCCCCGAGACGGTCGTATCCTCCCTGCATATATCATCGCTTCAAGCCGCCTTTGACTCCGAACATCAACGACCGGCTTTGACCAATTCTGAATTAATACTCCGACTCAAATTCCAACCCGTGTCTGCGAGCGAATACTGCAAGAATGCCGAAACTTAACCTCAGCCTCTGGCTAGGGATACTTCTCAGCAGCAGCCCGTCTTCTCAGCAGCAGCAGCCTGTGAATGACCCAGCTCTTCATATCACGAATCCAGCGGGAAGGGCAGCACTTCTTTGGACTTCGATAGGCGTGGCTGTTGTTACCTCACTACTCCAGGGCATGATTACCACCGTGGTGCAAATCTCCGAAGACCAAGATTTGTGGACGTTTCGGTATGCCCATCCATTTGACCTCGCTGCCAAGCTTAACACTAATTTGTGATTTCAGGTTTCGTATTGCCCGCTTCGAGCACTGGTGGTGGACCAATGTCTCCACTCTCCTCAGCATCTCTTTCGCTCTAATAATAATCACTTTTCTCGCCGGGAACAACCAAGATGCCCTGGGTGTCCTTGCCCTATCAACAGCCACCACAATTGCCATAGTTCGATATGCCGTCCCAGCTTGGAGAAACCGGATCTATATCGAGAACAGATGGCGGGCATGGACCGGACCGAGCCGTACCTCCATCCGAGGCGTCTATAGAGACTTATGCGGCGACTCGGCACAATGGATTCGTCTTTATAACGCACATCCCGAAAAGCGAGTACTGACCGCTCCTAGCGATGATTGGGGTCTAGCTGTGAGACCACCAAGAGGGTTATCTCACGATCCCACTGCCATACTTGACAAGTTTAGCGAGGACATGTCCGGCTTGACGTATACTAGACTTGATGCTCGCGTATATGACGATGGTACTGGCGACGATGCCAACGTATCTCTTCTGTGGGGTGAACAAGAGGGTTTCCGACGTCGAGTATCGAGGGCAGTATTAGCAATGCCCAAAGGTCTTCTGCACTCTCGCCCTATCACAGTTGATGGATACAACGGCGAAGGGCTCTGCCTGGCTTTCGGTATTTTTGGTCGCAACAAAGGTCTACGGCCTCATACGCTGATGTTTGATGTCGATGACAAGTGGAAGACGCAGAGGGGGATAATTCGTAACCGCCCCGAAACGACCGTGAGAGCAATACTGGAAAATTCTTCCTCGTGGGCGCCCAGACCTAGCAAAGTCATGCGCTCCTACTACGCGCATGCAGTCGAAGAACAGTACGGCGGTTTACCACCACCCTTTATGGCTGCCGTGACGGAGGTAGCACTCATTATGCTCGATATACGCCAGCGACCACTACGCATGTGGCTGGACGGAAACATGGAGCAGCAGTCGATGGACGTCAATCACTGGTTGACCGGCCGTTCGGGCAGATCTCCGGCCAGAGCAACACCACCCCAGCTCTACGCTCTATATCGAGCAAGCTATGTCAGTATGATCATCTCTCGAAATTACATGCCACCATCTGGAGTCATCACAGAAGGTCTTTACGCTGCCAGGCGTATTGTCCGCCCAGACTTGACATGTTTCGCGCTGCTCTATCTCGCTGAGCATGCTGTTGTCCGCGACGTTACTACCGGCCAATGGATCCAAGGCCCCGGTATCGCCAGGCCGGAATGGTGGGACAATGTCTGGGTGGAGAGTCGCTTGCACCAAGAGCACGAAAGCATGAAGGCGGGATGGAGAGAGCCGGCAGCTTGGCTGTTAGGCTTGAAGGAATTTCCGCCGGAGCTAGAGTACATTCGGTTTCCTCAGTGGCCGCATATAACCTACTTGCCGGAGAACTAATTGAACAACAACGGAGTCTAGTGTGCCAAGAAAATAGTCAAATCTGCAGAAGGAAAAACGCGAATCATTGTTGGGCATATCTTGGAAAGTGATCTGGACATGAACGACAACGGAGGAGAAGGTTTGGATCTTCATTGCCTGTAAGAAATACTTTGTAGGCATGTTCATGTGCTGTCTGTGCAATCGAAAGTCCAGGTAATGGCCACGATCGCGCTAGTCATATCAACGAATGCAGTGAAGTCCTTTTTTCAGGGGTCTACCAATCAAAGATGTGTTGTGCACCTCGTGAATCTTCTGGCGAATTGTGCAAGTTGCGACACCTATCTGACAGAGCGCGCTAGACCAACAGCATTCTGCAAAACTCGCTCACTACTTACATCTAGACTTTCTGCCCACTCGAGTGACGGTGCATGATATGCCAGACTTCTCGCGTGTTCCTGATCACTGTAAGGGTCTGTCAGTCACATTCTCGACGAAAAATGGCACAACGACATACTCATCGCTATAATGGCAAAAAGATGTTTACAACAGGCCATAGAGAGGCATGGCAAAACAGAAAGAGACATGAAAAGCCAAGAAAGATCAGAACAAATAGCAAAGTAAGAGTAACCTTAGCGAGAGAAGCACACAAATAGCAATTTGTTGTAGAATACAAGCAAAGGATGAGGAGAGCGTGAGCATAACAGAGTCAAGATCTCGGAAGCACTTGATCCCTGGATTTTTGGCCGTTCGCTTCGTACGTCCCATCGCTCAATCATTGTGAAGCCGGACCCGCAGGCATCCCACAAGCTTTGACGATCGAAATTCAGTGATCCGCTTTGAAAAGCTTGATTAGACGACATCTGCTAGTTGTGTTTTCCGATGGGCAGAGCACTTCTCCTGCGATAGCTCAGAGACGACAGAGGGCTAGCGAGATTTGCTCTGCTGCCGAAGACATGGCTACCAACTCGGGCATCGTGGTGAAATATCTGACCATGGAGAAGATGTCGGCCTGCTAGCTCTCGGGGACGACGGATTTTCCGAGTCACCGTACAGTTTTGCCATTTGTGCTATCTGACTGTGGGACCGGCTACTACAGATCATGGACTTTCACAAGACAGCAATTCATTGATGGCCAAGTGACTGTATGACGCTCGGTGGAGCTAGAAGACCATAAGTCTACTTGACAGGTGCAACAGCTCATTGACCACACCTTTGCCTCTGATATCCGATCACGATTCCTCTGTCAGACTGAAGGTACGGTTTCCAAATCTCATCGCAGTGACCTTTAGCCCTCCCTCGGACCACTTCCGCTCCTCCTCTCTCAAGGTCACACAATCCTTATTACCCTGAGCTGGATCCTGTCAATCGGCTCGGGCATGATGGACATTGCCTTGACCTCGAATTGCTCGATCCCGAGGCGGACGAGGATGTCACCGAGTGCTGGTAGCTTCTTGTTCAGCCTCTTGTGCGCCGCACAACCACGACGCAGATCCGGACCATCGCCCATGTTGTTAAACCTCTTCCTGTTGTCGTTCCAGACCCATCTCACGCCACGCATAGGCCTGATCTCTCGAGAGCCGTTAAGCTCGCGGACAGGATCGATGAGGACATGCAAGTTCGTCAAGGTTGTCGGGCCGCGCTTGAAGAGCCAACCCAGGAATTCCTTCTTGTCCAGAGACTCCTCGTGCACCACCACTCGGTCTGGCTGACACAGAAAATCCCACAAGTCGCTCGGGCAGGGGGAGCTGAGCTCAATTCCACGCATGAAAGTGTCCCACCACTCGGACTCGAGAAGGATGAAGTCAAAGTCGGGGACGAACTTGCGGTTGTAGACCGTTGTCAACCGGTTGTGCTTCTCCACTTCGTCGGGGGTCAGGTAGTGTCGCCTCAGCTTCGGCTCTAGATCGGAGCGATGAAGATCGACCTCTTTGGCTGTCAGGCGATGCATACTCCAGCCCATCTGGGTTGCCCATGCGAGCACGATCGCCCTGGCCTCATGGTTGACCGCCAAGGCTGCAGGCAGTCGGGACTTGACCTCAAGGGAATCAAAACCCATGCCGAGTGCTCGATGGATGGAAGCAGCCATGTTGCCTGCTCCAATTCGACGCAGCATCATCAATTCCACTAGCTTGGGACCAAAAGGCTCTGCAAGTGCGTTGTAGCGATAAAGACTGGGTCCATTCGGGAAAGTGGACTGCCAGATTTTGTCTCGGATCTCCTTTGGGAGGCGCGAAAACTGAGGGAATGTTGACATTGGCAAAGTTGATGTGGCCATGGGAGGAGCAGAATTCGAAGCAGAAGCAGTCAAGGTCGATACAGCGGCATTGGCCTCACTCGCTGCCTGACTAGCCGATGATGTGTTAGGCTGTGAGCGACCAGCACCACCCTTCTTGGTACCCTTTCGATTCTTTTTGCTCATTGTAGTGGAGGGGCTCAAGCAATGCAAACGAAACTGTGGCGAATCTGGAATACTCCCCAATCAAGGCAGTGTTGTACGAGCGAGTGGTGGTGGAGCTGGGAGGGGAAGGAAATTCGTGGAGGCTTTTATGTCACAAGACAATCAGGCAACAGGCATTGCACCTGAGTGTGAGATTATCGGAAAACAGCCGTGAAGGTGAAATGGGCCTGTGCAACATTGCTTGCTAAAATGGGATGGCAGCCATTGTCACATGTTCCGACGCCCGTCACTTGCAGACTTGCGTGCATAGTGATTGCTATGGCCGCAAGGACAATCAATATACAGTAATTGCGAAATTCCCGGACCATCTAGATACACATGTTGCATGGAGCGCGCTGCTTGCTTTACCCAGTACTTCACACGGCTTGAGGTTGAAATGAGGTTCAAACGGATTGTATTCGCTATACATTCTCAATCGCACCACGGTTCCTGCGGCGCTCATTTCTTGCCACTCTCGAAGCTTCAAGGTGCCGAACGTATCTCGCATGATACGCGTGTAGCTCATCGAGCCACCTCGAACTTCTAATCAATCTATCGACCCCCTCATCCTCGTTGTCGAACACGAGAATGTCGCCTGCCTCAGCCAAGATCGAGATTGGTCTCATCTCGAATGTGCGGACATCCTCTTCGACTAGGACCTCGGCAAGACTCTGAATCTTTGCATTCATGAAATCGAATTTTGTGTCGCCATCTCCGTATCTTGGGCTCCGTGGGCGGTCGGTGTGGTCCTCAGCAACGTCGAATTTCCTCTCATCCCTGTTCCAGACCCAAACGTCTCCATGTGAGGATTTGATCTCGCGATACCCAGTGATTTGGTAAAGTCTATCGAAGACGATGTAAATGCTTGCAGTGCGACGGATGAGCCATTTCAGGAAAGCGTGTTCACTTAGCGCATCTTTATGCACAGCTACGATTCCATCATTCTCGAAGAGAAAGTCCCACATGTCTTGGGGAAACGCAGGCTCTTGCAAAGGGGTATGCCGACGTCTCGACCACCATTCATCCTCAAGGCAGACAACGTCATACCCAGGAATGAAGCTACGGACCAACGATGCTTTGCCATCAGGACCGTGCTGGATTGTCTGTCCAAATCTACCGGCACACTCGAGTATAGCTGCTCTCGCCTCGTAGCTGGCGCTCAGTGCTGCGGGAATCGTGGATGTGACCTTCAAGCGTTCGAGACCGATCCCGAACTCTGACAGGTTTGACTTGTTTTGGCCAGCAGTGGAGCGGAAAACGTTATAAAGTCTTCGGAGGCGCCCGTACACCCCTGGCTCGAATCCGAATTTGGGGTTGTAACGGTAGAGGACAGGTTTGCATGGAATTAGCATGAGCTTCCAGATTTTGATACGGAGCTCTGGGGGAAGGTGAGAGAACTGATGAAAACCTGGTGTGTGGGTTCTTTGCGCATCTTCCGTATCGGCTGCACTCGCCGGTGTTCTCAATGGCATGGTCTCGAGCTCTGGTACAAGCTGATGGAACTGATGGGATGTTGATGGGTCTAGCTCTCGCGCGATCGTTATGCTGGACGAGGTCGTTGGTGCCCCTGATGAATTGATATTGAGCTCTGACAGAAGCTGGCAAAGTCGGTCGATAATCATTGAGTCGCTGTCCTGGCCGTGTCGGTGAGTTACCCTTGCTCTAGTCTTCCTTCGGCGCCACAAAAACTTGATGGCCATTTTGAGGACTCTAAGGTAGGTGGCGGCCAACAGAACAAGAAGGATTGAAATTAAAAGGCGAATGATCACAAATATTTGTGACAAGAAGGCACGATAACACAGCTTTTGTCTACGGCATTGCTACCAAGCGAGCCGGATGTGGGGGGTGTGAGCACGTAGCATTCGCTGTCACATGCAGTGAAACGCTTCACGCAAGCCCGTTTTCGGTCGTACACTCCCTTCGTTCTCCTTCACCACATACTGCTGTGCTCTCACTTCTCATCTTTAGGTCTACGCACGAGTATCTTTTTTCTTCGATACTTCTGGTAGCTTCATCACAAAACAACGCACGCAGGCTCGGTCGGCTAGTCGATCCGTGCACATCCTTATTCGAGCTCAAAAATTCCCATCCACCTCCACTATCTTTCTGGCCCCGACTGTAAGCTCCACCGTCGTTCTCCTCTCATGCCCAAGAAGCACAGATAAGGTGATGCAAGTGAACAGTCTTGCCACCCGCGATCAGGTACCACATCTGGCTCTCACATTTTGCATCCACCCACTTCTGCCGCACTTGATTTGGTGAACATGCCGATGACTCCCTGGACCTTTTCGCTCTTCGCTCACGACCCTCCGGAGATCCGGTTCACAATCTGGGAATAAACGCTCTCGCCGCTTCAACCCAGCCTCTACGTGTATAATCCTGGCAAGGAGTTTGGGCGCATGAAGTCTGTACACACTGCAGAAATAGAGGTCTCGGCTCATGCTTCAACGATTCTCGATCAACTAAGAATCATGTGCTGTGTCCCCACGACGATGGAATTCAACCTTGAAGCCAAGAAGACAGTGCTAAGTATGGCGAAAAAGCAAGGACAAGGACTTTGCTACAATCACGAAGGCAGCCGAGAGATGGGACTAGTCCGGAAGTTTGTCTCAAGCTTCGACTTTGTCCTCTTTGGATTGGAACTTGTCTAGATGGTCTACTTTCGTCGTCGTAACTCCCGCATTCACCAAAACGCATTTGGACTTCCTCTTCAAGGGAGCCCGCATTGCTGTGAGTCTGAAGACGCTTCATGCTCGTACTATGGAATGGCTCGTCCAGCGCATTGAAGTTCTGTACATTGTCGTCGATGAAGTGGACGATCTACTGATATCGCGGCGCATGGGGATCCGCCATGGAGGAACCTGGACGTGGATCGCTGACGAGGGACGACTCAAGGCTATGGGGTTGGTGATGATCGGCTGCAGAGTTTGAGCGATAATGGAGGTATACTTGATGGGATCGAATGGTGCGATGGGCTAGAATACGTTGCAGCACACCTGACCACGGCATAGGTCACGACATTCGAGCTCAGGCCCATTTCACTCACTCATGTGAAGTCGGGTGGTTCTGAGACAAGAAGAGGGTGGTGTGACAAGTAGGATGTTCGCCCGCGAAGGTTCGTAGCACATACTATATCAACATGCTGAGCTTTAACCCAAGCGTCTTACATATAATGTCACCCCTATGCACTATAGCGATATGCATTTCGGCTCGAATTACTGTACATTATGTCCGCCGAGTAAAGTGAGATGTCGCCTCGCAACTATTGTACCCGTCAAATCGCTGGGGAGGTGGTCGTGAACGTGTCACCTACGACTTCGGAGTCAAACCGGTTGCAGTGGTACTTATAGCTTTCGGCAACCTCCTAGCCAGGGGAGTCATGACGACCGCAAGAAGTAGTAGACTTGTGGCTGGTTGTCAGGAAGGAGGGATGGAAGGGGAAAGCAAGAGAGCAATACGAGAAACAGTGGCTGTGGAAGCAGGCTTGGATAAGACACCGACGACGGTTTCTGGGAGATTGAAGGTATTACCAGAAGAAAGGAACTCATTTGAAATATAGCTCTTTATATAGCGAGCCAGCGGTGATGTGAAGGAGGAGGAGGCATTTGGTTACTTGGGTCCGCGAAGAATGATGGTTAATATATCCTTGGGGAGGACTTGGAATGGATAGTGCTGCGAACAAATCAAGCAAATCGAAAGCTCGATCGCTAGAGCTGTTCGTCTCTGCTTTTCCTGTACCTTTCACGACGACGTATTGTAGTCCGCCCTCTTGCCCCAGAATTATGACGTGCTCTTCAACGATATCATGCCTTGGCTGCAGCCATGATCAATTTGACCTCGAAGTCTGTAATCCTTTTTGGGGTCAAGAGATCTTTAGAGGTTGTTTAGCCCTCTCATCATCAATTCGGACGTAGGTAGAGCTGTCATTTCGATTGGGGTGATCGCTATAAGCTGGGGAAGTTTCTCGGTGGGGCACAGCCATGACGGTGACTGCCAGAGCCGATTGTGTGAACGATTTCAGGCAGATTCCGAAGACTCGGATGCAGAGTTCAATCTCGTAGCAGTGTTAAGAGGTAAGCGTTGAGTCTACCGTCCGAGGACAAAGGCGGACAGGCCCTTAAGTACACAATGCTTACCTAATTGTGTTACAAAGGACGACCCACTGTTTTTTGCTGTCATTAAACAAGTTTGTTTCGTGCTGATGTCGTTTGCAGGTCATTGCTGATATTTCTGCACAAAGAGCACTCCTAAATCAGGCAGCAACAGTCACGTGGATATTCACGTGTAAGGTGAGTGGCAATGATCGTGGTAAAGCATGGACGCCCACGGCCATCGTGCTATGTTACAGCAACAACTTTCTTCTGGCTTTGTTGGGTTGGTTCCAGTCACCGTGAAACATTCACAATTTATTACTGTCGCCAGATCTTTTAATATATTAGGATGTTCTCGTCTAGGTCTCTTTCTTCCTTCGACAAGCTCATCCACACAAGATAAAGTCTTTTACGTCCCTTGGTTCGATTACACTTAATTTCAGTCATGAAAACATCCTTTATCCCCCTGTCGCTCTCGAACATCGCTGAAGACTTGTCCACCGAGCCCACTTTTCCTCAGTTTACGCGTCTACCCCCAGAGATCCGCATCAAGATCTGGGAGCTCGCCTATCCCCTCGAACCTGGTTTTCTCCAGTACTGCCCAATTACCCTTACACCTGGAGGTCCACCCGGCTTCTTACAACTGAGAGACCTCAAAAGGTTCGCTTCCGAAGAGGTCATATCCGAATCAGGCTATTATCTGGATCAGGCAAAGATTCATTCGCGTGTGCCCCCTGTCTTTTATGTCAATTACGAAGCAAGGGATGCAGTAATCAAACTGACATGGAAGCTTGGACACAAAGCCGTGATTTGGACAGCGAATACTAGCAACAAAATCACACAGATGTTGGTCGAACGACCGTTCATCCCAGGATTTGATACCATTGGTCTTGGACGCGACTGGCGTGACGGATGCTACTACTGGAATCAAGCCGTCTTTCATCCTCGAACTTGGGATTTCCTTTTTGCGGCTGGCAATGTAGCTGTTTCATCGCAAGCCATGACGCCCGAGACTCTCTACAGGATTGTGCAGAGCACGAAAATCCTGCACGTCTTTCGACTACCTCCAAACTTTCCGGGTAGCGAGGACAGCAAGTATCGACTACCACCATCTCCAAGGTCCGACGTCTTTCGCAATCTGAAGATGGAGCAGTGGAGCGGAATATCATGGATCTTCACATGGGATGAGGACAACGGCAAATTCCGCCCAGTTGAATTCGAAGAGTCTGATTGGCCGATTTGTTTCGAGAGCGTCGGTATCCTGCGGGAAAAATTGCATATTCTTGTCGAAGTTTTGAAGTACGCCCAGATCAAGGAGTTTGAGGTGAGGCCTTTGTCTGTCGTTTGTGACGAGGACATCAAAGTGAAGTCAGGTAGCGAATGAGGGTGGGAAGAGTCTTTGTGGAGGATGATTTCATGCAATCAAGGGTATCTACGGTTCTTGTTAGGGGGTGGTCTCGTCCAAGAAAGGGTATTAGTTTAAGTATTGCATCAAAATCATGATCATATTAATTTCTACAGAAACGTCAGAAAGGAATTCAAGGTACGATCATGATGCATAGCCCATTGTTTGAATTCTTATTGGAAGTGTGTCCCTTTGTTCACGACGTACAAAATATCGATCTGCGGCAATAGCCACCGCACAAATCACGCCTGTCCCATAGATCGCTCACGAACCGCCACCTTATCTGCTCGGAACAGCATATCGAGAAGTGGCTTTAATCAAGCGCACGGATCATATACCCGCTGGTAGTCATCAGTGTGCCACCAGTCTGATTGAAGGTAGAGCACGTTGCATCCATCATCAAAGCGGTGAATAAATGCCACGGCCCGACCTGAGTCGGGCCAGCTAATATTGACGCTGCACTGCTTTTTCGCCCTGGTAAATACAGCCGCACGAGCTTCTTGATTGGCTTGGGCGAGCGTGGGCAGATGGGAGCGGATCTCTAGATTAGAGATGGCAATAGCTTGATCGTCTGCGGTTGGAGGCGGTCGGCGAGGTCGGTGAAACCAGATCTGGTCAGCCAAGTAGGGTTTCTGGAGCCGCGGATTGTAAGGGTAGAGGCTTGGGCTGGCAAGGGTCAGCAAACAGATGGAGAGACGGAGCTCGGGTGGAAGCCTGGAAAATAGATGTAATGAAAACAAGCGTTCACGATAGATTGGTTCCCACAAAATAAAGATCACGTTGTTTTAATGTGCACGAGATGCCGCATGGCCTGTTCGTACCACTGAGTACAAGTCGCTCCGTAGTTGATTGCTCTCAAGGATTACACAAACTCACCACAAGACCTACCACATGATCACATATCGCTTTTCAGCTCAAGCATGCTCTGTTGTCCGTCGTATCACCACTCTGACCGGCCTGACCTCGAAATGCTCTGCATGGAGATCTCTCCGAATGCCTTCAAGAGCTTCGGGCTTGACAGATATATCCGGTGGTGCTGTAAATTCACTCTGTGCCATCTCGTGCACCCATTTCAGCCTCTCAAGATCGTTCCAATCAGTCTTCCAGGCCCCACCTAAATCCTCTCCCAACTCCCACCACTCTCCCGGCCCTGGTGTCTCCGCGGTCGCCTCAAGGATGACATACAGGATTTTGACTCGCGGGTAGTGCTTCCAAAGCGAGCGTAGACAGGTACGATCGTCAAACAGGGCGATGAGCACGGCCACCGAAGTGATGTCGGGGGCCGGCGCAGCGCCTCCGGATGCACCGGGCCCGCCTCGGATAAAGCAGTCGAAGCGCGAGGCGGGCACGTAGAGGATGTCATGCTCGGGATTGAATGACCGGAGAAAAGGTCTGGGATACTGGTCGGACATTTTAGTCAGACCATGGTGCCAAGCCCAGGCTTGAGCAACGTGCCGTGCTTCATGTGAGGTTGAGGCGACCGGGAAATTGAGCGGCAGCGTGAGCTTGGAGGTCCTCAACTCGGAGTCAACATCGATCTGCTTCCAGAGATCAGATCTGTAATTGAAGAGAGCACGAGTCGGGTGCGAGGGTAGTGCAGCTCTCCATATCTCAGCGCGGATTTCAGCAGGAAGACGGGAGAAGGGGAGGAATAGGCTTTGGGTTATCGGATCAGGCATTGGGGCATGAAAGCGGAAGCGAGCTCGATTGCGGGGCGGGGGGTGTGCTATTTAACCCCTGAGGGCCCGGCTAGGCCCCATTCGCAGGCCACGCAGAGTGACGATTCGGGGAAATGTCAAAGATGGGCGGAATCTCTTCTTTCTTGTCATCACTGCATATGGGTAGAAAATGAAAGGTCTTTGAGCCCCGGCCAACTTAGATACAAATCAGTTGTACAGCGGCGGAGGTTCAATTTTCTGTAAGTTGAGTGCTATGCTATTTTTACAAGTCTGGTTTCTTTTGGTCAATTGTCTTGGTGATTCCAATCAGCGCACGTTCAAGGCCGCTTATGGAAACACAGCCACTCTCACACACGGCCGTGACACAGGATTATATGTGCAGTAGAAACTTATGCAGACACAATACTTCGCATGTTTTCAATTAGTCGCCAAGGTATCTCTCAATGTTCTCGACTTGTCAGTCCCAAGGCAAATTCAAGTTTGAGACGAGCGGAGCCGCCGGCGATGTTATTCTGCAGAAGCGGTCTACTGAGGATGTGATTTGCAAACGTCGGGCTCGTGATGGTTCCATTCAGGAATATCTAGAGGAATCAAGCAAGGACGTAGCCGAAATGCTAAAGCAGCATGATGAAATCAAGGACTTTGAGATCCGCATCGTCTCGAATGTCCTCAAGCAGGATGTAGCTTTGGGGCTGGTGGAGCGCAGGGAGGAAGACTTGGAGTCAGACCTGGATGATTAATGTCGTAGTTGTCTGCAATTAAGATCTATATGTCTTCACGATCCAATTCTTTAAGCCGCAAGGCCACTATCGACTGAGATATACCGGAGGTTCTCAACATCACGACTTCTTCAATATAAGGAGAATCAAAGAGTTGTTTTAGGAGCGCACATTTTTGACGATCCTTCTTCGGCGACGCAGGTAGGCTTCGAAGGTAGTAGATGTGTGTTCTTAATGGTTATTCAGACTGGTAGATGGCATGATCCAACTACAAAAATATCCATGACCAGATCGTCGTCTGTGCATACCCAATATTTAAATGGTAGCGCAGAGAATACCAATAACATGAACATCCAATAACACGAACGCTCTTGGAAGGCCGCTTTTCTCCGTGTGGGAGCAAAAGGCGTGCACAGCCCGGTTGATCCCGAACTTCAGATGCTCATGATCCTTGCATCCGCACTGCGGCACGGCGAGCCGCGAGCACATCTACAATCCATCCCGAACAAAACGAAGTGACGGGTGCGACTCTTCCCTCAACGACCATGAGACATGAGTCTGCCATCATTTGCCCCCTTCCCAATTCTACCACCAGAACTTCGCAGAAACATATGGCAAGAAGCACTGCTCGAGTATATCAAGCCAGCATTCTACGGGTGGGAACGTGATTTATGGCAACCTCAGCACGATCTCTCAGACAGACTATCTTCAAGCAGTGATGATGCCAATACCTGTCCAGTCCTGCGGTACCGACATGATTTGCTGAAAGGCATCAGCATAAAGATACCGCTTGCATATGTCAACCATGAAGCACGAAGCGAGACCATGCTTGCAGTCCGGGAGCACAACATCTCGATCACATACAGTCAGGCCGACGAGGAGACCAGGCTCGCGGTCATAAAGCACAATACTTCAATTGGTCACAGTCCGCCCGATGAGATCTTCGAGCCTGTCTTCGTGCGACCTTTCAATCCAGAGATGGATGTTCTAACTGTACACTTCCATGGATTTCCGCCTTTCTTCCACTCGGAAGTACTTGGCGCAATGGAAAGCATGTACCCCGATGAAGAGGAGATCGACTACCAATCAGCCATCAAGTTCATCGCTTTGGGTGAGCCACACCTACAGTGCGAGCACACCAACATGGGTCAAGGACTGATGCAGGCGCTCGAGTTCCATGAAAATATCAGAGTGCTCTACATCATCATCGGCGGCGACTGGAAGAACAGATTCGATCAGGCCGGCGACATCGGTCCTGATGTTGGGACGTACTGTTGGATGGCCGATGCTGGCCGCTTCAACTTCGAGAGCGCCGGACTCGCTGGTGACACGGCTCTGAAAAGGATGTCTATCGTTCACCCGCACCATGGGTGTGCAGAGAGCGCTCGAGACTGCACGCACCTTGAACGTATAGAGAAAGCTATTGAGCGCATAGCGACGGCATTCACGGAGCAGAGGATGAAGGAGTTCACGATTCGTATCGTCTTGAATACTTACACTGATTCTGTCATTTTGCGGCCACCATGGTTGGACTCTGATCCGGATTGATTCTAATCACTGATTCCGGGCTTCTAGCAGAGAGTTGTGTAAAGGGAATTTCAATTGCTGTAACAGCTTTGATGGCCAGCATCAACCACTGCCTCTACCGAACAGCCATCTGCTTCGCCCTCCGGCCGCTTCAACCTCAATGACGAACCGTAACACTCCGGGGTATCAAAGTCATCGTCTGCTTACACCTTTTGACCACCGTGTGACGTGAGCATGTCAGGCCTGCATGTCATCTCTGAGTAATCGTGTATCCTGAATCATATCGTCATGGTACCACCTGTATCAATAGCCGTCTTTCCCGATATTGGACTCGCTGTCATCTAGTCTATAGAGATCAAAGCCACAGTATCTGTCCATGAAATCCAAGCTCCGGCTTCGACTGCGGGACGGAGACCAAGTGCTCCGAGCCACAATCGAGATAGGTCTGATCTCGAAACCATCAAAGTCGTCGTCTTCCTTGAACCCGAGTATAGAGAAAAGCTCCTTCAAGTGAGCTGCGGCTCCGTCCAACTGTTCATATCGAGTGATCGGTCTGTCGTAGTCTCCATATTCTTCGGAGCTGCCGAAAACGGTAGCTTGGTAATCCTTGAGATCGATCAGATCCTCGTAGTCGTCGAAGTACCCAGAGTCTTCATGGTATTCGTAGGCGTTGTCATTTGTATGGTTGTCTGAATCCCAAGGGCGGACGGGGCTGTTCAGGCAATCGGATCCATTTGATCGAAACTCGAATTCCAGCTTTCTTGCACAATAGACGAAAGTCCCGCCATATGAAGGACCGAGCTCCCAATATTCCGACTGGCTGATCTGGTCGGGCGCATCGCAGATGATGTATAGCGCTTTGATTGCAGAAGTGCCTGCTACGAAGCACTCAATAGCCTCGTGGTGCAGTAATCTTTCGTCAATGGCGACCTGAGAAATGTTCGCGGCTAGCGGAGGGTATTCATTGACTCCGGTGACGCAAGGCCGGCGGTCGAACAGAGTTGTCCAATAGTATTCCCCAAGGTACACTACATCTCTGTTGGCGTCGAAGCTTCGCTCCGTATTCCAGTCCAACGCCGCTTGACGTGCCTCGCGATTAACATACATCAGCGGTAGATCAAAGCGAATGTTGATTCTCGTGCGAGGTGTCGCGATCTTGGCCTCTTGGCTGTGTCTGAACGCCGGCCCATACTGATAGATGGCGGGCATTTGTGGGTCAGGAAGCGCTTCCGACCAGATTCTCTGGCGGAGCTCCAGTGGAAGCCGAGAGAAAAAGTGGAACTGGGAATACGACATTGGGAACAACGATGGAAGGAAAAGCTGCCGATCGGATGTTTCACAGGGTAACACATGCTCTTTGTATGGGGGGGCTGGAGCCGTGAGCTGAGAGCTGAAGTCGGGCTGGCGATCAGGCTGAGGTAGAGGCTCTTACCGTGCCACCTGCGCCGCATTCCTACTTACCTTGTAGAAGAGGGGTAAAACGCAGAAGTAGGCAAAGGTGAGGCTCTAGAACCTATGCACTAAAGCTTAAAAATCGAAGCCACAGAGGCAGGCCTGAGCTGAGATTGGAGCCACGATGAGGAGAAAGTACGGACAAGTACACTATATAAGGACGATCGCATCACGTGCTCGAGCGGTGGAGTCACCTGACCAGCCGAAGTCATCACGTGATGTCCGCACGTTCAATCCGCATCTTTCGATGGCCACTCGTACGAAACCACGACTATGGGACAACGATGTCCGCTGCAAACCGTCGCAAGCGGGAAACATCGGACGCTCGTAACCAGCGAACTCAGGACGCTCCTGCATCAGAGCAGAATGTCTCCCGCACATTCCACTCGTTCTCCCGTCTTCCGCCCGAGCTTCGGGCCAAGGTGTGGCGGTATGCGCTGCCGCCATCCGATCTCGGGTTGATGCTCTACGAGTACAAACCAGATCATCGTGATCTCATGCTGTACTACCTCAGCAGATTAGCTGCAGAAGCTCGCAACAACAACGATGTCGCCACCAATATCACCCACGAGACCGATGAGGACGCTAATTGCGACCATTGGATTGTCAAATTCCGAAAGGATTGCATATACTGCCTACATTTCGAACAAGCGGACCTCGCTTTCGTCAACCGTGAGGCTCGCAGCTTGATCCTAGCCTGGACCAGAAATCAGTACTGCTTCATACGATCTCGTAAACCACCACGCCGTTCTGTCCTCTGTCGACCATTCATCCCCACCCGTGATATCCTGCTGGTAGGCGCTCTGGACTGGTCCGATTGTATGTGCGAGATCGAGATCCGGCGAAGTGTAGCGCAGCGTCTGGGTACACCTTCGGACATCCGGCATATCGCGATCCATGGCGACTATAAGCTCTGGTGTCAGCGGTCACACTGGTACAACAACCTATTCTGCTTTTGCCGGGATATCAAGATCTTGTACGTTGTCTTCGCACCATCAGGGTTCACTCTTTCCCGTCATGATACCCGGCGAGAGTCTCGTCACGTCCGTTATAGGCGGTGGCAGGTTGGACCGCAGCTCGCAGATGCATGCGTCTGGGATCCGGATAGTCGCCGCTTTGCGTCAAGAACTGAAAGTGATACTTCTTCGCTGCATCGACCGAGCTTGTCGAAGCGCCTGCTGGAATTTAGCGAGTTTTTGATCGAAAGTCTTGTTCAATACAGCATCAAAGCCTTCGAGATCCGGGCTGTAGCAGCCGTCGCTCTGATGGATAGGCCTGCGGATATGTCAGCTAACGGGAGCAAATACTATAGTGAGGGGTGGTTCGAAGAAGATGGCTAGATGCCAGCGAAAACCATGAACCAAATCTGGAATGATCTTCTGCCCGGATTCTCACGCAGCAAAATACTCTGGCGCTTTCCGCTTGGCTACTGGGAACGTCGCGATCTCTGGACACTGCTCATGCGCGGGTGAATCCGACTCCAACCTTGTGCCCGAGTCCAAGGAATGCGATGATTGAACCTCTGAAGCCGATCTACTCCGATCCGACTACACTCGAGAGACGGATACTAGGCACATCGACCGCCTGGACCCCGATGACATGACTTTCATATGCCCATACCGGTGCTAGCATGGATTACTCACGAGAGTCGCCAGATGGCTCACTGGGTTGCAAGTAGGCCCGGTCTATGGGAATAGATATAGCCGAGTGTGACAGGGATCGTTTGATGGATCTGGAAGCGAATTGAGCAGGAATCTTTTCTCCTTCTACAGTCCTACTTGACTTCATTGAGGTCATACTTACCGAAGCTTGCATGTCAGAATATGGATTGCCACAGCTGTAGCCGCTGGCGGGGGATTAGAAGCAAATGGCTCCAGTCGATCTGTGACCTTCATAGTCCGCTCCATCTCCAAAACAGAAGGATTCTGCTTTGTGGCAACAAAAGTTCGGTCTGATGTGTTTCATTTGACTCTCTGTCACCGGTACAGGTCAATATGAAGGACACAGTGTGGAATCTTTGTCGTCAGCGGTGTCATCGACTTGGTTTTCATGTGCTGCCCTACTGATAAATGATTCAAGGTCAGCGGCCCTGTCACATGTGAAGCGACCACGTTCACAACTCCAACTCACCTCATCTAGTTTCCGACATGTGCTTCAATATCGACCTTCACCGCATCTCAGAACATATGATTTGTGACACAAAACATTAAAGCTTCTTCATCTTCTCACAGTCAAGCTGCTCTCTCATGCCACTCTTTCACCCCAAACTGCCATAGTCGCTCGAACAGCTATCTCTCTTCTCTCTTCAAGATCACACTTCATCATATACCGAGCCATCATGTCGAAGAAAGCCGGGGACACAGAGCGCACGTCACAGAGGACGAAGAGAGACTACGATGCCTTCCTTGACAGCCTCATAGATCGATTTGATCGCCCGGGAAGACAGTCAGCTCAAGTTCCATCACCCACCAAGCAAGCCATGTTAGCCAGAGCAGCAGGTGAGGCAGGGGTTGTTGAGCAAGCGAAGAGAGAATATGATACCTTCATCGACAGCCTCAAAAGTCGATTCCGCTCTCCGCAGAAACAGCCATTCCGACCTCCCCTATCCCTACTCGATCTTCCCAACGAGCTCCTCTACCAGATCTGGGACTTTGTCCTTCCTCCGCCTCCGGATAGACCACGCATCTTCACCTACCGTCCGAGGCTTGATTGCTTTGGAGATCAGGCGCCCAGGCATCTCATCGTCACCCTTCCCAGCAATGGCATGATCTACATCGGCGACGAAGACATGAAACTTTCGATACCTGTGTCGGAGCTGATGTGGGTGAACCGTGCCACACGGAATTTTGCAAACGACTGGAGAATCAACAACGGTCTCCGTTGGGAGATGCAAGCAGGTCAGAAGCCCCTGTGGGTACGGCAATATCTTCCACGATTCGATGCCCTTTACGTGCCTGATCAGCAGTGGTTCATGTTCGCTCACTACGATGAAGACAAGACACTCGGCAAATTCTACAATGCGAGGCCGTCGGTGCGCATCGCTGTTCTTCCCGAGCAGTTGCATATTTTGATCGCAACCTGGGTGTATTTAGGAAGGGTTCGGGGCTGGGTTGAGCAGGTTTATGTCCTAGTAGGAGGCGTTTCGGCGGAAGACCTGGCGGCGGAGGACAAGCATGGATCCTGGGAGATCAAGGAGACCGGCTGCAGTTGGGTCTGGTCCCCGGAGACCGGTGAATTTGAGATGCGCCGTGGCGATTCGGTGACTTTCCCCGAGACACTGTCGGAGGAGAAGGCTCGATTGCTCTTCGATACCATTCACAGGCTTTGCGATACGGCAGCTACCACTACACTGCTTCCGGACGCAGATAACCAAGGGAAGAACGGCTTGGAAATCGTACTTGCAGAGGCTTTCATACCCAGAGACTGAGACTCATGGCTCACGCATGTTCGATGAGGAATTACATTGGCATGCCTTTGCCAAAATCATCAACCTTGCTTTCAAACTTTAGCATAGCGTAGACATAATTTCATCCCGAAAGCTCACCAATGTTGTTGCCGCCCTCCATCAAAAACGGCTGCGGCCGCTCTTGTCCAGGTCGAGAAATGACACACCTTGTAGTATATCAATGGGTTGAGCTAACCTCGAGCTAGTCACGATCCGATGCCTTTGGACAAGATCTTGGTGAGAAGTCTACTAATTCAACTACCGTATCGGCTTGTTCTTTAGCCGGTAAGTGCTCAAATGATAAGTGAGGCGGGCACACGCCGTCTGCGCTGTGCACCTGAGGAAGCAAGGTCTTGTCCATTGTCAGTTGTAGCTCTCCATGTTCGGTGGATGACTGGTCAAATTATTTGTATATAGTCAACGCCGACAACAGGCTTTGTTTTAAATGAAGGGAGTGTTTGGTCTCGCTGTATTGATTGCTTTAATTGGTGCGAGATGTTGTTAAAACCATGGTTCTGAAGCGCAGAATTTTTGACCGCCTTCCAGCCGCTTGGCAAAAACTTTAGCCGAAGTGCATGCGCTTTTAACAACGTCCATTACATCCACCCATGTCCTCCAGTACAACAATGGAGAAACTACCTCCAGAGATCCTCTTCAAAGTTTTGCTTGAAGTCACGGATTTGGATACACTCGCCAGTCTACTTGAAGCGTCTTCTACCCTCTGGCGTCTTTTTGACCTTCGCAGTTCATCAGCAATTCTAGAACGATGTCTAGACTCAGCCTACATGGACACAGACACCAAAACGGTGATCCGCACGATTGGCTACATCCGTGAAGGATGTTTGCCTGAGAGGGTCAACAGCCTCGAAACACTACGGCGTCATGTCACCAACGACTCCATTACCCACCGGGACTGCCGAGGCGGCAACGAGTTGATGGCAAACATGTACATGGACTACAACCCCGAAAAGTGGTATATGAGGGTGGATGACATTTTCTCACCCAACATACTTCCTGAACACTGCTCTCCCGCTACATTACGGAGTATCTTAGCCACTATTCGCAGTATCACCTTCCGCACGATGACTTGCCTCGACTCTCACCTCAGTCGGTTCCGGGCTCTAAAACCACGTCGAGCCGCCGACCCTGCCTGGGACCCGAAGGACGTCAAAGTTGCACAACTCCATGAGGTGCCGTCCATTCCGATGACGATAGAGGACGTAGGCGCGCCGACCTGGCTGGAGGAGCAGCGGGTCATGCGAGCGTTCTGGCGGGTGCAGTTCGTGCAGGACTTGCGGCGGGCGGTGCGTACTGGGATCGTAGCTTGGGCTACGGGTGACCTCGCAGAACTATACTCGTTGAGCGTGCCGGACATTTACGACTTCCCCGGGATCGAGCGCGACTTCAACGACGCCTCGAGCGAAGTCTACTCGCGGATATCATCTCAAGAACTGACTGACCTAACCCTGATACACATGGCCGAAGAGCATCTGAACCAGCATCCGCATATGCCAGACCCTTCGTGGCGTAGAAACGGACCAGATTTCGTCCGACCGCCAGAGCCGCCGCCACCGCCAGAGGTAGAATGGGGGGAGCCGGCACAAGTTGTTACTCGAACGGACCAGGACCTGTTGTCAGATCACTGGAGCACAGGAAGTGCTCGATTTGCGCTTACGTTTAAAAGCATTCGTGGTAGCCAGACCTCAGCTATGGTGCCCTACCGACGATTGGGCGTTCCCATCTGGTGTAAGGAGAGGCTGGACGGGTATGGCCTCGTCAGTATACCAATGAGGGGCTCCGGCCTAGCAGAAGTCATACATGATGCGGCACAGAATTTGCTCACTTGGGTCACTGCGCTTGGCGCTGAGGATGTTTCGAGTCTCGTTGCGGCAGAAAAAGCAGCCTCGCTGCGCATCGAAGCGGCCAGGCGCGGAGAGCCGGTGGCGGGTGCTAGTATCTGGGTGGGCCGAGCAGGGGCTCGAGGAAGGGGTGGCAGAGGAGCCTGGGGAAGAGTACGCTGATATCATTCGTGCAGCTTGGAGGTAAAGCCGAACTGCATTGACAGCAACAAGGGCTGTTTACACCCGACCTGGTTTCTCTCTTTGTAAGCCTATGGCTTTTGAGGAACAATGGTCTCAAAAGCTCTTGGTGTATCAAAGCCATGTCTCGTGGTTACGGGAAGCGGTCAAAAGTACTGTCATACTCGCTCTCGATCAGGGGGCAGGGGTGCTTGACTTTGCTTCAAGAGCAATGGAAGAATCCCCGGGCTGGTCCGACGAAGCCACTAGCGTTGGCTTATGGTATCGTATTGCCAAAGAAGTCTGCCTGAAGCGTGAAATTCACCGCAATCTCCAGGTGGTCGACACAATACTTGTACTCGCTGTCGTCGTAGCCATCTGTCATGCTGCTGACGTTGTTGATGCCTGTGTCGAGCATATTTAACAGCGTGGTAAGGATGTAGTAGCTAGCGCAGGTTCGAAGTCGTCGAGGTTCTTGAACATGATTGTTTAGTCGCAGATGGGATCTTCGTAGCAATTCTATTGGTCGGTGTCATCATCGCAGCTCGCTTGGATTGGCATAGCGGGCTGTAGTACAGACCAAGCATACTCCAAAACGGATGGCCGTCGGTTTGGGTGTTCTTGCTGGCGCAGATGATCTCGTTGGTCGCGCTGTTGGTCAAAAGCTCCGCCGATCTCACGGTGACGAGATTGGCCAGGATAAAGACATCGTTGTCACCCTTGTCAAGAAAGATGCGCTGCTGACAGTTCTGTTTGTTGACGCAAGTACTTTCGTTATAGTTGTCAAACCAGAAGCACAAGCCAGCTCCATTTATGGTGACATGGGTAGCACCGGAAGCGACGACTACTGCCCAGGCAAAGTCGTAAGGGATGGTCCCATGACTTGCCGTGCACGACTCTTGTCCCACACTCGTCCGCTGCAGGTCATATGATATGGATACACAGGACTTACTCCAAAGCTCTCATATCTCCCTCAAATTAAATATTCTCCTACAGGTGGATTCTATGTCCTGTTCGTGCCGAGTGTGGCGTGGCAACTATTCTTGCAGAATAGACGGAGCGGGGACCCTTTGTGAAGACTAACAGCTTCGTTGGACATGACATTGCCATCCATGAAGATCAATGGAAGTTGCGGGTACGCCGGCGGGCGAGCTGGAGCGCCGGCATAGATCCGCTAGGCACATTCGGGTGTGCCAAAACCTTCATGGAGCAGGGATGGGCCTGAGTTCTTCCGGCCGCCACCGCCAGTGCCAGGGCCAAAGCCGCCCCGAGGCCCGCCACGCATTCCTCGGACGGATCAGGATCGGTTGTCGGACCACTGGACTCAGGGGACCACGAAATTTGTAGAGACGTTCGAAAAGTCGAGACCTGTCTTTGGCTCTGAAGAAGCGTTCATGATGCCATACCTACGGCTAGGCTTCCCCATCTGGTGCAAGGAGAGGCTGGACCAGTATGGATTCTTCGACATATATACTCCTGGTATCTACAGCCCCCGAATTGCCACTTCCAGGATGCAGAGCTTGCTCACCTGGATCAGCGTGCTTGTTGATGAGGATGTCGGAAAATTCGTTGCTTTGGAGGAAGGCAAAGGAACACGGAAGAATCACCCCTACGAGCTTGCCATGGCAAGGCGGGGAGATGAGATCTGGGACTCTTGCCGCCGGAGACGTGGAAGAAGTGGAGAAATGGGGATCCAAGCCAGGCCCGCTGCACCACCTCCACCGTCTCTTCCCCAACACATCTTTTTCTCGGATTAGTGATGAAGAAGCTGGGGTATGTTTGGGCATGCTTTGGCTCGACCAAATGCATGAAAATGGCTTCTTTGCTTCTCGACGAACTCCGGAAGGTTCGACTTCCAGATCATACTTGCTGAAGCTCGCAAGGCAGAATAATGAGCCCTGACCTAGGTCCTCGAACATGTAATTCCGGTCCAAAGCAAATACATGGAGAGCACCATCCTTGTTCTATATCTTCCCAGCATGATCTGGCAATAGCATATCTTGATGTTGTGAAAGTCGCCGAAGCTTGTGGTCGAAGTACAAAATCAGACGCTGAGAGAAGACCATCTGAATTTAATGACATTCAAGCAATCGTTTGCGGTGGCATTGGACGAAGGGAAGTCGAGTACAAACCATATCGAGCAAGTGGCCGAAGCTCAACAGCAACCACAGCGCAAATACTATCGACCCAGCTTGTTCGCTTGATTCAATTATATATGCTGTATGGTATCATTTTTGTAAGGCTAAATGAAAGGCACTCAAGCAGTAATATTCATGATTAGATACCAAAAACCGAACAATTCTGGACATCGCAGACGTCTATCGTGTGACGTACATTGGGCGCCGCATCCGCTTTGGGACGAGCGAATCCTGACGATTGCTGTTTCTGATCGGGGATGACGTAGCTGGTGGTTTTGAGCTTGCAGGGGAGCTGCGCAGTGTGTGGTGTGTGGGGCTTGCACGTCCTCAAGCCACACCTCTTCAGCCTCCATCACACAACCGTGTCTTCTTTCTTCTCATCTTCCTACTTGTTCATCAACCCTCCGCAGGATCCGATTGTCGACACAATTGCAGCTCTTGTAGCTTGATATCCGCCTCCTCATCCTTTCAACACTCACAGCTGTCTCTGCACGCTACCAGTCGCCAAAATGACTCTCTACTATAGTCTCGTGAGTGCCTATCACAGATCACGAGTGCCTAACCACAACAGCTAACCTCTTGGCAGGTGTTTCTACTTCTCGTCTTCGAGATGGTGGTCTTCATGGCGCTGATCGTGCCGATGCCCTTCACGTGGAAGCGTGGGCTCTTCACCTTCATCTCCGAAAGTCCGCTTATAGCGAAATTACAATATGGGTTAAAGGTGCGTTCCCTTATTCGACAGCAATTCCTTCATGCACTGACGATCATCCAGATAACCTTCATATTCATCCTCATACTGTTCATAGACAGTGTCAATCGGGTGTATAGGGTGCAGATCGAGCTGCGCCAGGCCGGAAAGGGCAATGGCATGGCAGCGTAAGTGAACCAACCATTACCATAACCATTAGATCAGTACTAACACCCCCCAAGCACCGCTGCCCTGGGTTCCGAGCGCATGGAGGTCCAGGCTCGCAAGTTCTACTCTCAGCGCAACATGTACCTCTGCGGCTTCACCCTGTTCCTTTCCTTGATTCTCAACCGCACCTACGTCATGATCCTCGACGTTCTTCGTCTTGAGGAAGAGAACAAGCGCCTGAAGGGTTCTTCCAAGTCTGGCGGCAAGAATGGCACTGGTATCGAGGTCGCCGGCAACTCCGGAGAGATTGGTAGACTGAAGAAGGAGCTCGAGCGCCGAGACCGTGACATTGAGACCCTGAAGAAGCAGAGCCAGGGACTGTCCGACGAGTACAACCGTCTTGGTGACCAGGTTTCTGGCCCTGGTGCCGGCCCTAAGAAGGACAGGTAGACGGGCTGTCTGATGGACTGTTCGAGCTTGATAAGGGCCTGGTGAAGAGGTCAAATCAATTACGGACAAGGAATGCTGAAGGAGAACACACAAAGTCGAGCGTTGGCGAATTGGAGACGGCTTGCTGGGGATAAAATATGGCGAGGAACATTGGGGAAATTGCTTTCCAGAGGACAATCAAGTATGATTAGAAAGTGTGATTCAGAGGTCATATCTGGTATGCCTATCCCGCTATGCTAGTAAAGTCATGATCTATCTTCGTTCGTCTTGTGGTCGTTGGTAGGTGACCTGCGTGAATGTGGAACCCCAGTAGCGCAGCTCAGCCATTGAGGTTGATGGCATCCACCCATTTTGTCGTCAGTCGTCATTTGACGTCCTGCATCTGCATCTGAACGTCTTCCTGCGCAGGCTGGATGTTTTTCACTCCCTGACCGCGTCCAAATACCTTCTCCTTGACCTCCGCCGCCAACAACCCAGTCCTCTCCTCTGCAGCGATCTTCGCAGCAGCCTTGACCACCTTATCCAGCGCCGGATCCGTTGCACCTGCACCAGCCGCCGCTCCAACTCCCGGTCCAGGCTTTGCCTGCATGCCTGCGGACCCTCTCGCCCTCCATGTCGACCTGAGCTGCTCGATCTTCCCCGCCAGATCCCCGATCTGCTTCGTGCCATACTCTCTGTTCGTGACCAACGGGCTCGCACTCAACGTCTGGACCCAGTACTTATTCCACAACGCCTCCAGCATCGCCGAGTCAAGCCCAGACTTGTAATGCCCCACTTCCAGGGGATAGTACCTGTTCGCATGCTTTCCAAAATCCGCCGCCTTCGCCATGGGCACGGCGGCATTTCCCACCGCAGCCTCCCCTTGACCCCCCGTCGTTGCATCCGGCGCCACGTACCCCTCAGGATAACACCTGAACGCGCCGATCTCCACCTTCCCCGCGCTGACTGTCCGATCCGGATCCACCACGACCGCAACAAACGGATCCTCCCACTGCTGCCACGTGCTCTGCGTACCGACATCAATCCCACTCAACCAACATCCATACCCAGGATGGCTATGATACCACCCAACGATCCTCTCCGGCCTCCCCGCTTCCCGCGCCGCAGTGTCAAACGCAACCATATACTCCTGGCCTTCGCCGAGCACATTGACTCTGGTCTCCGTGCCCTCGACGGGCAGCCGGAACGCGTCCGTGATGACAAACACGTGGTCCTCGATCTTGCCCTGCATCAGGCCCATGACTTCGATGGCGCCGCCGGAGCGCGCGTGCATGACCATTTTCAGCAGGGCGACGGCGCTGATCCGAACCGAGGTGAAGTAGTGCGGGTCCGACTTCCAGGGCTTGGCGTTGCGGATGGTGGATTGAGAGGTGCTGTCGAAGGAGTAGAGGGCGTCGCGGCGGGGGTCGACGAGCTTCACTGCGTTCTCGAGCTCTGCGGGTGAGTGTCAGTGGAGGCGGGGGAGGTGAGTTTAGTGAAGAGGACTTACCCCAGGTCTTTAGGGCGGAGGCCATGGTGGCCGTTGTGTGAGGGGTGGCGATGCTGAGTGCAGAGCAATTTGGGCGATACGAAGCTAGTGCGTGTGGTATAGAAGATCGAACTGGGTGGTATAGAGGTGAGCGTGCAGTGAAAGCCCGAAGGAGGAAGTGGCGCGGTGATGTGTGTGACGGTGGATGGTGTAGGTCAAGCTCACTCGGCTTGGCACATTGGGGAAGTGTCGTGCGGGGAGCCTCTGTATGGCAGCCGGATCGACTTCGTTATTCATAAAGGACTTATACACTGGCAGTCTGTCGGATCTTATGTTATTAAATCACAGTCTGCCATGATCAGGTATATGTGCACGAAGCATTTCGTTTCTCATGATCTTGCACAGTAATACAGCGAACTATGCCTGCAAGGTCTGATAATGGAGTATATGATTGAAAGTTGCTGATGTCAAGAAGTAGCATACAAAGATTGACTTTATGGCATTACTATTTTCATCATGTCTTATCAAGTAGTATTTGTTGGTCGGCAATGGACGATCGATCATGACAGACCAAATCATTCGTACCTTGGCCACTTCGCTATGGAGGCGTCAAACGCTCAGTCGTCCTCGATAAACCTTTGTTGACCCATGCGTTGCAAAAGAGGTATAGAATCTTGATGTCGTCAGAAAATGGCTGCCTAAGAAAAAAAAGCTGGGTGCCTGTCAGAACGAGCCAAACCTTGGTAAGTTATTCCAATATCCAACATCAAGGCTCCTGCTCATCTGGCAGAATATGTTGATTTTATTGCTCTCGCGTGCCAGTCGTTTGTAGCCTCTCCAAGCCATGAGACTCAGCATCGTGCTCCTGTTCATGACCTGGGGCGTTCTTCTCGCCGTGACCTACAACTCCTTCTCGACGGTCTGGCAACGAGCGATCCGATCCGCACCTTTATGGACTGCTCACGACACCAACTTGATCCTTGGTCATTTTGGCTACCGTCGACGACCGCCGCCGTACAACCCGGATGATGACATAGTTATATGGCGCGATCCTCCCCCTCCGCCATCGACGACTATCCGTACCGAGTTCGGCACTCACGGTTGCACTGTTTTCTGCTATCCTTCTACCGGCGGAGTACTTATCAAGCATCCTGACCTGGTCGACATGCTTTTCCTGGGGCTCGACCGTGCTCATGGATCCGAACGTTCAGCTGATCCCGACGACGAGGATCAATTCTGCCGTCTCCTACGACGGACTGGGGCGAAATGGTGGCGCAGTAAAGACCATTGGATGGAAGTTCCATTCGACGACTACGGAAATATCGTCGATGAAGAGGAAAAGGAGCTAGTGGTTGGCTGGCCTACGGACGGAGTAGGCGTGTGGGTGCTGAAGTTTGGGGACGCGAAGAAAAAGCCGAAAGACTATGGGAGGATGAAGTTGGCGATGAACATGGAGGAGAGAATAGAGATAATGAAGGAGTATGGCGCTATGTTCTTTGAGGATGCCACGCAGGTGGAAGAACTTGATGATAGCTATAGTCGAAGAAAGATAACAAAGTGCGAGATGGGTGGAGATGGACATTCTTGAGTAAGGTTGTTAACATTAGTCAAAACACATGCGCATGAAGTGATCCTACTGGCAAACCAGGATCATCATGGAGAAATTCTTGATTTACCTCTACAACAGGGTATCTAAAACGCCACCCTCGTCCTCATCTCCCCGATCTTCTTCTCCACATCCCTGACCTCACTCTCCAGCTCCGCAGCAATCATCTCCTTTTTATCCCTGCTGAGCAAGAAGTACCTCTCAACCAAATCTCCATCTATACACCCCTTGACCGGCGCATAATATCCCCTATACATGAGATGATCCCTCCCCGTCAGCGGCGCATCCTCCGACCTCAAATGCGCCTCGAGATTAGTGAAGAATTCCACATCCTGCCTATTCGCCACCGGCACCAAGATCCCCAACGTCCCCTGCAGCCCAGCCCAGAACAACAATTCCTGCCCTCCCGGCACCATCGCCGTTTTTTGGATGCTCGTCGGAATATCCTGGCAGAAATTATGTACCTGCAACGCCAGCCTATTCGACGTCCCGCCCAAATACCCCTTTTCATGCAGCAGAAACGTTCCAGCGCCAGCCTCGTCAGACTCTTCGGACGCATCCTTCGGGCAGCGCACGATCCACAAGTTCCCAAACTTGTCGCCGCCGGCAACAGTATCGTAGTCAACTATCGTGCTTGTCGTCGTCCACCGCGAGACTGAGTCGTCCGCGAACGGAATGAGCTTGTTCTCCGTGTGCTTGTAGACGACGTAGAATACGCTCTCCTGGATGTCGCCGACGACGATACGGGAGCCTTGCGTGGAGAGACTGACGATTTGCGAGCCGGGGACGCGGCACCTGGTCTTGCGGAGCAGAGACTTCATGCCCATATCGTAGATGAAGAGATCGTTGCCGACGCCGATGGCGGTGCGGCCTTGGAAGGCCATGAGGGCGACGATCGGGCGGTCGAATTCGGTCTTGTGCTCGAATTTGAGCTTGGCGCCGCCTTCGAGGAAGCGGTAGACGTGCACGAAGCCGCTGACTTTGTTCTGCATTGCGGTGGCGGAGGTGGGGATGTTTTTTCCTGTGCCGACGAGGAGGAAGTACTCTCCGTCCTTGTTGGTGAAGGGTACGGCCGCGCAACACAATGCCGCCTCGTTGTCTTCCAGTACAATCGTGTCCAAAACCTGTGGTTGTTCTTCCTCGGGATCTGCAAGAGGATTGACGACTTGAATGCATGACGACCAGTAGTTGTTACCACGTGGAAGCCTGAATTGCTCACCGGTGATGACTTCCTTTCGCTCATGCTCGGGCTTCGACGGGTCCGTGAGAAGCTTGTTGATGACTTGAGGTGGAAGTGTGTTTGCGTCTGACTGAATGACGTTGAAGAAGGGTGATTGTGGGTGCCTGGCGAAGCCGCGAGGTGTGTTGTTAAGAGGTATGGTCTTGGTGAGTATGTTCGTGTTCATGTCCAGCACACTGAAAATGCAGAGATCTGATCCGTGAAGACCTGCCACTGATTGCGGAGCCTGCTTTCCAAAGAGGTCTGTCCTGAACATGCATGCGGAGTGGAAGGGGAGGTAGTCGAGAGGAGTCACGACAAACTCTTTGGTGTCTGGATGAGGGTAGCTCATAAAAGTTCGAGTGCTGCATGCGAGCATGACTGGCTGATCGTTGATGAGGACCGGGCTAAGCTTGACTTCCTCAGCACCAAGGAACTGAGACCTGGCATGGCCTATCTCTCCTCTAATCTCATCCAGGACGGCTCGAAGGTAGACTCCAGAATAAAGGCCAACGTGGACGAACGTCGTCATGCCTTCACTGTCTTCCATAGCCATAATCTCTATCGACCGTGGTGGCGAAGTCAAAGACTGGATCGACACGGACTCGAGCATCTTCTTGCTGGGGTCTAGAGACAAAACCCGGATAGTAGAGTCGTCCGTACCGATGACCAGGAAGGGCGCTCTCACACGACCTTCTGGAACCTGTCCCATACTCATGGCCATGACCGTTCCGGAAACAGAGAAAGGCTGGGAGCCTTGGTCGTATTGTTGCATGGTTCGAAGATCTTGCGACACTTCGAAGTAGAGAATTTCACCAGAACTCAAGGCTAAGCAGAGCTGTTGGTGGTTGGTGCATGCTTTAAGGATGGTCCTGTTCTTCAAACATGGCCAATCTGGCTGCGGATTATCTGGACCAGTGTAGTATCGGAAGCCTCTATCCCAGACCTGGAGCATGCCGTTATCACCCATCAAGCCCATGTGGATAGTTTGAACGTCAGTACGAAGGCCATGGTCGTGCACTTCCTTCGTCTCTGCTCCGACTTCTAAAAACATGGTGACGTTGGAAAAAGCCAGGACCAGGTATTTCTCCTTGCCTTCGTATCTATCGGACGGAACAGCCCAGATGTCTGATGGAGCGCTTGGTAATTGCGCCTTGACGAACTGATTAACCTCCAAGCCATGCGTGATTGTCTTGAATGAACTACGATTGCCAGTACCAGCTGTTGTGTATATTTTATAGTCATCTTTGCCCTCAAGATCTTCGACTATGGTATGCTTCTGAGGATTCAAACTGGACACCGTATGTGAGATTGCGACGTTTTCGTACTCGTGGGGCAAGAAATAAATTGGTTTTCCATTCTCCTCCCATGTGTTGCTGCTCCATATAGGCTCAATGTCGTTTCCAAGATTCAAAAAGCGGTAAACGTAACTATCTCCATTCTCTGCAGCCAGGAAGAGGAATCCCATCTTGAGAATGGATATGTCCGTTGCAATCGGGAAAGTGTCGAAGTATACCAACCGCAATTCCTCTACTTCGCCGGTGGCTCGTTCTTGCTCATCGATGGTCAGCACCATGGTCAGCTTGAAGACATCGCCATCATCCGTTTGTAGTAGGAAGAAAAGATTCTCTCTCGACCTGTGCATGACCCCTGCGACGATCCGGCGTTTGCGCTCGGGATCCTCGGTTGGTCCACGCCTTCTGGGAATGGAAACGTTCAGTATGTCGTGATTCGGTTGTCGGTAAGAAATAACCTCCAAGCCACAGACAAGCACGCCACCAGGTCCATCAGCTCCTCCTGGGCAAGGAAAGAGCTTATTTGAGCTGTAGTCAACAGTTTCTGCCCATTCCCGAACCACATGGTTGAGACCAAGATCTACGCGATAGTAGACCAAAAGCTTTTCGCGGTCGTTGTATGAAGTGTCGGATGGATCTTGGTCGATATCTGTGTAGCAGACCTCGAGTGCGGCAAAGACTGGATTTTGAAAATTTGTATCAACTGCGCAAAGATCGAAGGTGAGAGTCTGAGGTTGATTCACTTCTTGTGGCGATGAAATGGTGATTTGCTGCTCCTGGTTCCGGTTGAGGATGTAGACAACCTTGTTCTTCTCGGCTGAGGCAAACATGCAGCACCTGCCTCTGGGATCCGTTGCAAGATATTGACCAGGAATCGTCCTTCTGACGCCAGATTTACCGAATGTCTCAAGATGTATGCGCTCGAACCGATTCTTGTCCGAGTCATACTTCATGACAGCGACACGACCAGAGTCAGAAGCGACCAGGATCAAATCTGAAGGGGTCCCTGGTATGCGACATGTCGATATCCGCCTTATAATGCTGAATGTGTTGTGCGACAAGATGGTGCGGAACTGTCCAGTCTTCCGATCAATCGAGTTGATATTCAAATGGCTACCCTGTGCAGTGATGACTTGCTGGTCCTTCGGTTTGTCCGCGATGAAGCTTCCAACAATAGCTTGGGTGATCATGCTAGGTGCCTGCAGCGTCAAGCTGTACATGAACATGGAAGAGGTGACCGACATCCTGGCGAGTGGGATGCGCGGTTTGCGCAAAATTGGGAAGAAACAACTTTTCGATGGTACAGTTGGGGGTCGCCACGCCCTTCTACACTTGTCGCAGTGCGCTCACTCCTCCCCCTCACGAAAACGCCGAACCAATGGTCGCTTTGGTAAGCTGTCGATCCGGTCTTTATCCTAGTGGTTCGATGAGCTGCGCGACAAGCTGGTGAAACTGATAGATGCAAATATCCAACGTGAACATTTTCGCGTGCTGAAGATTGTCGAGGCCGCGAGCTGCATGCATGACGGGAACACCCGGCGCTAAGATGTCGCTGGCAGCTTTTTTGAGGAACCACCAGCACCCTGCTCGTCTTCTGGCTCGCATACCACATTTTCGTGAGTTCAGGTTTCTGCCAGGTCTTTCCTTCAGTCTTGCTAGAATATATTGGTCTAGCGGACTCCATTACAATGGCTTCACCCTCTATCTGCCGGCAGTGCTGGAGTCGCATATCTCTCCGAAGCTCTCAGGTCTCGCATACACCGGCAATCAGGAGCACACAAGCAAACATGCGAAGGCGCCTGGCATCCCACGAGACACGACGGACGTTCTTCAAAGCTCAGGAAAAGCAGCAACAATCGGCCGCTGCGCAGCAAAAGCCCTCCAATGACCAGCACGGCACAAGCCAGCCTCAACTGGCACGAAACAACCTATTCCATTCATTCTCAAATTCTCCGTCGCCCGAGATACGCAGAAGAGCGGCTTTCATGAAGCAAAATGCATACTGTTCACATCCTTCACATCAGCAGACACGGCAGTCCGATGGACCGATAGACCTAGAAGCTAGGAAGGGCGGATCTCTGCCACCAGCGCATGTACGATATGAGTGTCCTGATTGTGGCATTCCTGTATCGTGTTCGGAGGAACACTTTGTGGATGATTACGAAGCTCACCTGGAAGTGTGCGACGTTCTGAGAGAAATCAACGAGGACGACCACGATTTGAGGTCCGGGCGTTTCTTCAAAGAGTTCGAATACCCGGGTCCGCAGCTCGACGAGGCTCAGATCAACATGACGAACTGGGATACGTTGTTGTACACCAGGGAATTTGAGGCAATAAACGACGAGCGAATGATGCGCCAGGTCACCAGGCTACTCACCTACCCTGTCACAATCGCAAGCGTCCTTCACGAGTTGAGCCCATATAGTATGCGTGGAGACGGACGTCTAACTACTGAGGGCTTGAAGTCCTTGACCGCACTGCGCTACACCCTGCATCCTCCGCGATCTGGTGCGGGAACAGACATCAAAGGACTGCGACCAAATCCACCCCCCGTGCGACTCTTTATACTAGGAGCCAGAGCAGAATCGTCCCTGCCACGGGAAGTATGGATTCAGCTCGTGCACCTCTTCCCGCGCTCGACGTTTCACTTGATCTTCATTGGCCCTGAGTCAATGGCAAACCGAGACGCCGAGTTTCCTCTCCCACCCAGGACGCCCAGTAACCCGTTTGGTGCCATCGTGGAAGACCGTCTCAGCTCCCAGCTGAAGATCAGCACATATGTGGAGTATTTCCACACTATCCACGATGCTCAACATTTCTACCCATATGACCCGTACTTTGATGCTTTTGTGTTATTCCATCCAGGTCTCGGTCACCCTGCAAGCAGCCACGAGTGGGCAAACTCAATTCACGCCATGCTGGAGACCAAAGTGCCCATCATCTGCACTGGTTATACCGACTGGGACATGCAGAGGGATATCAAGTGGGTCAAGGATACTGTCGGCGGCGAGATGGACATCTTACTAGAGCCTGGTGAGAACAGGTTCCGAAGTCTAAGGTGGGATTTGAACGATCTCGACCCTCAAGATGTTAGTGCCGGCAACTACGGCGTTTGGGCTTTCCGAGGCAAGAGGTACGAAGCTCAAACACGAGAGTGATTATAGAGCTGGGTTAGGACATTGTAGATAAATCTCCATGTACAACTTCACTCAGGCCCCCGTGCCATTTTTTGTGTGACAAGTCCGGTAAGAAGTAATGTTCCGCCCCGTCGGGCGTCGAGGCGTTGTGCCTGGCAACCACCATGTCAACATGCGCGCCCGCACTTCGGGCTGCAATCCAATCCTGCGCAAAGCTCCAGCCATGAAACACGCACTGCAGCTCCCCTAAAAATCACCCCAAAGCATAAGGACCGACATTCATACATCGCACCGACTAACGCATTCGCTACAATCCATCAAAATAACAACTACAACCTTTAGCGTAGAGCCTTCGGGCTTCTCATCACAACAGAAAAATGTTCAGTCCAAACTTCAAATCGCCCTCAATACCACCCTTTTCACCACATCTCGCGCAGTCGCCGAATCCGAGCAATTCGCCATACCGTCTTCCGCCGATACCCAAATCGACGTCCGGCAATGATCTCGTCTCAGGCATAGTAGACAAGTTCAATTCCCTGTCCGTCACAGACCGCGACGAAGAGCGCGACCGGTACCAGCGGCAGATCGCGAAACTCAAGGACGCGCTGGATCGGGCATGTATGGCGCGTGAGGAAGCAGAGGAGGAAGCGCGCCGGCTACGAGATAGGATCATTGAGGAGCGGGAGGAGCGAGAGAGGGAAAGGGCGGAATTAAGGGCTCGAGTCGGAGAGTGGGAGGTAAGCATCGCCATTCCATAATCCAATGAATGATACAGGAAACGGAGAGCTAACGCGCAATGCAGAAGAAGTATGAGAAAGCAAAAGACCGATTCAAGCTTCAACGAGTCAAGAACGACGAGGCGATGCACAAAGCCCGCGCCGAATTTCTGGAGAAGGAGAAGGGTCACTGGCGGAACGTGGCTGTCGCGCAAGAGGCGGAGGAGTGGGAGCGAAAACTGCGCACCGATGCGACGGAGTTGGTCTCATTCTTGGAGCTGGAGAGGAATTTTGACGTCGGTTCGAGGAAAAGCATCAGTCGTCCTGCTAGCGTAGTCAAGTCCCATACCCGCCATGTCGAACAGCCGTCAGCACCAGCACAAGAACAGCCAGACCAGGACATGCCCGACTCTACGACCGACGAGCAGTCTCCTACCGCCTCCCGCCGCGCGACACCAGACCTCGACACCGCCACCTCCCGCCCAAGCAGCAGACAGCACCTCCACCCCAACCCCCATATCGACAGAGAACTCACCCCCGAAGGCCCGCCCTCGATGCCCATCCGTCCCTACCACACCCCCGCAAAGCAAGTCACGCGCATCCCCGTGGACTTCGGGGACGCAGAGCCCGAGACCGACAGCGAAGACAAAGAGAACGCACAGCCGCCGACCGTGGCCGACGTGCTCAAGACGCCGCTGACCATCGATCGTGCGGCCGCGCTGGCAGCGATCGAGTACCGCCGCGGCAGGGCGAGGAGCTTTATGAATGCTCAGATGACGCCGAAGACGCTCGCGGTGGTGGATAAGAGGGATGTCAGTGCGCCGGCGATGGTAACGATGAGTGTTGGGCGGAAGAAGTGAGGTCCTTCTGTCAGGGGATTGAATATAGGATGGCAAAACAAAAGTCGGCGTTTTGGATTAGGGGCATAGCGTTGGAGTAACTGACCTTGAAGCGTTGTTGTCGTGTGTAATATACTTGGTATCAAGAATCATCAGAGCCCCACCACCAAAATGCATTCAGACACAACTTTTGGGTGCAAAGAAAAATGGATGTTGCTAATGTTCTCATTCACCATAGGGAAAATATAGCCTATGAGTGGCTGGATTTGTAGTAACGCCATGCCTGGTGTGATGCGTAGCCCACCAATTTTCGATTCCTCATCGTCTCCTCTATCTCCACCATAAAACCAAAAAAGCCTTCTACCTGTTGCTCTTGGCCACACGCTCCAACTCGTCCTTCTTCTTGATCGCATACGAGTTGCTGCTACCCTTGGCGGCGTTGATCAGCTCTTCGGCCAAGCACTCGGCGATGCTCTTGATGTTCCTGAACGAGGCCTCACGGGCGCCGATTGTGAGGAGGGCAATAGCCTGGTTGACGCGGCGGAGGGGAGACACATCGACGGCCTGGCGACGGACGGTACCTGCTGAACCGATACGGGTCGAGTCTTCGCGGGGACCGCAGTTGACGATGGCGTCGACGGCGACTTGGATGGGGTTCTGGTCGGTCATGATGTGGATCTGTGGGAGTTGTTAGATGTGTGGTACATCACTGCAATGTTTGGTTGGACTGACGATCTCGAAAGAGTGCGCAACGATCCGCACAGCCATGAGCTTCTTTCCGTTGTTGCGGCCGTTCATCATGAGCGAGTTGGTCAAGCGCTCAATGACGGGGCATTGCGCCTTGCGGAAGCGCTTGGCGGCGTACTTGCCAGCGGAGTGTGAGAGGTAGACGGGTTGACGGATCTGAATGTAGTCGCTGAAAGAACGAGTTAGTCTCCATTGTCTTTGCTGTTTCCTATGTTGTGGCGGCGGGCGTACGTCAAAGAGATATCCCTGATCTCGACATCCTCGTAGCTCCACTTGTTGAACAGCTTGATGCTGCCAATCTCCTGGACAACATCCTTGGGGAGGCCCAGATGGTTCTGGGGGTGCTGAACCTCAACTTCTCCGGCGTCCGACATGTTTGCGGTGATTAATTGACCGAAAGTGGGTGTTGCGAAAGACCTGGTGGGCGTGGACGGTGAGGTTGACTTCGTCTTTGTCGTCGATGCGCGAAGTCTGAGAGAAATTTGGGAATGGCTTGGCTGAGGGCCGGCAAGCCCGGAAAAACTGATCTTCCGAACGCCAAGATTTGGTATGCCCTCTTCGACTTCAATGCTCAACTCCCAAGAACCACTTTTTATTTTTTTATCCACGGATCGGCAATTTTTAACACCAGGTATTTACAACAGGATTCTGCGTATCTTCATGCAGTGACTTTGCTGCATAAATGCCGCTTCAAGCTTTCTGTTCAGGTGAGAAGGTAAGATGGTACGCCGGGCAAGGTAACCACGGCCTTCATACAACTGGTCGAGCCTTCCTCGCTTGTAGAAAGTTGCCCAAACAAAACATCCATACAAAGATAGGTACAAATTGCAATGTTCTCCATCATACGTTTGACAGTACATCGCAAAAATGTCGCATACCCGTACTCTTCCAGTACTTGTCAAAAAGCAATTTCGGCTAGACGACCTTTTCACGGATACGTCTGACTCCTCCGCCGATGACCTCGAGCCGGAAACTCTACGCAAACAAGCACGATGGATCCGTGATGAGCTCGATCCTATGGTGTCTCGACATGGTCCAAACTCGCTCAAGCCAGACCAGGTTGTCATGGTTTTCAAATTCCTTGAATTGCTTCGACGATCACGTGTCTCAATCGAGCACATTCGGTACTCGCGTCTGCACATGGCCATTTCCTGCATCTCGAATACAGCGACTCGCTGGCCCAGATTGGTCATCGATGAAGCTGATAAGTTGCTTGAGAACTGGACCACACGATACGGTGACATTCGAGAAATAGGTATCGTCTTGTACGAGGAAGGTGGTAGGCTCTTCGGTGTGTGTGCGCCACACGATATCAGCAAGGAAGTCCTCGAAGTGAAGTGGTCAAGAGCGCCGGGGTCAAGAACCGCGAGTGGGTTCTCTCGGCGACATGGCGATCTCGGCTTCAAGCCCGGCGAGTCTGTGTTCAGTATTGAGTGTTGTCGTACCACTTCGCTGACACTTGCAGCTGGTGGATCAACTGCATGTTCGCCTACCACGCAGGTATCATCGACAGCGGGATCCCTTCCGGAAGAATCATCTCTGACCGACACGGCGCGTACGCCCTTGTCCTCAACGGCTGGGACGAGCTCGACAGTCCCGACCCAAATGCCTTCACTTACAAAGCCAAATCCAACGAACCCGGCCGCTTCAGACTTACATCCGCGACCTCCGCCTCCCGCCAACCCATCCGCGTCCTCCGTACACACTCCCTCCATAGCTTCTGGGCCCCCCGCGCTGGCATCCGCTACGACGGCCTCTACAAGGTCTCTGGGTGGTCCGTGCGCCACTCCCCGACCACCAACCTCTGGACCTACGCAATCCACTTCCAACGCCTCTCCTCCGAACCCCCTATGGCCATCGCCCTCCGCCATCCGCTAGCAGAAGAAGTCGACGACTACACCGAGTTCAAACGCCTCCGCGGCCTCACCCGCCAAGCGCAAAATCCCTTCCATCGCGCCCGCCCGCTGACTGAGCCCCCTAGGCCGGAAACGAGACTGCATCTCAACGTCCATGCGCCGACTAAACTTACGCTGCCGCCGGCTGTTATTGTGCCGAAGCCGAGGTCGAAGCTGGGAAACGCGCTGCCTTCGCCGTCGACGGGAGACGGTCTGGTCCCGCCGGCTACCGCACTTCCGGTGGTGGATGTGGGTGAGGCATTGGCTGTAAGTATCCCAGGGCAGATGGCAGTGGCGACGCCCCGGACGCCAAGGAGAGCGGTAATAGGACAGTCGGCCGCAGCGGTGCTGCCGGTCGCTTCGCTTGGGAGGACGGCTTTGCACAGTCCTGGTAGTCCGAAGGGCGGGCAGGGGCAGGGGGATTATTTCTCGCTCGGGGGAGGGGCCGTGTGATGGCGGGCTGATTATGGGCAAGGGTGTGAGACGCACGTGTATTTGCGATAATGGTTATGGGTAACGATGGTTATGAGGTCATCAATATCGATAGGGTATGGGGCTACGATAGGTATTGATAAGCATGTAGATTTTACTTGGCACGAGACGACCTATCAATTTTGTCCACAGTGTTGTAACACAGACCCCATCAGGCATGAGACAAGATAAGGCAAGTAAGCTTACTGTGCCTGAATGAGATATGCATAAAAGAGATTACATGAAGTAGATGAATGATAGAATGATTTCCCTTTTTCCCTTCCCGCGCGAGGGCTCGACATTGCTGGAGCGCGACTCGTCCCTTAATGACCGTACGTGGTGCTTGCTTTCCATGCCATTCCGTCCAAAGATAAAACGCCTGAGAGATGCTTTCGATACGTCTTAATCGTGTTTTTGTGTCCAGTCTGTAAATAGTCGATAATGATGATATTCTTCGTCTTCGTTTCCAATAAGCCACTCATTGCCGTGTGGTTTTACTCGGTCTCGGCAGCGGCGACGAAGTCCAGGACCTCGCCGGGCTGGAGGTGGCCCAGGCGGAGGTAGCGGAGGCCGGATGCCGAGGCGGCTGAGTCGGTGGAGGAAGAGCGGGGCTTGGTCTCTGGGATGACGGGGAGGGAGTCGGTGGAGGAAGAGGGAGAGGTTGTGGGCGATGAAGGGGCGGAGGACGTCTCCGGAAGGAGAGAGAGGAAGCCTACTGGCAGGGTAGAGGTGGTTTGAGCAGACATTGTGCTTGATTTGGTTGGTGAGGCTTTGATTGATTGAGGAAGTGAGAAGAGCGAGGCGATGGTGGATGAGTTGACAGGTGATGTGGATGGGGGAATGCTTCTTTTTATGTTCCTCAGGACGACGGCGAAGTGAATGAGGATCGGCAACGGGAAAGGAACAGTCTCGACTTGTGTATCTGTAACTGTACAAGAAAGCTGGGCACCAAGACGGGTATATGTATCCCAGGTACCCACGCAGCTTACCTGTCGGTGATCGGGGTGCGGGTTACGCCATTACCAGGCCAGCCACGCAATGAGAGCTACAAGAAACAAGCGAGAGGCAATAACCCAGCCTTGCGGGCCATGATTGGTTAGCATGGCGACATTTGACGAAAAGCAAACGGAAACGTCGTTGTCGTGTGAGTGATGTTTGGACGGCTACGAGCGGCAGAAGGGAAGGGATCCGGAAGATGAGTGATGAACAGACGCTACGGCAGGCCTTTCCGTGGGGAAAAGAACGAGCGCTCGAGACATCAACGAGCGGGTGACGCGGGTGTGGCCAAGATTAGATTTCGTGAACCTCGAAACGAAGGGCTATGCGGGCCAGCGGATGAGGCACCATGCTGTCGTGATGAGCCGTTTCTGGTGGTCTCGGGCGGCGATCACGCTGGCAGCGACGGGCGGGCATGAGGCATCTACTACCAAGGCCGACATGCAGCTATTGGAGTCTTGTCGAACGGGACGGATGTGTTTCAGTAGGCAGGAGAGGTGTGGAGGGTTGGCTACTTGGGCAGCAGCCTTGTCCATGGAGCCTGTCGCCATATGTCGTCCACAAAGCTTGGAGGTGAGGGATAAAATTTGTGGGGTACCGAGGCAGATTTGCAGCACCACATGACGAGGAAGGCAGTTCCGGTGCCTGGAAATGGACAAAAGATGAGGGCAAACCGGGGGAACCGTTGTCAGCATGTCGCTTCAGCCACAAGCAATATCCGGGGCAAACCTTGGTTTTGGCCCAACCCAGATGATCCGTAAAATCCCGAAAAATGTCTATCTGGATCGACCGACCAAGCAGTAAACGCGATCTGGAGCTCTGAATCAATGACATGTAGCAGGCTCACCTCCCTCCCTCTCCTTGGAACGGCAGGTGGTGTGTGATGAGGTCTTGATTAAGGCATAATAAGACCGAACGCCATGAGGATCTGCAAGCGATATCATGTAGCCCCGAGATAGGTGTGACTTGTCTGACTGAACCTGCGGGACGATGTGATGCCATGCTAAGAAAAAGTGCCGTGGAGGCAGTTCCTGGGCAGGCATGTGCGTGCGCTCGGTTTGAAGCTCCACCTTGGCCTGCATTAGACAGCGTTCTGACCCCACATCTCCAGGTGGAATTCCAGCCAGTAACCGCCCAAAGTTGGGTTTTGATGGCAACGAATGGACACGCTGGTTATGGAGGCCGTTTTCTGTCGACGGTATGGATTGATCGTGGTCGTATCGCCGACAGGGTAAATTACCTTCTACCTGCGCTTCGCCCGGTGCTGCCTGTGGCCTGGTCGCACAGCAGGGCAGAACATGGCTTATAACTTCGCTGACAGGTCGTTCTGCATGGTCAAGGTTGTTGCATGACGGGCGGGTATGCTCGTTATTGCGCCGACGCAGCATCCAGAGGCGGTGAAGACGAGTGAAGTCCAGATGACCAAAATAATGCATGCATTTCCTCGAATTGGAAGGAAGAGAATGGTGTATATATCATCGTTTCCGCTTTTTCGACTCTCATCTCACCACCTTCGATGTTTCTACCATAAGCCGCCACAAACGACGACCATCTTTCAACCAGCCCAATCCTAATCCCACTTCCGCGCTGCCCTGTTCGTTCCTCGCACAAACCTGCTTCGGACTGGCTGCCTGAATCACTCACGGTCCCCCAACCACGCCAGCCTCCGGCGCATATCCTGCTATAGTCCGGCCGCGGCTAGTGGGCGTCAGAACGATTCCAGAAGCCCGCCAGTCACTATCGATTGAATAGGACATCAATCGGCGGATCTTCCCTCCTCCGAGCGGCCAAGAGAGGAATTGACACGCGACACTCGTCGTCTGCGGGCACAAGTCATACATGGTCAGGGTTTCGTTTTCGTCAGCAGCTACAACTGTTGGGCGCAAGAGACAAGGTTCTTCCATCAGGCCAGCCACTCTTTGCGGAACTCGCTGTTGCTGCTCTCCTGCTGCTGCTGCCGCTGCTGCTGCTCCTGCTGTCCTCCCCATGCCGCCGGGCAAATTGTCACCCTTCAGTTGACGCTGAACACAACATGAGGATTTGTAATGGCGGCCAATTCCCGCCAGAGGGAGTAATGCCGCGCCACATTCTGTCACGGTTGAGCACACTCGGGACATGACAGTTCAAGCACGGCCACGTCGGCTGTGATATGGCGCGCAGACACTGACATCCAATCGGGTTTTATCTTCCCCTTGACATGTCATGCAACGCGGCTGCCCACTCCTGCGACCAGGCCCCATCGTGTTTCCCTGTCGAACATGGTATCCAGTCGTCGCAGCTCAAAAATCCCGTCCGACTTTCTTAGCTTCATCATTTTTTTGTCAGCGTATCACCGCCCATTAGGACCAGGCGTTTGATTTGAGTGCCTTGTTGCCAACGACAAACGACGTCGACCAGCGTCCCGGCGTCTTTCAGTGCATGCCATGATGGATATAAAAGTCGCATCCTCTCTGTCGATATCATTATGACCGCCAACGATTCCTCATAACAACGCTTCACCAGTCCGCTCTTGCAGTCGCCACTGCAATCGTTCAGCTCCTCGCGCGACTCTTCGTCTAGCCATTGGTCCCGCTGCTCATCCAAGTCATTGTCTGACTACTCATCTGGCCAATCGTTTGGTCAATCGTTTGGCTACAAGGACACCAGTTCGCACACCATCTTTGCTGCTGACTCTCGTGGCATATACCTACATCGGTACCATACACCGTCTAAATGAGCGCATAGCCCTACCTGACAGAGACCAGCCCATTATGTGTACTCAAGTTCACCACTTGTTCAGCTGTGGGCATGCCAGCATTGAGGTACAGCCATGCTCGCGTCGACGTTCGGGCGCATGCCGCGGCATCGCCCCAGTGACCGTCGACCACAGGGTCAAGTGCCCAAGCTGCCAAAGGAAGTGAGGCTGCCCATACCACGCTATGACTTTACCATGCTGACATTCTTCGATCAGGCCCCGCCGCTAGACGCATCGGCGCTTTGTATTGACAGGCGTCTGGAATTTTAGGCCAGCCGTAATGGAAGGAATGGATGATTCATCAGCAATGGTCAGGGCCATCGGCTTGGGACTAACGCATTTGGTGTTTTTTGTTTCTCTGGCGTTGGCTGCCCTACTTCGATGGAATTAATGCTCAGGATACCGGATTAGACAGACATTAGCATCAGTAGGATGGTGCTTCTCAACCGCTCTAAAGTAAAATGATAATGAAATTTTTGCGCTCCAAACTCGTGCGTCAAGTGGCTGGTGCAAAATGAAGACCAGGTTAGCCTGCAGGGGCAGGATGCATGAATGACTCGCTGACGAGGCTTGCCCGACTCATGCCCATTTGATCGCCTCGCGATCATGTGATTTCAATCACTTCTACAATCATCCTTTGGCAATGGAATAGTACTCATCATGGTCCCAAGCAGTGAGCATTCCTGGTGAAGCAGCTCTTGATATTAACGACGCCGACATGCCATATCAAGCCCCATTTTCAATGCTTATTCCGAACATCGCCAGCCATCGACCACATCTAAACCATATCACCTTGCCCCAACCACAATGTCAATAGAAATCAATTGGGATACCCTGACAGGCGGCACCGACGGAGCCGCCCTGGCCGAGACGATCCGGGCCTTCATCCACGACCGCTTCCAAAAGGTGCCCTTACCACGCATGATCCGCTCCGTGGAAGTACAGTCCTTCTCCTTCGGCTCCTCCCCACCCACCATCACTCTGAAAGACGTCTGCGACCCACTACCTGACTTCTACGAGGACGACGAAGACACCTCCGAGCAACCTACTCCCGCCACTGCTCCACCCACAGCTCCGCTAAAACCCCACCGCCGCCCCGATGCTACGGAGAGGGACGTCCCCGCCGGCCCACGACCCCTCGTTGACAGCAGCAATGGCGGCAACAAGCGTCTCTCCGCGCTACTGACGGACTTTCCTCCTCGCGCAGCCACCCCACGACTAGCAGGCAGCATGTCCAACCTGGGATACTTCCACCTCCCCCTGTCCGCGGGACTGAGCGGGACCTCCACTCCACTAGCAGCAGTAGCAGGCGCACGTTTCCCGCCCTGGACCGCGACAACAAACTCCCAACACAGCCGCGAGGCATCTAGAGGCAGTATCACGCCCCCGTCCGCCTCGTCCCGGCCTACATCCGCCCACGACTGGGCGGCGACTGAGGGCGAGGCGACAGAGGGAGAGGGCACAGCAGCGCCACACCACGAACCAGCGCCAGAGGACATGCAAGTCGTCGCGCGTATGGAGTACGACGGGGACGTGAAGCTCAGTCTGACGGCAGAGATCCTGCTCGACTACCCCACGCCTTCATTCGTCGGTATACCGCTACAACTACACATCACCGGCTTGAAGTTCGACGGGACCGCGATCTGCGCGTACATCAAGCGGAAAGCGCATTTCTGCTTTTTGGCGCCCGAGGATGCGGAGTTGCTTATTGACGAAGGGGGAGGGGAGGAAGGGGGCAAGCCCGGCGGACTGATCGAGGAGATTAGAGTCGAGAGCGAGATTGGGCAGAAGGAGGGCGGGAAGCAGGTGTTGAAGAACGTAGGAAAGGTTGAGAAGTTTGTCCTGGAGCAGGTCAGGAGGATATTTGAGGAGGAATTTGTTTGGCCGAGCTTTTGGACGTTCTTGGTCTGAAACTGTTGGTGGACTATGGTATAGGTGCGAGTCATGAGGTGGCGAGTCTCAAATTTCGCAAGCATGATGGCGGGTACGCACGCCGATACTGCTGGACTGCACCGCCACATTCCCCACTCTCGCCGTGGGGGGTTTAGCTGTCATGTCCATGCACGCTCCCGCCTTGTGCAGCCGGACCTGTCACCACAAGAAGCAACTGCACGCCGCCGGATTGTATGTCCGGAGGCTTTCTATGTCACTCTTCTGTCCACGGCGAGGCAATGTTCGCAGAAGAACCTCCGCCAGTAGCTGAGTGGCTGCTGTGTCACCATATGTAGTACTCTGCAAGTACAACCCGACCATCTTGGACCAAACATTGGATAGCTTGAAAGCCCTTGTACTCACACTGGGTTGTACGGTAGGGCTTCCTCCTGGATTCGAGAAGAGAATATGCACGACATGCATGACACGCACGACATATACGGAGAGACATGCATGGAATTTGTCATGGCAGGTATGTCGTGCATATGCCACTGAAGAGCTGTCAGCACCCGAGCAAGTCAACGGATCTTCAGGAAGGACATCTGCCTGTTCTGCATCGAGGATGGTATATGCACGACATGCAGGCACGACACCTGCAACGAAATTTGTCATGACGGAGGCGGAGCCGGGACCGACGTTGTTGAGGATATGTCGTGCTTGCGTTGCGGCGAGCACTGTCAGACAGTGGCCACGGGCAAGAAAATAGATTGGGTATTCGTGTGCGAGACGAGCAGAATGAGCTCGATTGATCAGTGACGGATCCTTTATCTCGCACGCAAGAGCACTGAAGCGGATCTTCGCCGTTTGAGTGCCGTCTATGCGATAAGCTCTATCCGAACGGACTACGCTCTCGCATGCTCTTTCATACACGTCTTTGGGACAAGTTCCGAACAATGCTGAAGTGCTTACATGTTCAGTGTGCAAGGCAAGCGCAGTATATGTTAGTTGATGGATGATCGAATTTGCCATGTTTAGACGCAGCAATGCGGAATTCAGGTATTGCAAAGCTGTATGTACGATGAGACTCTATCAAACCATTCGTAAACTAGAATATATCAATCATGCAACCCTTCATATGTTCCTGATAGCATCTGTATTCATCCTCCTCTTGACCACGGCCTAGTAAACAGCCCTCAACCTCCACCCGACCTTCAACACCCTCACCGCCCCAAAAGCCCCAAAGCTAGCCACGTAGCACCCGCCGGTGAACAGCACCAAGCCCCAGTACTCCCCGCCACAAGCCTCCACAATCGCGCCTCCGATCGGTATGCCCGTCAACGTCGCCACGCTCACCACCGTATAGCACGTCGCATAGAACCGGCCATAATTACTCGTCGCGCAGAGCTGGCCCACGCACACCGGCGTCAAGGACAGATTGCTGCCTGAACCAAAGCCCATCAGCGCCGCGAACGAGATGGCGAGGCCTTGTATCGCGGCGGGGGAGTGGTCCCCATGCGCGGTGAGGACGGTAGCGGGCAGCCATAGCCCCAGCGCTGAAGATGCGCACAGGGCCAAAGCGAGGAGCATGGTGTTGTACCGGCCCACCTTGTCCGCCATCAAGCCAGGCAACCACCGACCAAGGACAGAGAAAGCGTTGAAGATAGCTATCAGCTGATATGCGAACGCCGTAGTCATAGCCTCACTATGAATCCCGTAGCTCGTCAGATACGTGATAGGCGTAAACAGTCCCCACTCCTGAAACCACGTCCCCAGCGTCGTCAGCGCAAACGCAGGATCGCGGAATATAGTCGGATCCGGGAGTATACTCCCGCCGGGTTTTGGCGGCAGACGTGACCGAATAAAAGTATTCGCCACCGCCATCAGCGCGACGAAAATGAACCCCATGATGCGCGTAGCCCACGCCCACCCCACGCGCTGGAACAGCGACTGCAGCATGAGCGGGAAGATCACACCGCCCAGGCCACCAGCGCAGACAGCACATCCCGTAGCGTACCCCCTGCGCACGCAGAACCAGTGCCCGACCGCCGACACCGCCGGTGTAAAAACTAGACTCGTGCCCACGCCCGCCAGGACGCCAAAGACGAGCATAAAGTGCCAATACTCGGTACACTCGCCGAGCAAAAAAGCCGCCAGCAGTAGACACGCACTGCCCACCGCGACCAGCACTCGCGGCCCATAGTGGTCGAACACGGGCCCGACCTGCACGCCGCAGAAGAACGACAGAAACCCATAGACGCCGAAGATCCACCCGATGCTGGACGCCGAGTAGGTGGATAGTTGGTGCGTGGAGAGGTACGACTGGAAGATGCCTACCGTGTTCATGATCCCCAGTCCGCCCAGCATGCCGGAGAAGGAGCCGAGGACGACGAGCCATGCGGCGCGGCCGCCTTCGGGATAGGTGTGGGCCGAGGGGACGAGGGTGAGGTGCGGGGACTTGTCGTCGGCGGGGGTGGGGGTTTTCTCTTCGTCATGGCTGGTTGGCGGGGGGAGGTTCTCTTCGTCCGGGGGCGGGGCGTGGAAGGCTGGTGTTGGGAGATCAGGGGGAGGGTATGGAGCTGGGTCTGGAGAGGGGATGTCGGGCTGGAGAGAAGAGGTGGCTTCGTGGGCTGGAGGGCATTGTGGTGGAATGGTGGGTGGTGGCGGTGGTGGCAAAAAGTGTCTCTATAGTGAAAATGTCTTGCGGGCTTGATTTGTGCAGAGTTCAGCGGCTGTTTTTCATGGTCTGAGGGCAATTGACTGATCGGAAATAAGATACAAGGAGAGAACGACCCGTAGGAAGACCAGGACGGTGAGAAAGAAAAGAGAAGATACCAACGTTGAACTCCGCGAGGGGTGTCGTGATTTCTACCCCGTTGTCGGGGTTATTGCAGCTTGATTAGGCAAGAGAAAATGCCCTAGGCAGCGGTCGGCAGCCCCCGATGCGGGGAAAGCCAAACCCCGATTCCACGTGGGGTTGAACGCCGGCAGAAGAGGCAGCATAACGATTGTCCTGCGGTAATAGGCTGCATTCACGGTGTTGGAATGACCTGGAGAATTCGCGAGGATGTTGTGGAGATACCCAACAAATTATTAGAGACTACACATCGACTGTAAGCACGATGTTGCACGCTCGTCATGGGAAGATACTGTTTTAGCATTCGGGATTCTGCTGTGCTGCGTTATCGACTTGACTCCAAAACTCGCAAAAAAAAAGCAGCAGAAGAGTGTGAAATCAAACAAGATCATTAGACCAACCCGAAACCTATCATCATGACAATCCTGACAAGATCCTCATAGCATCACCTTGCACTTCATCATTTGATCGTGACCTTCTTAATGTCCGTCCACTCCTCGGAATCAAGCTTGGTCAGTTCCACTCTCAGCAGACCATGCTCCAGCTTAGCCTTGATGTCGCCGTCGTCGACCTTGACAATGTCGTCGCAGTCCAAGAAGACACTCCTCGTGAAGAAACCGGTCTTGCTCTCCAACTGCTGAGCGCTATTGTACATCTTGTCGTCGATCTCAACAGGTCGGAAAATCGTGCCGGAGATCTTCAGAACATTGCCGATGGCATCGAAAGAGAGGTCCAGATCAGCCTTCTTGGCACCGGGCAGGTAGACGTAGACAATGAAGGCGTCGTCGTTCTCGAAGATGTCAATGTCCGGACGCGGGGGAATTGTGCCCATGCCAAAATTGATTCCCAGGTCCGGAAGAGGCATACCTCGGCCGAAGAGTCCCCGTTCGTGCATCTTGAGATCGTCGTGGAGACTGGAGCGCTTTGGTAATTTCACAGTGTAGGGCTTGAAGGTGTAGCTGTCGATGTCAGATCGTCCAGGGTAACGGAAAGGCGGTTCAGAGTCACGGAACTTCAGGCGTTCGGAACGGACTTTGTCACGACCAGACTTGCCATGACGGTCACTGCGAGCGGAAGACCGTTCGTCACGGCGATTGCGGTGGTGTCGGCCGACACTTGAGGTCGCGGAGGATGATGTGGAACGAGCACGTCTCGATGGCTTGGGGGGCTCGGTGAGCGTCTCTGGGGTAGATGTCCTTGAAGCCGTGTCGCAGGCAGTAGAAGCAGATTGACTCCTGGCTCGGCTGGTGGGAGTGATTGTTGGCGATGCAGAACGGATCTCGATCTGCGGAGCTGGGGCAGCTGGGAAGGCGAAGCCTTGCGGATTGAAGTCCTGGATTGAGTCTGGGGCGGGGGGCATCGGAGGCACAAATGGTGGAGGGGGACGACGACCGCGCTGCACCATGCCTACAGGAGGCAGGTGATACGGCATCCGGTATGGGTAGCTGTAGTAGTCGTTGAAGTCCCGAGGATGACGACGGGAAGATCCACGGCCGGACTCGGCGATGTCGCTGTTGTCGTTTATGCGGTCTGGGTTGTCGGACATGTTCATGGTGGTGTGGAGGTTTACGGTCTGAAAGCAAGATGATCAAGTTCTATGGAATGAGGAGAGATGGTGCGGCAGACCGAAGGTCGATGAGAGAAGCAAAGCATGTTGCCGAGCAGGAACGAATAATAAATAGACCTACCTGGACAACTGCCCAGCACAGCAAACCCCTTCAAACCAGGCAACAGCACCACCATCAGAAGGCACGGGACGGCTCAAGCACAAGATACAGCACAGAAGGCAGTACAAGAGCTACCCCTCACGCCACAAGCATGCAGAGCATGAAGCAAAGGTTGGGGAACGAGCTTCAGCGATTCGCAGGCGGGTCATTGTGCCGACACAAGGTATGACAGGACTGGCCAGCAGCATCGGTTGAGAGGAGCCCATCGCCACGCGTCCGGGGATGAATGGATGTTCTTGTCCGGAGAGTTTGTGATGAGACGGCAAGCTGCGGAGGCACAAAGTACGGATGATTGCATCGGACGCATTTCCGTGGACGAATCGACCAGCCCTAAGTTTGTGGCACAAACCATTCTCGGCCGACTGGCGGAAAAGCAAGTCCAATGAGCAATCATGCATATGCTGGTGTGGATACCTGCAGCAGGTCTGAGTTCAAATTACAGTAATGTAACTGGGCTTTGCACAAGCATATTTGGAATCTATTGTTAGAAGACAACTTCTCATCTTTGTGTCGCTTTCACAAGTTGCTCCTGTTCCAGTCAGAGAGGACGAGTGATATCATGGTTTCAGTCGTTAGTACGTTCCATCGGAAGGTCAAACCAAGGTCAGGCGTGGTACAGTGGTGCCCAATGCCCAGTCAGGCATCACTCCTATGTGTATGTTTGTGTGGATGCCGGCAAGAGTTTTGACGTAGACTCTGGTCAATCACAAATTCTCTCTCTTGTGAAAGTCAAATGACCCATCATGCCCCCGTATAAGGCAATGCGAAGACATCACAAGGTTGATTTGAAATGCTGGGGTAACGATTTCAGCTGAAGATGGGTACAAATATACAGCGGAAGTGACACCGCATCGCAGGTGAGCAGTCGATGCTTGGCAGGGCGTTGCTTGCCAAATCCCACGTCCCCACCCCTCAGATGACGGATGCGGGCACCAGTCTACTGCTCTCCCACCAAATGTAACTCGGCTTCACCGACGACACAGCGCGACACTATCTTCTGCTGTGTCGCGCGGTCGCACACCGCAGGCAATCGACTCACTCACCATGACCTCCGCACGCTACAGTTACACAACCGTCACCCCCTCCGATCGCCCACTGAAGCGCCCGCACTCCTCCATCTCCACCTCCGCCACCAACTCCACCACCAACCCACCTCTGCCCTCGCGGACCATTACAGACACGGATACAGACATCTTCCAATCCGCCCCCATCCACGACCGCAAATCCACCTTCACAGCCTACTTTTCCCCAACCCTTCCACCGCGCGACCTCCAATCCCTCCCCGCCCTCTCCTCGGCCTCCCACAAGATCCTCGCCTGGCGCCTGCCTCCCAGCATCCCCGAATCCTCCACCGCCCCCAAGCGCGCCCGCCAGTCCACCCTTACCGGCGCCTCCGCCCCTCTGCAGACCGGCAAAGACGACGACGGCGAGCAGCACGGCGGGCGGCACGTGCTGCGCGTGCTCGAGGCAGGGCAGATCACCGGCTCCCTGGTGGTGGCGCGGTGGTATGGCGGGGTGATGCTCGGTCCGGTGCGATTTACGCACATCGAGCAGGCGGGGAGAGACGCGGTCGCTGCATGGCGGGCTGCGAGTGCCAGTCAGAAGGAGGAAGCGAGGAGCAAGGTGCGGGAAGAGGAGGAGCGGCGGGGATTGGTGGAGGAGCTGCGCACGCGAGACGACAGCATCGCGTCGCTCCGGGGACTGTTGGAGGAGAAGAAGCGGTTGTTGGCTGGGCTGGAGGGTGGCACGACGACTGGCGGTGAGGATGCAAAGTCGCCGGCGCAGAAGATCGACTATGAGCACATGACGGTGGAGCGGTTGCGCATGTTGGATAAGGCCAGGGATGGCACGATTGGGTTTTTGCTGAAACAGATCGACGGGGTCGAGACGGCCATCAAGAGCTGGGAGGATGCGTTTGATGCCAAGGATGAAGCGGACGATGATCCCTGACGGCAGTCCGTCCACTGGCTGACCTGCATTTAAGGCGACGCTCCGCTACGATGATTTATTACCGAGACAGGCAAGAGATATGAGATACCCCTTGGAGCGAGCTTATGACCAACACAGCAGGACATATTAATTAATCCGTGATCGATCGAATTCAATTGGCACACGACAGGTGACACACATGTTGGTTTTGAGATAATGATGTTGCATTTCAATGCTTCGCTAATCTGCAATGTATTTCTATCAGGGTATTGTCGCTGATGAATGGAGCTCGCGCGGCGAGCGCTAGTGAGAGTGAAATCCGTACCGACCATCGAGGCCGTACAGTCGTGGGAAAATAACAAATCCCCCATTACGAATAGAAGACGAACCCTCGGCTGATAATACTATTACATGGCCGAAACTCCGAGATGAAAAGCAGTCATAGTGATACAGTTTCCCCAAATGTCGTTAATAAGCGTAAGCAATCACTACATACCATAGTGGCATGTGATGATTGAGGCAATGCGGTGCACCGCCCTTGACCGGATCGCATATGCGGGATCCAGCGGGGTACGATGAGGTCGTGATTAATGAGACCCCATGGGTATATATTGTGAAGCCATCCGATTAGAAAGTGCTCCAGTTCCAGTCAGCTCCACCGACGGACTCGTTGCCGGTACAGTAGGGATTGTGGGGTTGCTGCTTGGGCTTGATGCCGAGAAAGTCAGACCCTCTGATCTGAACGTCGGGGTCGATGGCCATGGCAGGAGGAGTGGTGGTGCCGCTGCTAGCAACGCTGCTTGCCCTGCTCTTGCGGTCGTGTTGCCAGATCTGGTAGTCACCCCAGCAATTGTCGCACGACCGGACCCAGCCACCTTGAGGGTGGAAGCGGGCTTCCTGATCCAGAGGTACGAGGCGAGCACTGTGGGACGTGCAGTAGATCCCGCCGCATCTCCGACAGTGATGTCGCCGAGCGAGAAATGAGAAGACCGTGCTGCAAGTGTCGTTTGCGCAGCAGGTGACTGACGAGTCAGGCTTCCAGTGGCCCCTAGTAGGTGCACCGGTCACTTCTCCTAGCTCCTCGTTCCACTCATCAGTGACGACCCTTGAGATCGATCCGAGAGGGGCCATGAAAGAGCTGAGGTCATCGATTGGAGTGATAGGAAGACTCCTGGTAGCAAGGCTGCTCTGCGAGTCGAGGCTGCTGTGAGCGCTACGGGGAGGTGTGAGAGGCCGTTTGGTCTTTACAGCCATCTCTGTGGGTCGGAGGGCTGCAGGCAGGTATCCCAGTTGCCTGGCGGAGGACAATTGCTTTGATGTGAGGTGGTTGCCGGTAGGGGACACTGCGGGCGGCGTGATAGATGAAGGAGGGGTATATGCGGCGGCTTGTGAGTACGTAGGACGGTGGTGCGAGTACTGGAATGCGTTGCTCGCAATATTGTGAGGCTGTTGAGCGAAAGAGGTCGCCATTGTGTGATTTGTTTTACGGCTGTGCGATGCTTCGGGATGCGGAATTGGGTGAATGTGACACTGTTGTTATGATAGCCACAAAATCTGCTTGGGAACGCTCGTAGCGTTCAAGGGCAGAACATCCCGTCGTCGTCGATATGGTTAAGTGAAGGAAGAGTATACTGGTAGGGATGGTAGAAAAGTCGTAGGTGTAGTGTCGCGTGAGGCGAACGTGAGGCGGGCAGGGTGAAGTGATGTAGTTAGGCGGGCGAGGTAGGGTAGGGGCGACGACTGCCGATAAGTAGGAACGGGGCCGCCGAGTCGAGGGTCGAGGTAGGGTTTAAAGCTAAAAAGAAGGGCCGCAGCAGTTGATATCCGGGGGGAAGGGCAGCCGGCTGTTGGAAAAAAAAGAAGCGGTCTGCAGGTGGATGATTCAGGTGCGGCGATGCAACTTGTGATAACGGGACGGGAGCCGAACAGCACACTTGAAGTCAAAGTATCGGTCGATTGGAGGATGAGCCGGTTTTGCTTGTGCAGACCAATTGGCACCGGGTTGTCGGATCCCTGCCGGTGGGCGCGAATAGTGTCGGCGGAATTGCAAGGGCGAGCGCGGCGGACGAGAGGGTGTGCAGATAAGAGGAAACGGCGGCGGCGACGACACACGAAACGGGTATTGTAGCGGTCGATGCAGCGTGCAGCGTCCAGACGTTTTGCGGCGATTGAGGGAGAAAAGTTGGCACAGAGGAGGGGCACAGTCAATCAATCAATCAATTAAGAGGGCGGCGTAGCGCGTTATGTAGAGAAGGATGCTGCTGGGGTGGCTGATCCGTGATCCCAAGGGAACGGGGATCCAGAAGACGAGCAGGAACCCTTGTTTCCGTGACAGGCGACAAGGCGTTCCGAAGTGGATGGATGGGGCGGCCCACGAGCGTCAGAGTAAAGTTATGGGGTGGAAATGACCAAATGGTCGACCAGCGTGCCGGGCGAAGGCGACCATGCGGGACTAGGACCGGCCGTGCGACACGCTGCGCCAGTAATCAGTCGCCGACGGGGATACACAGTCGGTGTGGATGATGCATGGATGGGCAGACAGTAACCCTGCTCTGTGTGACGGCGAGCAAGTAGCAAGCAGCGATGCACGAGATAGTGGGAGATGAGCGTGTCGCAGGAGGTGGGCGACTGCCGGACAATCAATCTCTGGGAGCCATGGCGCCGCGTTTGATACGAACCATTGTCTGATATCGAGAGCACAAAAGTACAGTTACCAGATGCAATCAGCGGCTGACAATACAGTACAGTACAGTACAGTACAGCTTATGTTCCCATCCGGGAAAACGAGCATGTGCACAACAGCCGGCTAGACTGCCAGACTATTGCTTCTTTTGCCTCCCGATGATTTATTTTATTTTTATTGGGGACTCAACACGAGGCAAATGTATCCGAGCGGAGCACATGTGTCGGCTAGGAAAATAATGATCGGAAAAGGCTAATGCTAATGGCAATCCAATCTAGCAGCCGGGCACGCGAGCCCCAGCATGTGCAGAGGTGTAAGACCTTCGGGCAGACATGTCTCTCTGCACAGACGGCCCTGGCGGTTGCATCGCAGGTGGCAGCCACTAAAAAACGGAAGGATTACGGCAATGCTCGTTGTACTCGTTGTTCCCCGTCGTTCACAACTGCTGCTGTCGCGTGAGGTCGGTGGATCCGTCCCGTCGTCACCCTCCATTCGTTGGGGCAAGAAGGGGTGTAGGGTCTGGGGATCAACGTGGCCGACATCATACCTACCGCCGGAGTGCTCACACCATGAGTCGCTGGCTCTTGGCAGAACAGACTCATACTCGTATGCGCATGACCGTCCAAGGCAGCATCTGGGCCTGTCGGTGTGAATGTACTGGATGGCAACAGTTGAAAACGCCCGCGGTGGAATGCGCTGTCAATGGCGGTCACAAGGGGTTGCGAGCTGAGTTGCGCGCTGGGAACAACAGGCAGCAAGCAACAGATCACAATTAGCAAAGATCATGAACCTCGAGCACCCTCCTGACGGATCCGGCTAGCGTACTGATAAGAAAGAAGCTTGTATGATTGGGCAGCTGCAGGCCAAGGCTCATCCCGCCTCTGCCGCTCCTTCCAAATGCGCCACCAAACGGCCGGACTCAGATCCGCGTGGGCGCCGCGGCCGGAACAGAATTCCCTTTCCTGCTTGCTCGCCTACTCCTGCATCGAAACGGTGTGCCAGATGCGCCAGACAGAGACAGGGAATCTGCGATCCGACAAGGGCCGGTCATTGGTTAGAGAGTTGCACAGCGAGTAGTCCTCGAAATTGTCTGCGAGGTTGGGTGTTCTCTAAATCACTGGTACAAGGTTCCAATACCGAATAATAAACTCGGTTGCATTACGATTCATGCTTTATGATTATGTTCCGATATCATACAAGGAGTCGCACGGCTTTTAGTGGGCCCAAGACTATCAGTCATGGCAGTCGTATTTCTCGATCAAGCATCAAGCATCAAGCTGCACAGTAGACGATTGACCCTCCATCACCGATTTGACGAACCATCCACCAGCGTCGCATCGCGCTGGCGCCCCTGATCAACGCGACAGCGACAAAAAGGAATTCGCAAATCCGTCACTGCGGGTCAGGGCATACGTCGTTGGATCCATCGTCTAGACCTCAGACCCTCCCCAGGTTCGATTCACATGGTTCAATTCAGGTCGGCCAATTGATTCAGTTTTACATGATAATAACACCGACTCCAGCCGAGCGCTGTACACGGATCCGCTGGGGAGCAAGGTAGGAGCCGGTCCGAGACTGATGACCCCGGGCAAAGACCAGGATCAGACCACTGCTGCGTAACCAGGACCAAGGGAAAGGGAAAGTGACAGGCGGTGCAGGCCCTGGAGATAGCCGAGCAATCCCAGCCGCACTTTGGGGCGGATAGCCTAGGCCCTTCGGCTTCTTCGCTTTCACATGCTTCACATGCCAGCCTCACGCTTATTACACCTACCTCGTGTCGCAGCCACGGGTACCACAATCTCAGGCCAGGCCGCCTTCGAACCCATGGTCCTAGGTACACCGCCCAGCCGAGTACATTTACCATCTGGCGGGAATACCGTCGACACCCGGCTGACTGCAGAACGGTGAAGCAAATGAGCGGTATCAAGGACACAGGCGTGCTACTGCGTGACCAGAAATTGAAATCACGAGGCATGATTGCGAAAATGAGATGCGGCGAGATTGAGAGGCTAAACTGTTCGAGGGTCTCCAATCTCGCCCTACACCACCGGGCCTGCCGACAAGCTGAGTTTCTGTACTGTATGTACTGTACTGTACGACGGTACAGTCTCGAGCTGGACCGCTGCTAAAAATTGCATTTGATTGTTTTGTGCTAGATCGTAGTTTTGGTGACAAGTTACCACGTGGAAATATTTCCGAGGCTTTGCTGCCTGCCGTGCTCCCACACAACGTTGCAGTACACATCGCGTCAGATCATATCGAGTTGCACCACATGGCATTCTCGGTTCCCACTGCTTTATCTACCTTAAGCATTCGTCCGTTTCGTCTTATCGCGCGCCATAAGGCTGGTCTGCAGAATTGTTGCCGATATCACTTTTCTTTTGGCACCACGAGCTTGGTAGCTTCCCGTTCCGCCATCGAGCAAGCGTGACCATGTAATCCAGGCGAGAGGTTATGTAAGCCTGCATGTGGCACAGCAAACACCTGCGATCATATTTCGTTTCCGCCAGACACAACCCCAAAGATCTCAAAACCATCATACACAAGTTGTTATCAAGCTGCTGCCTGTACTTAAGTCATACCTCCGAGACAAGATCTACTAGACTCCTGTTACCTTTATTCTCTCACAAAGGTAAAGCCCCGCCATTGGTAAATGGTGAAATCCCGAGGCAAGTCGGACTTTGCGCTCTCCAATACCCTTCGTTTCTCCAACATCCCCAGACAAAACCCCGCATCTGACATCCAACCGTCTACCAAGATTTGCAGTACGGGTCATATATTCGCGACTACATCTTCTCCTTGCACGTCAAGCGTACACATTCCCTCGTTTCTTCTGTCCTGTTTGTTCTGTCTATTGTTCAGTCGTGTACATGACCAAGTTTCAGTAACAATAGACCTACAGCCGCAAAGATGCAGCTCCCCGTTCCCGCATCTCCTGTCCCGGAGGATGCTTTGACCGAGGCTCAATGGGCCACCCTCTCCGCCTTCTGCGAAGCTATCATACCTTCTATCAGATCCGACCACCCTTCCGACAGAGGCAGCAGGCACAATGCCGCCTACCAGATCGTTTCCGCGGAAGATATCGAGCGTACAAAGGCAGACATTCGTATGACGACCAAACCAGACGCAACCGAGTCTACTCTTGAGGATGACTACTTGCGCGAATCTCCCAGCTCATACCCCGCTTTCAAGGAGGCCGTCTTCCGCTTCATTGGCCGCTTCGTCGATCAAGACAACAGAAACAACCTGCTTTTCGTTCTAAATGCACTTAGCTACCGAGCAGGGTCTCTGCTCCTTACCGGTCGATCACGGCTGATCACTGAGATGTCAATACCTGAACGACAGACAGTCCTCCAAGAATGGGGTAACGCCTACCTGCCCATGTACCGCGACCTCCAGCGGTCTCTCACGCAGCTGACTGTGATAACATGGATTCGCACGTCGCCCACCCTTGGGCGTCTCATCACTTACCCTCACACACCCGTCAACCATAACTTCGGCGAGGCTTTTGCCTTCGACTTTGTCCAGATTCCGACAGGGAAAGAGCAGGAGGTTATTGAAACGGATATCGTTATCGTTGGGTCAGGATGTACAGGTGCTGTGGCCGCTTCCGTCCTTAGCCAAGCAGGGCTTTCTGTCATGGTTGTCGATAAAAGCTACTACTGGCCACCTTCCTACCTCCCGATGACCGAGATGGAAGCCTCCCTGAATCTGTTCCAGAACGGTGGCGTCACCCAAGCGGATGGTGGTCGTTTCAGTGTCATTTCCGGATCGTGCTGGGGTGGTGGCGGCACTATCAACTGGTCTGCTTCCTTGCATCTGCAACATCCGGTCAGACAAGAATGGGCCCGTTCATCTGGTCTGCCATACTTCACATCGCCTGCCTTCCAGGCCGACATGGATGCTGTCTGCGATGTCATGGGCGTGTCGACAGAACATGTTGTGCATAACTCGACCAACAAAGTGCTTATGGATGGCGCCAGACTGCTCGGAATGAGCGGCAAGACCGTTCCCCAAAACACCGGTGGCAAGTCGCACCAGTGCGGTTACTGCACCCTTGGTTGTGGCAGTTGTGAAAAGCGCGGTCCGACAGAGAGCTGGCTGCCGGACGCTGCAAAGCACGGCGCAAAATTCATGGAAGGCTTCAGCTGCGACCGCATCGTCTTCGAAGGGAAACGTGCAATCGGCGTCGAGGGCGTATGGACCAGCAGAGGCGAGAACCGCCTTCCTGGTGGAAGCGGCGCCTACACCCGCCCACTCCTAATCAAAGCCAGGAAAGCCGTCATCTCAGCCTCTGGTGCCCTCGGGACCCCCGTCCTCCTCAAGCGCTCCGGCCTCACCAATCCGCATATCGGCGCTCACCTCAAACTCCACCCCGTCAGCGTCCTCGGCGCCATCTTCCCCGAACCCACCTTCCCCTGGGAAGGCAGCATCTTGACCGGCGTCGTAACCGACCTCGAAAATCAAGACGGGCACAACCACGGCGTCAAGCTCGAAGCCTGCACCATGCTACCGTCCTGGTTCCTTCCCCAGATTCCCTGGACCGGCGGGCTAGAATGGAAAGCCCTCTCCGCTAAATTCCGGCACGCAACGGGGTACATTAGCCTCGCACGGGACTCGGGTGAAGGGCAGATCTACGTCGACCCCAAGGACCCCGCCCGACCACGTATTATCTACGACGTGTGCAAGAAGGACCGCCAGCACATCGCTGCTGGCCTGGAGGCCCTGGCTAAGATCAATTACATCAAGGGCGCCAAGGAGATCATCGTGGCTGCGCCGGGGGTGCCGCCTTTCGTCCGTGATGCGAGCGCGGATACGGGAACGGAGGAGACGCACGGGGTCAATGACCCCAGGTTCAGGGAGTGGTTGGAGAAGTACGTTCACCCGATGATGAGGAGTGGTGCGCCGGCAAGGGATACGTGTTTTGCGTCGGCGCATCAGATGGGGTCTGCCAGGATGGGAAGCACGCCGCAGTCGTCGGCGGTGGATGGAGCGGGCAGGGTGTGGGGGAAGCAAGGTTTGTATGTCGTTGATACGAGTGTGTTCCCGGCGGCGAGTGGGGTCAATCCTATGATTACCGGGATGGCGACGGCGAGAGGCATAGCCAGGGGGATTGTGAGGAGTGAGTTGGGGGGGCAGGCAGGGTCGAAGTTGTAAGGTGAAGAGGGAGGATAGGGCTGGTGTAGATAGTCATACTTTTGGAATATAGGGGCGTAGAGATTGGGGCAGAAAGCGATGGCGTCGGGATGTTTAGGGTAGATTTGTAGTTAGCACTGATCTTAGGCAACATATGGTAGACAATGTCCCGGTCATCGTACGGAACTTGATGCTTGACGCTGTGAAATGTATCCTCCGAGATGTAGGCAGGTAGGCAGAAAGATTGTCACTACCTATTGTCTGGGGGTGGAATTTGACGAATGGGCCATCAGTCTTTAAAATGTGCCAAACGCACTACAACTCGAGGTAAAGCATCAGCTATGCCGCGATATATTTTTTTATTCGCTCAATGCCATGATCTCTGACGCGTAGGGTTGAAAGGCTATCCCTGCCGCCATTCGCTACTGCTGGGTTAGCAAAACGGAATCGTCAGTAAAGCTGCATGACAATTGACCACAGGATGCGGGGAGGAGCGGGGATGGGGCTCGAGCTCCGCAACCCGAGGTTTTGCCAATAAAATTTCTTATCGATAAGGTCTCGAGGAGGCAATTTGCTCTGGACTTGAATATCTGCTCGTTCGTTCGGAGACCGATCTTCAAAGCGTCAAGGATTCTATAACATCATGGCTCAAGCGAACGGAATCCCGAACCCGCTCGATTCTACCGCCAAGCTCGAACCAGGCAGCGCCGACGACGCCACCAAGCAGGCAAATGCGCAAACAGAGATCTTTTCCACAGACTCTGCCACAACCAAAGCCGAGAAGATTGAACGACGGGACGTTGACGGTAATGACCCAAACGAAAGGTCGGCCAAGAGAGTCAAACTTGATACCGAACAAGAACTAGCAGCAGCAGAGCCTCCTGAGAAACCCCGTGTCAAAGGCGTTGCTTCAATCAAAGAGGAATACCTCATCCCGCATATTCCTGGACGTCAACAAGCTCCTGCGGATGGACCCGACGACGATGCTGCCGAAGCGGTAGGGAAAGCAGAGCCCAATGGCAATGGCAAGGACAAAAAGAGTAAACGCCAGAAAGGCGAGAAAGGCCAGAACAAAGCGCGCACCTTTGGCAGCTCCAGAGACGAACTCCAGCTCTGCAGCTCTCGCTCCAGATTTAACGAATTCTCCCACGGCGAGTGCAGGTTCAAGGAGAATTGCAGGTTCGAGCATGATCTGCGCAAGTACATTTCGCAAGGCAAACGTGGAGATCTGGACACTTTCGGTGGTATTTGTCCGGTCTTTGCTGCTCGTGGAAACTGCGACGCTGGTTGGAAATGCCGTTTCGTGGGATCTCATTCTGAAGAGAAGACCCACGAGGATGGGCGAAAAGAGCTGGTCCTCATATCCAAGGATTCTGCCACGGGCGAAACTGCGGCGGAAGAGGAGGGAAAGCCAGGTGTTGTTAACGTTGTGTCCGTAGGAGACAAGATCACACTCCGCAAGAAGCAGATGAAATTACCAAAGTCGGATGAATACAACAAGTGGTTGGATCAACGACAAAAGAATCTTGACAAGGCTTATGCCGAGACCGATGGACCTCAAGAGAATGCAGATCTTCGTGCAAACTACGTCGAGACTCCTCTTAGACCATCAGAAAAGAGAAGGATATACTACGGATCAGAGACTCCCATCTTGGCACCTCTCACGACTCAGGGTAACCTCCCTTTCCGTCGATTATGCGTTTCCCTCGGGGCACAGGTCACATGGTCCGAGATGGCAATGGGTTTGCCCTTGCTACAAGGCGAGAAGAGTGAATGGGCTTTGTTGAAGGCTCACGAATCAGAGCTGTCACCGCCAAAGTATTCACCCAAGTCTATTCTCGCGGGTTACGACAACTCGAAAGATATCAGGTTCGGAGCACAGATTGCGGCAAACAAACCATGGTTGGCTACAAAGACGGCTGAAGTTCTGACTACTCTTTGCCCCAATCTGAGGGCGATCGACCTCAACTGCGGATGCCCTATCGAGCTGGTCTATCGCCAGGGTGCCGGATCTGCCCTAATGGACAACCCCGGCAGGTTGGAAAAGATCCTCCGTGGAATGAATACAGTCTCGAAAGATGTTCCAATCACTGTTAAGATCAGAATGGGAACCAAGGACAACGTCCCTACTGCGGACAAGCTAGTTCAACGACTTGTTCTCGGAGGCGGCGAATCTAAGGAGCTTGGAGAAGGCGGCGCGGGTGTTGCGGCCATCACTCTCCACGGTCGTAGCCGACAACAACGCTACACTAGGAGTGCGGATTGGGAATACATTGCAGAGACCGCGGCTACTATTGAACGGTTGCGATCTGCGGAGGCTGCTAACACGGACACAGTCCGTGAGGTCGATGCAAGAAACCAGAGTGCTAACGGAGTTTACTTCATTGGCAACGGAGACTGCTATTCACACGAGGACTACTACAGTCACCTGAAGGATGCCAAAGTCGATTCGGTAATGATTGCCAGGGGTGCTCTCATCAAGCCATGGGTGTTCGAGGAAATCGAGGCGGGCCAATACCTCGACAAGTCGGCAAAGGAGCGATTAAACTACGTCGAGCAGTTCGCCAAATTTGGTCTCGAATACTGGGGCTCTGACGAAGTCGGAGTTGGCACAACGAGACGTTTCCTCCTTGAATGGTTGAGCTTCAGCTGTCGGTATGTTCCAATTGGTCTCCTGGAACACCTGCCTCCTAGGCTCGGTGACCGACCCCCTCCCTACAAGGGCCGAGATGAGCTGGAGACTCTCATGTGCAGCCCGAACTACAAGGACTGGATCAAGATCAGGTAAGTGGTCACAAGATCTCCACGATCGGTGCAAGGCATTTACTGACAAGCCACAGTGAGATGTTCCTTGGTCCTGCGACCAAAGACTTTCAATTCCAGCCGAAGCACAAAAGTAACAGCTACGAAATTGAAGCCGAAGGCTGAGACAGGGCGGATCTGTGGCGTTATTTCAGCCCGACTTTGGACGAATCGAAGACGTTAGAAAATGCTTAGATGCGGCGCGATGGTCAAGTGGTCCATGACGGTGAAATATGGGGAAGACGAGTGCATAGATCGATGGGACCTGGAAGGCCATGACGGACCTGGGACCATGAGCATTAGTCTGCCATGACGAACCCTTTATTGCTCGCTAACAGTCCTGCTATTCCCTGTATGATACTAAAAGCGAAATAAATAATGATCATCTTGCCACGTGGTAATAATTTCGATGCTGCGAATACATATTAGCAAATTGCAGCAAAGACCTTGTCGGCATCATCGATTCAATAACGGGGCTGGCCTGTTGACCATGGATGTGAACTGCTAGTCGGTGCGCCTTCCTTCCTGCAGAAATCCACCACATGCAGCTCCACCACACTTGTTCCTCTGATGTCAAGCCAATATGGTAATAGTCTCGGCCAATAATTTTTACAATCTTCCTATTCGCTCACCGACGAAGGAGCCTGCCCTGCCGATGACTATGCCGTCTGGAATCAGCCTCGCGATCGCGGATACCAAATTCTTGAGACCCACGATGGAAGCGACGGAACGAGTACGAAGCGCATACCAAGCCCTCGGCACGACGATTATAGACAACGCTGAGGCATCCAAGCCGCAGTCGTCACAGATCTAGGTACAGTATCATGTCTCGGCTACCTTCGCAGTGGGAAGTTGAGGCTGAGGATAATCAAACCGTTCACGTTCTCGAGCGACGACAATAAGTTACTGTAAAATGTCGGACCGATTTAGCAATATCGAACGCCGCAAACGTGGGCAGTTCAACTCCACCCTCCCGCATTGTGGCACGGTAATCACTGCTATCCATTGGGTCGGTCACTCGACAACACAAACACACACCCCGGACGACCACACCCGGCACTTATCCTCGATGCATTTGCAGTTTGAGGTGAGGCATTCCAGGTGACGTGCGGCGCTGGGTCCCAAGGTTCGGACGGCGCGTTGGTGGGCGAGACGGCAATCGGAACCAGCCTGAGGCTTGCAAGAAACCGGTATTTGCCATGGCTGTGTCCAACCCGCCATACGGTTGTCGTCACGACGTTTTTCGAATGAAACAAGTTCGCCGGTACGTAACGAAGACTCTCTTTCCGCGTGGCATTCGTGTCCCCGTTGCGGCATCTCTGGGTGGGTGTGGTGGTGTCTCACGGCCGGGAGGCTTGTTGCTGTATAAGGAATGTTGGGGACGACCCATGTTAAGATCGACACTGTGATGTACAGCATGGGATTGCTTATTGCTTGCGCATTGACGTCTGAGCACCGGACGGCATCTGGGCCCGCATAATACGGTAGACTTGGTCGAGCGCAACCGTCCAATCCTCCGTGTGGTTCCGTGTGGGTTCGTCTACCTCATCGGTTCTTGGTGGATGGGTCTCTCGTCGTCGTCTGCTGCGTGGGTCTAACTATAGTTCGATAGAGTACACAGGTACCTGCACATGCGCTACGGTGCCCACACCCGATTCGGCACTCATGCGCCCTCCGAAATCAAGGCGTGACTCGGCGTACATACAAAAGAGCATGTAAGGCTGCTGACTTCCTCGGACACCACGACCAATTCTGCCTAGTCCCAATAAAGAATGTCGGTGTATGGCTCTGACGATCTCCAAATATTGCTGGAAACAACAATAATTTGTCCAGGGTCCTTGTCAATGGACGGCTCACCGACAGACTGCAACTTGATCAGTGCTGCGTTGAACCGGAGACGAATCTTAAATTTCCGCTCAGTGGGACGACGCACGCGACTTCGGAGATTCCCATTGTTGGCAGTCTTGGGTGCGGTGGGCCCGGTCCACTGGCCACTGGTCTACCGCACCAGTCGCCCCCCACGGGAATCAACGACCTTCCATCCCGTTTTCCAGAAGATCGCGCGGCACCCGTGCGCCCACCCCGTTTCCCGTGCCTCGTGGCATTTCGCTGGATCCGTTACCAGTCCAAACGCTACTGGTCAGGTGAAATGCTGCGCGCAAAGCCCAAGCCGCGGCCCGTTTGGTCGTCTTTGTCTACCAAGGATGCACTGTAGCACGAGGCGCTGTCAAGAAAGTGCGGGTCCAGACCCTTGCAGCAATGCGCATGTGATTGAGTACGCAAATGCGAACGCGAATGCAAATGTCGGCCCGCATAGAGAGGCGCAAGCATGCATGCGACCGCACTATTAGATACAGGCTGCAGCAGGCATCAGTCACCGCCACAGACACGACTCGGCGGCGAACAATAATATCACGGCTATGTCTGTAGCCGGCGGGTATTGTTCTTTACCGCTGGCCCGCGGCTATGGTATCAAGAACGGACCCAAGACAAACAAACTCACGGGATGCAACAAACCCAAACTAAGCGAGATGTGATTCGAGTACTGCCCTAATTGATCGTCTTGGGTGCATAGCCGACCGGGCTGGCGGAGGTGGAAACTGATTAATGACTTTGTTGACCGCCTTCCAGCTGTCGTCTAGCCAATCTCGAAGCCTGGTTTCGAGTCGAGACGAGGCAGACCGCTTTGCATCTGTGCAGGACCGCGGCTCCACTTGACGCTGAGCATGTGTAGCCATACCCGCAGCTGCTTTCGGTAAAGATGCGCCACCGCCACGACTCGTTGCTTGTCTCCTCTGAGGCTCGGGGTCAACTTCTCGTCTCGAGTCTGGATAGCTCATTTGGAAAGCTTCTACGCTGGTTCTACAGGGTCTGAAGGAGTCGTGCAGCGGGATTCCTTCAACGTTCGACCGTCGTCGGCGTCTGTAAGGATGACGACGCGGGTCGGCGACTGAGGGAAGTGTGGGTGAGTGTCGCGGTGCGCGCTAGACCTGCAGCGGAGGCGATCCCGATGATCCGAGTAGGAGGGATGTTCATTATGGCTGCATATGATGTCGACAATCTCTCGTCAATCCTGTTTCATCGGTTGGCAAGGAGAGTTTCGTCCCCTGTTTCCGGACCTTGCTGTCACCGCCATGTCATTTTGCTATTCGCGGCTTGCTGTTTGTTTTGTGATTCCACCAACACGACCGCGGCTATCTGTCGATCCAATTTGCGACGCTTGGGAGTATAAAGATTACAGTTCATCGTAGCAAGTGAGAGCATGATTAAGGCCCGCAAGGTCGAAATGGCAACAGACATGGGTTGTGGAATTTAGCGCCCTCGGTCGGAAGAATGGAACAGCAGCAAGGCCCGGAGTTTAATCATTTGAGACGACGCGCGCATGCTATTCGGTGGTCCTGGCAGGCCTTACTCGGGTCGTTCCACCCGTTTGCGAGGGACCTGGTCTGCTATGACCGCTTCTAACAATGCCGACCGACTGCCCTGCAATGCTCTGTATGACAATATGAACGACGGACCGCGCTGGTTCTCATGGGCATAGTGTCTCTTCGTCTGTACTGAATCTGGTCTCCCATACTGCAGCAGACGAGCAGGTCACCTCTCATTATGACAGCCAGCTCATTGTGATCCGCCACGAAAAACGAACTCCGTGCTCCATCTTGGGACTTGGTCACGGTTGGAGCTACCGTTGTTGGTGCTGGACCCCGTAATGCCCGTGCGCCAGTACGGTCCAAAGGAAGGCCTGAGGCCATATCATCTGCAGCGTGGCAGACACACAATGCGACAATGACAGCGACGGATGCACGCTTAAGCGATGCGATTGGGATGGCACGCAAGGGTAAGGGGCGTGGGGGAATTTCGTCAAATTTTGGGAATGAGGGTTGGAGGATCTGGGACGCAGACCCTTTAGGCTGCAGATCGCACGACATGGTATCGGTACGCGACTACAAGGCAACGCGCATGTGCCTATCCCGAGAGTTCATCTATGCTTAGGGCCATGCATGGCCGGTGAAGGGCGTTGTGTCCCGGAGCGCCTCTGCGACGCCATTCTGCGATCCTGGGGGTATACTGTCCTTACGTAGCAAAGTACCGTACGTAATTGCGGCATGGCGTGGGTGTGGAGGAGGAGTCATAGACGACAGTTGACGGACGAGACTGGGCTCATGCAGCATGACTGAGAAAGCTAGAAAAGCAATGAAAAGACGACGTCTGCCTGCGCCCAAAATGTATGTAAGACGCAGGCTCGCCACCTAGAAAGCGCAGAGAGTGCCCAATAACTTGCCCTACTCTTGTACCTGGTCTGTCCCCCGGTACACAGGTATCAGAGAGATCCCTTACCCCGTTCCCGTTCACTCATCATATCAGCGTCAAGAAGACGTCTGGCGCCGCAGCCACCAAAGCAAAGCAAAGCAAAGCAAAAACACAAAGCTACAGCTGCAGCTATTCCACCGCGGCGACAGCGAGGTAGAAGTAGAAGACTCTCCCCATCCGACCTGTCAACGCTGCTTCGCCTCTCTCGCCGCTTCGCGCTCTCCGTTAAACCCGCCACCGCTCACCACTCAACTCGCCCCCCCACCATCCGACCAATCCGCTGGACCCGGCACCCTCCGTATCCGCTGCTGCTGTCACACCGTCATCCATCGCTCTCGCCGTGCCAGCGCCAGCCGCCAGCCGCCAAATCGTCCGTGTCTCTCGGGCCCTGAACGCTCTTCGCCTTTGAGACTCGACGTTAAACTTCCCCAGCGTTACGTACTAGATAATTCCACCGCAACCAGCTTCACCTTTCTACACTCTTTTTATCCCACTAAACATTCACTCCCTCAACCGCCAATCTGGCTTCCACAACGACAAAATCGCCTCCCTTCTCCTATTATTCACCTTCACTCCGCGACTTCGAACGCGAGTCCACTGTCGACGCATCACCGGTCTCGACTCCGCCGCCCGTTCGTTACCTGCCGCCTCGGAGTGGCCTTGGATTATTTGACAAGCACGCAGACTTCGATCACTACAACCCCGACGAAGATCTGGTGTTTCTGGACGAGGAGGACGACTTTCCGGTCGACAGCATTTTGTTCGACCCTCTACCTACCATCACCACATCCGCCAACATGGACACATCCGCGTCGGCGTCGCCGATAGATATCGCCACGCCGAGGAATTCACCGCCTTTCCCAAAGACCTCAAATCTCACCTCACAACTCCAGGCAGCTGGAGCGCAACAGGTGGTACAAAATCAGTCGCGGCCTTCATACTCAGAAGCGCGGCGAGGCAGTGAGTTCAAGCCCGAGTCTTTTGGCTACGGCATGTCGCATTCGCGGCCCATCGCAGTAAATGGCTCTCAAAGGAGAGGGAGCACAGCTCCGGGTGGCAGCCTGATGCAAGGCATGTCATGGGGTGGCATGTCCGTGGGCAGCTTCATCAGAGACGAGTGAGTGGTTACACAGACTAACTTCTGACCGGCCGCTGACAGCTTACAGTATACTGATGGGTACATCTCCATACAACAACTTCCAGTCGCCGTCCTTCCACTCGTCATCTTACCTCCCAAAAATGGAAGCCAACTTTATGAGGGATTATGTGTGCTGCGGCATCACCCTCGACTCGCTCCACGAGCTTCTCCAGCACTACGAAGAAGCGCACGCCGGTGTCCCCACACAGACCATGGGTCGCACGCCCCGCGACCAGCAGTCGTTCAACGAAGCCAGACCACAAGACGCAGCAAATGCAGCCGCCATCATGCAGAGGCAGCAGCTGCAGCAACAGTCGGGACAGGGCGTACAACCTGGCGGGCTGACCCAAGGCTTGGGAAAAGACCCCTTGCACGGAGCGCAAGATATGGACGAGCTCGATGCGATGGAGCTCGATGATGCAGCACCGGCTGTCCAGCCTCCTCAGCATCAGTTCCAACCGCAGCCACAATTCGGCCGCCAGCAACCTCGTGCCCCGGCACTCAACACAGGACTCGCTGGTGGTTTTGGTGGCAGCCAGATGTCTACACCCACCACACCCCAGCCAAATCAGTCGTTCAACTTGTCCAGCAACCCAACAGTCTCCTCCGTCAACACCCCAACCTTCGGTACAACAAGCGACAGCATGGTTTCGACACCCACGGATTACTCCTCGATCGATACGCCAAAGGCCGGCCAAAACGACGGTTTCGACTACTCGAATTTCGGCATGGGCCAGGATCTAATGGGCACCATCGATGATCCGGCGAAACGACTTCTGAGCAAACAAGGCTTCAACAATGGCCAGGGAGCGAATCAAACAGATCTGGCAAGGAGGATAAGAGAACAGCAGATCTCAGCTGGCATGGACCCCAATACATTTGGTTTCAGCAACGATGAGATCAAGCCTTTCAGGTGTCCTGTTATTGGGTGCGAGAAGGCCTACAAGAACCAGAATGGTCTGAAGTACCACAAGCAGGTTTGTGTTTCCCGTGACAAGACTAGACAGGCCCTTACTAACTTGCTCTCCAGCACGGTCATACCAACCAGCAACTGAAAGAGAACCCCGACGGCACCTTCTCTATCGTCGATCCCACAACCTCGATCCCGTACCCTGGTACGATTGGCATGGAGAAAGAGAAGCCCTACAGGTGCGAAGTGTGTGGCAAGCGGTACAAGAACTTGAACGGTCTCAAATATCACCGTCAACACTCGCCACCCTGCAATCCAGATCTCAAGTTCAACCCTGCCATCAACATGTCGAACAATCTCGGCGATGTGAACGTCAACGTCGCTGGAGCTGGTCTCGTTGGAGACGGCATCGGCATGTAGTGCACTGGGCCCTGGGAAGATCTCCACTACTAGATCTCGACTCTTTTCAAAACAGCCTCCGCTCTTGTTCAATCAAAACGGAGCGTGGTGGCTGTCCGATAGCCAGCGATGACTTCGCATAAAGCGTTATGCAGGGCCTCCACACGATAGTGGAGACCGTGCATCGATCCAAGAATGCGACTCACGATCAACTGCATACTAGTGCATCCCGGCAAGATTTGGAACATGCATCGATAATTGCTCTCGGGGACCACATCTTCGCTCCCATCGATCTTTCTACTTCTTGCACATGATCTCCCGCTTCCTGGACGCTTATCATGAGCACACCATCGATGTCCAGCGCTGTGAGGTGCTGGCTACTCTTTTACAATCTCTTTTTCTTTCACGCATTTTTTGGCGCTCATTCAAAAGCACAGCCGTTTCACTCCGGATCGATTTATCGCCACTCTCGGCCTTTCGCCTGGAAGGAGTGCTAAATGGCAACACATCAAAAGTTTGGAACCCGACGATACACGTGGGACGAAGACATTTCTCTTTGGGACAGAAGACGTCGAAGCGGATGTATTCGTAACAACCTCTCCTACTTCTTCTCTGATACCCACATAGATTTGTCTGGGAGTTTTACTGGAGACGGCGGCTGCGGCAGGGGTCCAAGTCTCTTCTCTGTTTGAGAGTTCGAATATAGATACGGCGTTTACGAACAGGGGAAAATTGGGAGTTACTGGTAATTCTTTCTAGATCTTTCTTCTCTTGGGATGGAGATTGGGTGATGTGGAGCTTCGGTAATGCAACCTCGGGGAGTCGATACCTCTCTCATAGTCTATGTGTATTATTACTTCTCTCTGTTTTCCTCAAACCTTTTCTTCCAAGACCTTTCGATGCTCAGGCTCCACTGTAGGAAGGAGTCGTTCTGTGATGACCCACAGTTTGAGACCAACTGACAGCCCAGAAGCTCTTAGTTTGATACCAGGCAAGTTTTAGCCACTATGTGGAAAGCCACCAGATCTCTAATGATGGGTTCTAGGATTCCTACGATAATGAAGCGCCCAAACTAAAGGTGGGTACAAGAGCGTTCTACAGGCAGCCTGTTGTACTGCGATCATTCGGCTATAAAGAACGAACTCATGCGTTTGACTTTTGCCCTCGTCTCTGCCCACGCCACATCAGCTTCAACAGCACATCTACCTCTCTCTACGCCCAGATTTCAGTCTATACCGACCTTTGTCTTGCTCTATGAAGAACACCGATAAACTGTCCTGCTATCATCAACATCTTACGACATCGATCATCATGGACAAACAATCCACTTGCCAACGAAGCATCTTCACCTTCATCCCTCACAACTCACCGCTCCATCCAAGTTACACCTTCTTATTTCCCTCCCACGGTCTCCGCACAGGATCTTCTTTCAAGCAGTTGGCTTCTTATCACCACATCTTCTATTTGAGCAGCAATACTTGATCAAGGAGAACCCTCAGCAATGAAAAACTCAGAGCCTACCCTTCCTGCGCCGGCAACAGCATTTCACCACTTTTCAAGTCTTCCGCCGGAGCTTCACGCATGGATCTGGCAACCCACCTGTCCTTACCAAGGGCCTATGCTCCACCCCCATCAATCTATCGATATTCACGACTGGGGCGCCTTCTAACGGGCACGGTCCTACCATCACGGCATTCCGCCGGAGGCAGCTTTCGATATCACACCGCTCAGAATCACGTGTCCACTACCCCGGACCGCGGAAGCGACCTATGAGACCAGGACCGCCGTTTCTTCAGGTCGCCTTCACCATGAAGTACTCGCTTACCACTGGACGCCAGGCTGTGCGTCCCTTCGACATCTGACGGGACATCATGTTCCTGCACGACTATGACTTGAGGCGCTTCGTGCGCTTGTTCAAAGACCTGAAAAAGCGCTCGGGCGAGACCCTGTCGATGACACAAATCCAGGATGGCATTCGCCATGCCGCAATACATGACAACCTTGACGATGTACATGTTCCACATGTCGAAGACAATTGTATGGGCGTTGAGCACCATGGCAGTGCTGCATGTCGTTTGTGATGTGTCTATGGAAGACGACTATTGCTTGGAGGTTCGTGCTGGAGAAGGGAAGGTTTGGAGTTGGAACGCCGAGCGGAGGAGACTTGATGTTTAGCCAACCTCTCAGCTTCACATGCACTTTTACCTTCAGCTCCACATCCTCGTCTACGTTTGACTTTACCTCCGCATATGCACTCCAAAAGCTTCTGCCGCATACGCCCGCTCCAATCTACAAAAGGTCACACAGACGACTTTCCTTCTCACAGTCACCAACACCATCGTCGTGGACGCTGAATTCCACTTGCGACCAGAACAACACCAAATCCACCTTTACTAGCTTGGACATCTCCAGCAATGACCAGCTCAACACCCTCCCCTGCTGTTTTGGAACCCACTTTTCACCTCTTTCCTCGCCTTCCTCCCGAGCTACGCTTCCAGATCTGGCGATATGCCCGTCCTCATGAAGGGCCCTTTCTCCGGCTCTATCATTTTCCTCAGCATTTCAATCATGGGGATTCGATCAACAGATGGATCGACTATCACCGAAACCCACATGATACTACGCCAAAACCTCATTTCGATTCCAAAAAGCTCAGCATTACATACTCTCCTATCCCGAGTGCTGCGCAAGTCAATCGCGAGGCCAGAGCCGTCATCCTCCACGGCGCCTTCGTCATGCAGGAGTCTGACGGCATCGACCGCTGGGCTATACGCCCATTTGACGCATTGGGAGACATTTTATATCTCGAGTGGAAACACCTAGCGCATCTGGTACGAATCTATGTCCTCGTGCAACGACACACGGGTTCATTCCCTCGCATGACAGACATTCTTGGGGGTGTGCGCCGTGTCGCTATGGGAGAGGCAGTGCTGATCTCCGAGGAATTCGTGACCCGCCAGAAGATGGTTGTGGTCGCATGGATGCTGCATGCCATTGGGGTCCTGCATCTCGTTCGCGATGTGCCGGATGAGCTTCGGAACTGTCTACCGATCTGCACTGGAGAGGGAGGTGTCTGGACCTGGAACGTCGCCATGGGGAGGTTCGACTATACTGCCGGCAGCGGCGTTGTTAGTAGAGAGGAGAGGGAGATTGGAAGATTGGCCAAGGCGATGGGGGACCTGGCTTTCATCTGTACCGCAATTGGCCTTGTGACGGCCGAGATCAGGGAGGTCGTGGTCGCGCAGCAATGAGATTGGAAGGGAGCAGGAGACAGCAGGTCCTTTGGGGTGTCACGAGGATTCGTCCCAGTCGAACGATTATATGAACTCGTCTTGCGACAAAATGAAATCAAAGCGAAGTCAACCAAGGAGTCAAACAAGATTCACTGGAAGTCTGAATCATCTTCACACATTGCTTCCTACTCTCACACACACATTTTATGTCTCTTCATCTTCACCGTCTTCAAAACCCTCAAAGCTTTGGATACTTCCTGCTCTTCACCGTCACTACCGCGGTCACACATTGGGCTTCACCTCGAATGCTTCTCCCTTCTTACAACTCACTCAGAGCGAATCCTCCATCCTCGATCCGAGCATCATCGACGCAATTTCCATCGAATTCTCCAATCCCGGCCCAGGAACTCGCCGGCCCAGGATACCGAAACAGGCAAAGCCTCTGCTGCCTCTACCTTCCATGTCTTTCCTCGTCTTCCACCAGAGCTTCGCATTCGGATATGACAATTCACCCAATCTCAAGGGAGCTCCAGTCATCGACTGTTCTGCACCCCCGGACCACTCCATCTGGGGTGATACCTACAGAGCATGATATCGCACTCAGCGTGTCCCACCGCACCCATTCTTCAGCCCCTCGAATCTCTGTATCACTTACCGCCTTCCAAATGCTGCAAAAGCTAGCCGTGAGGCCAGGACTGCGATCCTCCATGGAAATCCATATCACATCACACAGCAGGCGGATGGCACGGAGCGGTGGGTCGTTCGCCCTTTCAAGTATGCGAGAGACGTGCTGTACCGCGCATACAGCCAGCTCCTCGGAGCGACGGACTTCTACTACATACTTGGGCGAGGTCTGGGCTCAGCGCCAAGTGTGGCGGACCTCTTAAGCGGTGTGCGCCATATAGCGGTGCAAGTCGACGCACTGACGGGAGCGGGGAGTGTCAATAAGTATAGTGAAGGAGTGCCAAACGACTTCTGTTAGGATACTGGAGGCCTTCGACGTGGTACACGTCATCGGTGGTGTGCCTCCTTGCTTATTGATCACCAAGTTGTGTCACAGCCAAGCTTTGAGCTTCGATATCGTGTGCACACCTCCACCTCCATCATCGCCAACCCTGTTCTCTTTGTTTTCTTATCGCTTGATCCTTTAGCAATACGTTTGCTGTAACGATACTCCCACCATGGCCAACGCGCCGCCGCCTTCCTCACGAACCTTCCATCCTTTCCCACGCCTCCCAGCCGAGCTTCGTCTGGAGATATGGAAGTGCTGCATTCCTACCCCTGGGCCATGCCTCTATGCCAATCCCATCTTCGACACTGGGTTTGCTGCCACTTATATTCAACAGGGACGCGGACCGGATCCGATAGATACCAGCCAATGGCAGATTACATGCCCTGTTCCTATCGCGGCGCAAGCATGCCAAGAAGCGACGGCAGCCATCCTTCGTCGCACTCAAATAGGCGCTGAGGGAAGAAAGCGCCTGGTCGTCCGTGCGTTCGACCCCGATCGGGACATCATCTACATGAGATTTCCGGAATGGACGATCATGGTGCATGACAGAGTCACGGGCCGTACTGCTTTGGGAATGGCTGTCGCGGTGTCGGAGGAGTCATTTGTGGACAACCCGACCGTAATGGCCACACAGCTGAGGCATATTGGTGCGATATATGTGGTGGACAATCGAATCCCGGTTCTCCTTGGAGGATGTCGAGAAATTAAGGCCGAACACATGGCGGGGTGGAGATGGAATCGTGGCGAGAGGAGATTTGACTATACTGCCGGAGTTAATGAAGCTGATCTGCCCAGAGGGGACAAACGTCCATTTTACGAAAGGATGAACGAGGCTGTCCAAAACCTAAAGTACCACAGCGTTCTGGGAACTTATCTGGACACTGTCGACAACGTGGAGGTCAGCCAACTTGCGGTCGTTTTGAAGCCTAGCGAGCAGAGCAGGTGGCGTAGGAGAGATGTCAAGAATTGAGACAGTATTGCAAGGCGTCGATTTAAGAAGAGCCGATTCCGGATGAGTTAACGGAGGAGGAAGAGGCGCCGATGACGATTGGTCATGAGAAAGGCATGAGCTGGTGCAGCATTCACCTTCTCCATAGTGGATCATTCTTCCTTCGTGATAGCGCTCATCACATGTCCGAATTCCCTTCTGTTGCGCCCGAAAGCCCATGATCAAGTCTTGTCGAAGAGAATTGTTGCTTCTCTCAATTAGCAAAGTCCACAAAACCAAAGGACAATGCCATTTGATACTCACAGTTTCTCGTTCCTGACCTCGTGCTGCAAATTCTCCCCTGCTGTGGGGATACTGTCATTCCCACGGTCCTCGAAGAACTCGCCGGACTCACCTTATCATTCAGGAACAGCTACAAGCTCCTTGATCTCAGCACCTGGATGCAGAAAGTTTACGTTACCCAATTTCTGCACCAGCCCATTCAGCCTCGCCTCCCTCCATCCGCCATCCACACCACGAGGACCTGCAGATACCTTACCCCAACCCTCCCTCTTCAACCTCCACACCACTCCCTCCCGCGCCCTGACCCGCCGACACTCCTCCAGCTGGACCGGCACATCCGCCACCACCTCCACCGTCCCAATCTGCTTCAACAGCCGCATCACCACATCCGAATCGATGTCCAGCCAATGCTCATGGACCGCCATCCTCCTCGCCCCAATCAGCGCCGCAACGTCCGTGTCCGGATGCAGCTGCTTCAGAAGCGCCTCTACTCTACTGATATCCACGCGGCGGAAGAACAGCACGTCCTGATCGGCGTCGAACGTGCGGGTACAGATCACCCGTCGTCCAGTGGGCGTCGTCACCAGCAAACCCTTCGCACGCTCTAGTACTGCGGCGCGAGCTTCATGACAGGCCAGCGCTGAAGGCGGAAGAGTTGAAGTGATGGGAAGCTGGCCAGTGCCGAAGTCGACGACTTGGACGCCGTGGAGTGGTAGGCTGTAGCCATAGGTCCTCTGGTTCTCGGACAGGGCGCGGGACCAGGCGGTCCAGAAGTCGAGAGGCGGGCAGAAGGGGCAGAGTGTTGGTCCGGCGGGGAAGATGGTTAGGTGCCAGATCTTGATGCGGAGTTCGGCGGGGAGGCGCGGGAAGAGGTGGAATGTGGTCGGTGCTGTGGCGGTGGCGGTCATTCGTGGGGCCGAGCTGGACTGATAGCGAGTCGCAATGGCCGTGGAAGCGGATCAAGGAGGAGTCAGTGACTGGGCCGCTCGAGACGGCTTTATTTGCTTCTCATAATGAGTCACATAATTGTGTTGCAGCCAGATTCTAGATGCGTCTGTGAGATGTGGTCAGCGTGGCTTCAAGGTCTTGGCGAATCGGGGAGGCTGCTGGCACGATTGCCTGTATGGGAGTTGTCTTACATCCTTCGTGACTTGACAAACATAAGAACATTCATATTGGCTTTCTTCGCAGCGCTGATAGATCACAGACTGGGTCGTGTGGGAGGGGAAGTGATGTCCAGCACGCACGATGCCCCGCGGTCGTGTATACCATAGCCCATTAAAGGTTTGTGCAACGTTTCCGCGATATTTCCATGCTATCATAAAATTATCCAGCAATTTAGTTTATAACATTGCTTGTATCATTTACAGGAATTAATTCTCCTTATATATCGCTTCTATCTCATTTGCATAAGCCGCGATACCTTTTCTCCTCTCTGTGGTGCCCTTTTGAGTGACAGTTAGTGGCTTCTCAGACGAGGTAACTATCGCTAAACCTTTCGTAAGTCGAGCCTCGGGGAATATGGACTCATTGGCCTTCTCAACACCAGGCCACATGGCGTCTAGCATTTCAGTGGTATTGGCATATTTAGACGGAAAAGCAGCTTGCAGAATGATGAAGGATGCGGTCCGATCATCACCCCCTACTATACATCGTGCAATCTCAGGGTATCGGTCGACTGTACGCTCGATGTCGATAGCGTTAAATTTGGTCATCGATTGCAATTTGACAAAGTCGTCAGCACGACCAGCGGGTCGCCAGAGATGCTTCTTCTCAGGGTGTTGATTGAAAAGATCCGCGGTACGATAGACTTCAAGCTCAGGATGCAGAAGGAAGCATGAACGTGACCGGTCAGGCTCTTTGTCAAGTACTAGCTCGTAGAGGTTGTCGCTGAAGTGCTCCAATCTGTATGCTCCTGAAAGATTAAGATTCATCCACGACCAATCCGCGAGATCGGGATTGACGAGGTAATCGTAGGGACCGGCTTCTGTGCTTCCCATTATACAGTTGATACGGGTGTGGTTGTGCTTGACGATGGCATTCCCGACGGCTTCGTCAAGAGGGGCGCCAGCGAACCAGAGTAGATCAAGGGACGCAACGAATTCAGGTCCGCCCTCGGAGCCCATGATATCGCGGATCAAGCTCGGAATCAAGCAAATGCAGCTGATATCTGGTACGAGTTCGCGAATTTGCTTGATGATCTCGAATGTAGGAGGGTTGGGCATCGAAGCAGGTGGAACGACAGCGATTGTCCCCATAAACAGAGGGGCCATCAGACCGATAAAGATGCCTGCAATCCAAGTGACGGGCATGCAATTCACCGTTGTTTTATCTTTCCATCCCGATAAAGCGCAATGCTGCTGATCGAGAGGAAGATCTCGCATGGTCGCTGTGCCATACATGTCAAAGACTGAGATTGCTGCATTTGTTTGATGCAGGGGTTTGGGAAAGCCTGGGAATGCAGTATCAGCCATATCAAGCAAGACGGTCTTCTTTTCTTACACATACCTGTGGTACCCGAAGTCTGGATAAGGAATGGAGAGCTGTTCCAAAAATCGGCAATGTCTTGGTCATACGGGTAGTGAGGGCCTTCCTTGAGGAAGAAGTCGAGTTCTGGCATGACTTTAGACGACACATCTGGTCGCTCAGACTGTACCTTGTCCCATGCATGGAGGTGGCTCTGTGGTGCTAAGAGGGCGACCGTTTTCGATCTGTCGATTAGCCGAACTTGTGCCTCAGGACTGTTGAACATCAGAGGCACGAGGAGGGAGCGATTACTTCTATCCGCACCGAGAATCAGAAGGAGGTAGCGAAGATCGTTAGGGCCAATGTAAGCAATGGTCTGTCTTGAGGCGGGAACTTGAGGCAGCTTGCCCAAATGCTGGTCAAGCCAATATGCCGCAGCAGAGACACCATTGATCAGCTCTTGGTATGTTATGGTCTTGAAACCATCTTTGAGGTCTTCTGTCTTAGGCACCAACGAGAAGATCTTGTCTGGTGTTTCGCGGACAATTGATTCGAGAGTCGAGTTTAGCGTTCTTCTGCCATATGGCGATTCGTCGGCAGCGTGCTTGAAACCACCCATGTTGATGTTCACAATGATGAGCAGACGGAATCGCGATAATTGAACAGTTTTGGATAATAGAGGGAATATTCTCACTTGAGTCGATGAGCCATATCTTTCGTACATATATCGTGTCTTCTCGCCATGCCGAAACTCGGATCAGAATCAGTCCCGAGCTGGAGCGCTCACGGTCAGACAAGCATCGTGGATCGGCATCCCTTCGATCCACAATGCTTGTTATGCTCGGCCGTTGCCCAAGGGCGGTGATGTGATACAGGTGCCTGCCTTTTACACCTAGGCAGGTCGCCGTATGCCGGCATAACGCTGGATGGATAGCGCTGATCTAGCGCTGACGTAGCGGGGCAGATCCGGCACTAAGAGGATGAAGTTCTGACGGCAACCACTGTTGCTTGCTGACATAGTGAAATCTGCCGCTGACAATTAATGTGATTACAGCAAGTGCTTGACAAATCTTTGATCATTCTCGAAGTAGTAAATTCCCGTGGGGGGAGCCTATCCCGGGTCAAGGTTGGGTCGCGATCACAGTGGCGGTTGACCACGCGAATTGGAAGGCGGCACTAACATGCTCTTTTCGACTTGCGTCTGCTGGTAAATCATGTGATTGTACTGCCGCAAAATTTAGAATCCTTTTATTTGCTTCCCAAATATCCCGCCAATCTGGTGTCCCTTGCCCGGACCTAGGGTATCTGGTGCAACTTAAACCAGTGGCTCACCTGTAGCTCGACCCCTTCGACCCCGCTGACCGCACGCTCGGATTTTTGTCTCCGCCGGGGGGTCCACCACAACTTCTCTAAACTCGCCCACTCCATACTCAATCATTCTAATTCTTGAATTGTCAAATTCATATTCATCGCCTCCCCGTTGCCGAACCTGTCTGCATCATCTGCAAACCCAACTATGCCGTCATCACCAATGGTGGGCCCTGACCAGCTCATTCATTGTTGTACTCTGACGGCCCCGCAGGGCTTCAAGTGCCACTGCTTCGACCAATTCCACGTCTTGAGCATGGTCAAAGACGCGGACGACTATCTGCCCCGGTAGTCGGGAGTATCTCCCAGTAACAGCTGAAGCCAGTTGGCAGACCATGGCGGCTACGAGCTCTAACACAGCAACGCAGGCTTCGTGATTCGCCGCCGCCACGACAAGTAGAGGATAGGTAAATCCAAGCTGTGCGATGCCAAAGTCCAGATTCATCAGGTTAGACGTCAACGGCAAAGCCCCGGCCAAGGCGGATGTTTTGCGTTTCAATTTACTCCAGAAGTCGTCGAAGGCGGGTGGGAATGAGCAAAGATGCGGATCGATGGTGGTAGGCACGGTGAAGACCCAAATCTCCAGACGAAGCTCGGTGGGCAGGCGTGAGAAGAGGTGAAAGGTCCTCTGATTGGGCCAAGGGTCGTTAATGACGGATCCGACGTTGCAGATGCATGGTCACTATGTTTGTGTAGATAGTGACTGGATGAGACTGATGGATGAGGCGGAACAAGCGGAAGAGGACTGGTCGAGTGTAAGTGTAGCTGGGAGGCTGTTGGCACAAACTCATGGTTCGGAAATGATGTGTATGAGTTCAGGTGCGAGTTCAATTGTGAGTCCACAGGTGAGTCTGGCTTGCGAGTCATACACTTCACTTCTCTACAACATCCGTGATGATTTGGCTGCTTGAATACAAATGTGCAGAACTGTTCCGCCTTCGTTATCATTGAGCAATGGCCCCCTTCAATGCATCTGACACTACTCTGCCATGAACGACGCGGCCTCCTTGATCTCAAACCCCATGCCTGGCCGGATGCCATAAGCTGTACTTTGCAAAAGCTCGTCTATTTTCTCATCGATACCCTCGGCATCGTCGTCATCTGCCGGTAAATATTCGAAATACGGTTGGCGTCCGTTGAAGCTCCAGAATCCTCCGAAGTCAGCTGTGACTTTTCGACACTCCCGTACCTCGACTGGGGCATCGGAAACGACATAGGCTTATCCTCAAGTGGATATATTTCGCGCTACACTGCCAAGTGCTGGCAATCTCGACAGATCCGGACTACAAATCCAGCGTGTCAGCCACTGAACGCTCAGCGATAGGCTCATCGTAAATCGCATGAATTCAAGTGACGTCTGTGTTGTCGTCAGTCGTGGATTAGGGGCAAAGATACGACTCGGCTATGGTGGGGAGTGTGGAATGCTAGATTTTCAGTCGAAGCTCGGGCGGGAGGAACGGAAAGCGATGAATTGTCTGAGGGGTGGCAGTTGAGTTGCTCATAGTGTGATGAAACGGCGGAGCTAGCTCTGTTGCGAGTGGAGGGGTACGAGAGCTGAAGAAGTCGCCCAACTATGCGAAGTTGTGGAGGAAGTGAGTGGGGATGGTGAAGGTGACACTTGCAAATGAGGGCACAGGCTCCGGGATCAGCTGACAGTTGTAAATTACCAGGTGAGTCTAGCTTTGAGATGCGCACTTCACTCTATGGTCTACAGATGCTGACTTGCAGGCCGACTATCCGTTGGAATACTTCGCTTCGTCTGTGGAGCTCCCCATACCTCGCCATCTCCATGAATTCACTCCGCAAGCACCAAAAGTTCCCTGAATTCAAAGTGCTTTCTCTGATTCAATCCTTCAGAGGATCTCTCCCAGTAGACCTTCTCCATCTTCTCCATCGCAGCGCTCAATCTCTTCATTCTTCGACGACCGGCTTTCCCGCATCCAGAAAGGTGGTGAACAAATCTGCCTTCTTCGTGATTCCACTTCCACACCCCGGCCTGCTCAAATCGAATCTCACGGCTTCCCTGAAGCTTATGCGGGACATGGAAGACAACACCTACCGTCTCCAGACACTGGACGAGGAACAGAATGTCAGCGCATCGATCGTTAAAGACCGCTTCGTGAATCGCCACACGGCCAGTTCCAATCACATCGGCCAGCGAGCGTCCCACCCTGACCAGACCCATCAGCTGAATCAGCTGCCCGAGATCTCTCCCAGGAAAGAACAAGACGTCAAGCTCGGCGTCAAAGTCTCGAAGACGCAGACGGGGTGTACCAGCTCCATTCTCGAGCTGACCGAGGTATCGGGCACGCTCCATTACAGCATCGCAAGCCTCCGAGCTGACCTCGGTGGCCAGCGGGAGGTGACGGGAGATGCGAAGCTGGGTAGAGGTGACCAGATCGATGAACTGACAGCACTGAATTATCTACTCGTTACCGACCGTTACACTTCCCACCTCAAGCGATCTGCTTTCTAAGGATGACAGCACGACATGGAGTGTTCGTACTTGCCCAACAGCTGCCTTGCGAGTCCTTGTACGCTGTCCAAGAGTATCAGCATCCAGTAGCATTCCGGAACGTTTTCTGGGACTCGCGCCTCGAGACCCAGGGTAGACACCTTCGGGGATGATGACCGGGCAAGCAACCAGACAATTTCTGACACCTTTGCAACGCCCTCCATGTTTTACGACTTTTTCCAATGGAGCTTCTAGACTGCATTGTCACCACCATCAGACTCCGCAACGACGAAAATTTCTCTGATTTCACCCTTGTCGACGTCGCGCATGCCGCTGAATGAAGTCAATCCCCGCAGAGCTCGGTCGAGCCAGTCGCGCAGCTTTCCGCCCTGCGGAGCTACATTACCTCCAGCTACATCACCTTCAACAGAGAAGTCAAACTTCTTCGTATCCAAATTCCAAGTCCAGACTCCTCGCGGACCTCTAGTCTGGATCAATCGACAACGGTGAAGGTCATCGGCCGGGATCCCTCGCACAACATAGAGGACGCCGGTGGCTGACAATACTGTGGCGAACGCAAAAAACGAGTTGCTCCTTGTAATCATTGTGCTTCGCTCCTTGAAACCATCCAAGAATGACCGGAGGGCGTCCTCATGAACCGCAAACCCGACAGCGTCCGACAGGACGTCTGACTGCGTATGCTTGTTGATCCTCCAGATCAACCCAGCCAGCGGCTCAAGCCCGGACAGGGGTTTGGGATCGAACTGGCCTGGCTTCCGGGGCCCAAAGTACAAAATATCCTGGTGACGGTCGAAAGGACGAACTATGCCACTGTTATTGATGCTCATACCGTTGTTCTTCGCATGACTGAGGATATCGGTTCTGGCTTCGTGGCTTGCGTGGACCGCGGCAGGAAGAGGGAGAGGGTATGTGACCTGTAGTCGTGCGGCGATGAAGTCAGGGCTGATGGCTTCGCCGGCTAGACAGATCTGCCATTGTTCCATCCACTCGTCCCAGACATTGAGGTCGTAGCGGAATGGTAGGAGACTTGGTCCGATACCCGCGGGGAGACCGGAGCGCCATACTTCTGTGCGGAGCTCCCGTGGGAGATCGGGGAAGCGGTGGAAGGTGGGAGATCGTTCAGGCATCGTGAGATGGTCACGGGCTTGATGAGTGAGGAGTTGGGAAAGGAGAGTTACTGTGGGCTTAAGATGGCCATAGGGTGGTCCTGGCCTGATCAGTGAGCAGGCTAGTGCAGTAGACTTCCCCTTATGTGCCTTGGGCAAGGGTGGACGTTTCGAAAGGCGAGGCTTTGGGGAAGATTGCTGCTATGAGCTCTGGATAGTGGCATGCAAGGTCCTTCGTTGGTAGAAGTGCAGGTGGGTAGACCCTGTGTTCTGCCGTATACTCCGATGGGGGTCGGGGAAAAGGAAGCTGGTGTGCGCTTCAGTATAAGGCCGGAGTGCGAAGTGGTGGATGGTGCGGCAGGCAAGCTATTAGATAGCGTACTCACGATAAGAGGAGCGATGCGCGGTTAGCCTGGTCAGCGTTTGGAAATGCCGGACAGACAGCGGCTGTATGGTTGGTGATCTCGAAGGTGGATGAGGTGGAAAATAAAGAAAGAAGAGTGGGAAAGGTAAGCAAATTATACAACACGACCTCACGTTTCACACATGTACACAAGTGTTGGAATCGCAGACCACTCGTTCTCGTACCTTTGTGAACCTATTGTCGCTGAATTCTCTTGTCCACCCGAAGATCTCATCGGGACTGGCGCTGCTTTGTCCGTCATTTCGAGCTTCCTGCGTCTCAAAGCGTTAGTGTTTAGCCATATTGACCACGCGAACATTCACCAGGAACCTAACGATAGCCTGAAAGATATTGACATAGTCGTCAAGATGCAGCGAAACCTGGGGCTTGATGACTAAGCACAGGGCCGCATCACCTCTAGACCTCCACTACCTGCATACCTGGCCCCCCCTCTACTAGCAGACCATCCAAGGACTTCTCCCTTCAATGGCGATGAGGCTCGACTTCAAGCCCCGGATAATACTTTCCAGCCCCTGTACGCTTTATTCGTTGACGGCATGACCGTCACGTTATGCGCCACGCATAGTGAAGTCGAACTCCTTCTTGTCGGGATCCCAAGACCAAACTCCGCCTTTTCCGTCGGATCCAATTCTGCGACAGTCGAAAAGCTCGGGAGGCATGTCGTCACTATCACCATTCCGACCTCATGAAGCAAGTGGAATGTTGGGCTGCCCAGCCTTCCCAATGTGCTTTGGTGCAGCACCGGCTTGCGTGCGCCAAAAATCTCTCCGGGTGGGGAATTACAGCTGGATGTCAATGTCAATCTCGGAAGAGGCATTGTATCGTACGGTCGGAAGCACAGCAAGTCCTGCTCGGGGTCGAATGTTCGCATCCGAGGACGGTTTCGTGTCCATCTGGGCCGTCCGGTCATTCCAAAGCTCCTACTCTTTCTGCGTGACGGAGAAACTGCAGTCCTCGCTTCACGACTCACACGAGCGGTGGAGCGAAGTGGATGCGTGATCTGCAGCTTGTCCGTCTGGAATTTCGGCCTGTTGATGGGAGCGAATTTGAGTCTGTCTCCATGCGACGAAGCTCGGTCCGTAAGAGACGAGACATGGTCCGTCGTCTGGGAGAGTGAGGTGCCAGATATCGGTATAGCGCTCTGGTGGAAGATTGGAGAAGCGATGCAATGCGGTAGTGGTGGTGGTTATTCGCTCATGGCTGAGTGCGAGTTGAGTCAACGCATTCAGATTGTGGCGTAGATGGTGGGTGCAACAATTATGACAGTAAGTGGCGACTGTGTGGGTGGTAATAATGAGAGGAAGTTGCGAGACTGTAGGTTGCGTGTGTGACAAGTATGTATGTCAGTGGTGGAGAGGTGAGAGGAGCAAGGTGAACATGAGTGGCGTGGAGTAGCACGAGTTTACACAGTATCGCAAGGCAAATGATTGACAAAGGCGAGCGAAGCGACGTATTAAATGCTTTAAACGGTTGTGACAGAGCCATGCTTTAATTCCCCATCTTGTTTCTATCATGCCATCCCGAGGTATGCACCTCCAGCAGCTTGTCCCGAGACTTTTCCCTCCTTGAAGTCCCCACTGCAACCCCAGGGTCCTTCTAGACACCGCTCAGAGTCGTCCTGTAGTAACATCTCGCTGCTTCCTCTTGACGACGACTTGTCTGATCTCGCTGGGATAGGGGAATGTCCAAGGCTTGCCAATATATGACTGCAAGTAACCAGTGGCCTTATGCATTGTCTGCTGCTCCTCTTCATTATCACCTTCCGTCACAGCGCTTCCAGATGCAGAATTAGTAAAGTCGAAGGCGACATCAGTGCTGTTCCAGGTCCACCTCCCGTGACCAATCTTCGTGATCTCCCGACATCCGGGGAAGTCAATTCGCGTGTTGCAGACAACATGAATCACCCCGAGAGGCCTTAGCAACCGCAGTGCTAGGCTCGGACTGTCCCTCAGCATGACCGCCGGCACAGCCACATGGCGCGCTCCAATGAGGTCGTGCACCGCAATGTTTTGTTGTGTGGCGGCAAAAAACAGCAGCGAGTGGTGTTTGTGCGACCGGAAATACACCATGTCTTGCTGAGGGTCGAAGGCGCGGGTCATCATATACTTGATCTTTCCATTCGAGTCTCGCTGTGCTACAACGGTAGGGTGGTGGAGAACTGCTGCCATCGCTTCGTGATTTGCACCAGCCATTGGGGGAAGCGGGAGTGTGACCTGCATGTTGTCGGTGTTAAAGGTTTCCAGAAGACGAGCTGATCTCTCGGCAGAGAAGTACCCCAACCGGTATTTGCTGCCTTGATGAGGAACAAGACTTGGGCCGACTGAGGGGACTGCGAGTCGCCATATCTCAAGACGCAGCTCAGCTGGGAGGTTGGCAAAACGGTGGAAGGTGGAAGGAGCGAGCGGCGACTCCGACATCTTGGAACCGGGAGGACGATGAAGTAAAGCGCTTCAGGTTGAAGTACGGGCGATGGAGCAAGAGACTGAATGCGTCGCCACCTTTGATTTGTGAGGGGTGAGATGGATGGAGACCGAGACGAAGACGTGAGTGGGGAAGGAAGGCGCAGCTTTGAAGCAAAGTCAGCCTTGTGAAGCTCGCGCCCACGGTAACACAAAGGAAGTCGAAGCCCACTCACGCTCGCTGTAGCTCCACGGGCAATCTAAATTCTATTAACAACAATTAATGATTTTTCTCCACGATCTCTCTTGCGAAACCAGCAAAATCCAGCCCGGTCTTCTCATCAACTACCTCCCACAGATTCGGCTGCGTGAATACGGCCAGAGTATTCCTCGCCACCTTGCCGCCAGCCTTCTCCACACCACGCACGAAATGAGGGACCGCGGCGAACTTTCCCCGCGTGATGCGCTGCAGGGCTTCGCCAGTCTGGAAGGCAAGGCAGTCCCTAGGAATGGCAACCTTGGTGACAGCGCCCGACCGTGAGTGGATGTACAGGCCGGCTTTAGGATCCGGCGAGGAAGGCAGCTCGGAAAGAGGAGGAAGAAGCCCGGAGTCTGATGAGGGAAGGGGTGAGGCGGGATGTGCGGACTCATCGACGAACATTGCGGAGGTCAGGCCGGTCAGACATCCGTGGTCGAGATGGGTGGCGCACCAGTCGTCTTCGTCGCCGCTCTTCTCCAGGGTTGCGGAAGACTCAGGAGCGGGGAAGTAGTGCAGCAGCCGTGCCTTGGTAGATACGCTAGTCTTTACCACATGCTCCAGGTAGCCGGGTCGATAGTCCTCGACGTTCTTTTGAGCGTAGCGATCGCAGGCGCGGGCGACGAGGCCGGCAACGGAGATGATCAAATCGCAGAGCTCGTGGAAGGTGCGCTGGAAGCCGGGAAGGACATCATCTGCGGGCCACACATTGGCGGCGGTGTACTCTGGGAAGGTGGGATAGAGCTGGCGGGCTTTCTCTGAGAAAGCAGGATTGGAGACGGGATTGGCGTAGTAAGAGCCTTTGAGAGTGTCGTAGCGGCCATCCTTCAGGGTCTCCTTACCGCAGGACCAACCGACAAGGTAGTGAGATGAGGGGTCTTCCAGACGCTCTGGATGGCGTCAGTACATGTAATGCAAGAATCAAGCCCGAATGAGTGACTGACCGAGCTCGGCGGACGACAGGTTCGCCAGATATGACGAGTAGGACAGGAGGCGGCGGCGAAGCTCTATGAACTGCGGCACCAAGTCTTTGACAACAATTATGCCAAGTGAGTCGGGGCCGAAAGCTTCTTCGAGCACGGAGAAGGGGACAGTGCCTATGATAGTGGTCAATGATATGCAATGCGAGTGGGGCTGGTGGGGAGAATACCATCTTCAAGCTCTTTCAAGCTGACAGACACCGGGGCCTGCGGGTTGTTGGCCGCTCCATTGATCTGGACAGCCATGGTGAATTATAGCGTGCGAAGTGAGTTAACTATGGGATTGGTAAAGGAATTGGGTAACGAAATGGATCAGACGTGGGGGTCCAGGTCCGAAAATATATCCTGGGGCTCCGCATTTTTGCTGCCGGGGAAGATCCGGAGCTCGCCGAACAACTTCGCCGGCCGATGATACCCTTGTACGGAAGACATAATCGCATCTCGACGCTTTACTAATTGTTAGGTTATATCCCGTTCGTCCGCATTCCTGCAACGTTATAGTTTGCCGGATGGTTTGTCAAAGATTGCAAGGCTGAGCATGTGAAAGCCCATATGCGTTGACGACAAATCCAGATATAGCTTACGCCTATGCGTACAGTAGCTCTGTTTGCTTGACGATTCCGCACGTCGATCGAATCTTATTGGCGTTTCGTTGAATTTGCAACCTCTGACCTCTACATCGTAGAAGAACAGCTAATTAATTTATCGAAAAGGAATTAAATTCCGTAGTCCGGTGAGAAACTGGCGTACTTTAGATATCCATTCCGTCTTCGCTACTGTCGTTGTTCGTCGGTACATTTCTTTTTCCCAAGCTCAAACTTTTGTTAAGAAAAAATCCCCGCGCCGGCGACGACGCCGCAGCACGTGGCAGCTCCTGCAGGAACTCAATCCCAGCAGCGACCACAGCTCTGCGGCCAACGACATCGCCTTGCCCGCGTGTGATTCTTACTTTTATTCAGCTTATTATCCACAACAATGGTGAAACCCCTATCCTTCAAGGGCGACAAGCCCAAGAAGCGCAAGCGCCCCACCTCCCCCTCCTCCACCCCACGCGCAGCTCCCAACCCCGCCGAACCCTCAGTCGCGGATGGCGAAGAAGACACAACCTGGGTCTCCGCTCTCACACCCACCGATCCTCTCGGCCCGCTACTGATCCTCCTCCCTACTCCTGAACCCTCTGCTCTCGCCGCAGATGCTCACGGCGCAGTCTTCCCCTCCCCCATAAGCAATATCATCGACGACCGCCTCTCGACCGCCGAGCCCCACGATGTGCGGCAGGTCTGGGTTGCTTCACGGGTGGCCGGCCTCGACGGCGTGGGTCTGAAGAGCAGCGGCGGTCGGTATCTTGGCGCAGTCAAAGAAGGACTGGAGGCACGGCGAGAAGCGCGCGGCGTAGAGGAAGGCTGGACGTTTGAAGTCGCTGACGGACCGGAAGAGGAGGTGGCGTTCTGGCTACGGTCAGGACGAGGGACATACTTGACCGTGTCTGAGGATAAGGACAAGCCCATCATAAAGCTCGGGGAGAAGAGCGAGGCGAGTCGGTTGGTGGTGCGCATGCAGGCCAAATTCAAGCCCAAGCTCGAAGCGGCGAAGCGGGAGAAGGCGTATGAGAAGATCTCTAGGACACAGATCGAGCGGGAAGCAGGGAGAGGATTAACGGACGAGGAGGTCAAGAGGTTAAAGAGGGCGAGGAAGGATGGGACGTATCACGAGCAGATGCTGGATGTTAGGGCCAAGGGAAAGCATGATAAGTTTGCTTGATGATAGACACGACTCACGACATGTATACCAACAAATCGGCCGGAATAGAGAGAAAGAGAAGTGATGATATAGGTGCTATGTGAGGAAATTGCCCAATCCCCGAATAGCATTGCGAAGCTACCGGCCCCCTGTTTGATGCCAAAGCCTGGCCCTCTTCTCCCTCCAGACGATATCTATCACCAGCATACCGCAAACGAGTTAATCAATCGGCGGTGGTCATTTGGCTGCCTCTTTGAAATCCCTCCCATCCCGTGCTCTCGGCACGATCACGACGTATCTGATCTCGGCGCTCGTCATACCTCTCTCGATGCAGTCTCTAACCAAGTCCTGGACCTCTTTATCCAGCTTCTCGTTCTTTCCCCCGTCCTGGCCAGACGTGAAGTCGAATCTTCTCTCTTTGACATTCAACTTCCAGTAGCCCCCCTGTCCCGTGCAGATCTCCCGACTTCCTTGCAGTATAGGATTCACGCTGCTGTCCACGATATGCAGTAGTGACCCCGCTTCCAGAAGGCGCAGCACGCTGACCCGATCCTGCTTCAGCGCCAGCTCAGGCACCGCCAGTGTCAGGTGTGCGCGCAGCTCGTCCAGCCCGATCCTCATGTTGTCCATCCACTGCAGGTTGCGGAAGTACAACACATCCCGCGCCGAGTCGAATGCAGGGCGAACGAGCAGATACTTTCTCACATCGCTAAGATCGATAAGTGGAAAAAAGAATCCCAAATCATCCTCTTTCTGCTCCTTCCTTTGGATCATACAGACACATGGGCTCGATGCGGCAAAGCGAAGGATGCTTGCTCTGGCTTCACGGCATGCCCTCGCTGCAGCCGGGAGTGGATGTATAATTCTCTCATCGTGGAGGTTGAGCTTAAACTCGCCGCCGGGCGAAATATTCCACAGAATGTGATAATGGCACAGGATCTTATCTATCCCGGGGAACTCCGCGGGAAAGGCACAGAGGCTAGGCCCAACACCGGGGAGAGTGAGCCGCCATATCTTGAGCCGAAGCTCTGGTGGCAAGCAGGGAAAGGGGTGGAAGGTTGGTGTTGGTGGAGGATTGGCCATTGTTGGAGAAAAGGACGGCATATAACTGCGCAGAATGTAAGATGTGACAGAAAGAAGGTAAGAGGAAGATAAATGATCCTCAAGTTCGCTTCTCTTGCGACAATGTGGCCAGAGGGGCTATCAAGGTCAACTTGAAGGTTGAAAGGTGAGCCTGAGATGAAGGGACTCGGTCCACAGCGAGTGGCTCGCACCGTGGCCGAGGCATAGATCAGGGCAACTGAATGAGGGGAAAGAAAGCGAGTGTCAATGACGGATGGACTTCGAAGCCCAGGATGTATTGCCCAAACTTCTAACGGACGAGTACAAGCTGCCTGATCTCAGCATCCTTGACACCTCTCCGGATGCACTTCCCCGCGACATAATTAATGTCCGCAGCCAGTTCCGCTTGGATCTCACCATATCCACCAGCAGTATGAACGAAAGCCTTCCGCTCAGGATCGAACTTCAAAGCCCAGCCTTTATCAAGGTCAATCTCCCGACATCCATCTAGCTTTAGAGGACGGATCGGGCTGTCACACTCAACGTACACCACACCAGTTTCCTCCAGCAGCTCCACCACAAGATCCCGGTGCACAGAAAGCGACTCCATCGGCAGTGCGACAGCCATGCTCTCGTAGAATGGGTCCTGACGGCGCACCTCATGTACCCATCGCAGAGGTTCCCGGAAGTAAAGCACGCACTTGTCAGGATCAAGGGGGCGGACGATCAGGTGCACTCCGCCGTCGAGGCCTCGTTGAACAACTGCTCTGCTGATAGCGAGGGGAAGGATTGTGTCCCGTGCCTCGTGGCAGACCGATTCAATTGCTGATAGTGGATAGGAGATGTACATCTCGCAAAGTGTGGTCTCTTCTGGCGCATGCGGGCCGCTTCTAGGGTATCTACGGGGCGAATCGAAGGTGGTGGGGTCGTAAGGGCAAACACTCGGTCCGGTGCCTGGGACAGTGAGCTCCCAGATCATCATGCGGAGCTCTGTTGGAAGGATGGGGAAGAGATGGAAGGTGGGAGTCGGTGCCGGGATGCTCATCGAGGGAGCGGGCGAAGATGCCAGCTTGCCGCCACTCGAAATGTCGATGTGAGAGGAATCGAGGATCTCATTCATCGCAAGATCCCAGATCTGGACTCGCAACTGAGACGGGAGAAGAGAGAAGAGATGGAAGGTTGGGGTTTGTCCCAAATCGGTCATGGTGGCAGAGGATGAACACGTGAATTTGCTGCTATGCCAGAGTACAGCATGGTGGGACAAAATTGGCTGGTCAGCTGAACGGCTTTATAGAAGGAAATATGGATTTGGTACAGATGTGAAGGTGAAAGCTTTCACAGCGGACGTTGAGATCATGTGAATCGATATAGTCTCTCAGTCAGACACATGCTTGGGAGCTGGCAGAACAAGTACAAGAGAAGTATGATCCATGAACACACCGAGATCTGTATTGCATTGCTGAAGCTACTGGTTTCTGCGATGAGTGCTTCCGACTTCTCCGAACCCACTCTAGCTCTCGAATTTTTCCCCCGACTTCTCCAAGCGCGAATATCGTTCAGAGCGTTCCAGCGATTCTCTTCCGTCCTGCAGCGTCTTCACAAAAGAAGTTGAATTTGTGAGCCCCTAATCTCTTCATTGGAAGCGTAGGTACAGAGGCTTTACCCCCTGCTAGAAAGCCTAACTTTCCAGATATGAATGCGCAGCTCAATCGGAAAGGGTCGAAAAGGTCGAAAGTGAAAGATAGTGATGATTTGGTCATCGTCGGAGAAGACGATGATGTGGACGCGCCAATGTCTTGAAATATCGTACTTGGGGTGAGGCTAGGGCGAGACGCTCATAAGGGGGTATGTGATTGAACTTCAAAGGCGGAGGTGAAAGGGAGAGCGCACGTAGAGGTGAAGGCGCGTGCGAAGTGTATGAGAGTCCAGTCGACAGGATTCACAGCGGATCGCTCACACAAGCGCAAATGCACGGGATGTCTCTCCGCGCTGTATCCCCACCTTTGGCCTTTTCCGATGTGGTTTCATTTGTCCATACTTTGCCTGTTCAAGTAGCTCTCGCTCCGTCATCTGATACCACAGCTGGTACGCAGCCTCTCCACGAGAAGTCCCAGGTATTTCGTTGTAGAGATGAGAGCAAATGTGTCTTGCCGTCCAGGTACTGTCAGTTGTATCTGTAATAAAAGCACGCGCTGTTGGCCTCACGTTCAGAATCTCACAATACAGACAATTTCCACCGTCCTCGTCCATAACGCCGCGCAAGGCATCGATCAACGACTCTTTGGCATAATTCCTGTAAATACTCAAATCCATCGGAATATTTCTGACAAATTGTCGTAGAATACTTCTTCTGTGCTTACCCATTAAGTCGATCTTAAGCTTCTGAATGGCAACTGGCATACACTCTGCCAGTTTCTCACCACCACATTCTTCGGCTCTCATGAAGCGAATTTGAGAAGGATCATCGAAATTCGCACCTAGAATGTAACAGTCTTCAAGCGTGATGACCGCATGAATCCAATTGGCGGGAACGACGATAATACTGTCCTGATATTGAATCTTGACTACTTCAGGCGGACCAGCTGCATTGAAGAAGAGTTCGGTCTTACAATAATACTGGGGAAGATACTCCATTTTGCTCGGAGGCCAGAACAGCCACACCTTCAAAGCTGTCTCAACAGCGAATGACTGGCGACCTTTAGCAATGATGACTTGCGTTTCTGAATCGTGATGGATCTCCGTCAACGATCCTTTAGGTGTGAGGAAAGCGTCCGTCATCGACATCTTGCCTGGGCTATAGATTTTCGCAACAATCATTGCGGTACAGACTTCGAAATTCTCCAGTTGCTCTGGTGAGATGATGTTTGCAACGGAAAACCCGACCAACTTCTTCTCCAGATAGTCCGATTCTGTGTTTTGCTCCAGGAAGTTGACCAGCCACTCTGAAAGATCCTTGCGGTGGTATTGCAACAATTGATTGCCCTTGAAAAGCTTGCCACTGAAAGTGTACCGGGAAAAACTTTTCCGTTGCGGATCTTCTGCTGTATTGGTCGCCATGATGTTCAACATGGAACGAAGAAGCTTTTCTAAATCTGGTAGACTAGACGGCAAAGAAAATGGCGCATCTGTGGACTCAGAAAACATGGCACTCACTTCGTTCCCAAGAACCATAATCGGAAAGTCTGGTTTGTCACACGACGGTGATATTTTACATGGGAGAGCCACTGGAAGTGCACCAGAGAATCTAGTGCCGTGGAAAGATATCCACCGAGTGTATCGAACTTCTCTGATCCAGTAGTCTCGAGCTTCCAAGCCAGTCGCCGCAGATCGTCGCTGGTGAAACGCGGTTTCTTGAGCGCCTTCAGCTCGTTATGGAATAGCGCCGTGGCCGTTTCGCAGTCGGACTTTGACGCAATTCGCAGAAGGCTTCGACATACTGCTATTCCGGGACATAGTGGAGATTTAGGTTCAGGCAGGATTTCCCGCAGTTCAAAATAGAGTCTTCTCCATTGGGGAGACAAATCGTCAAACAATTGCTCAGCACTTCTCGTCATCATCCCATTAGTGGCAGTAAGAAGTAGATTTACCAAGAGAGATGACAGTGACGTTACGAAAATTTACACTACCCCTTGTGCGCTTGTACGGAAGTGTGACACAACGCGTCATGACGCGTCACGGCGCGTCACGGCGCGTCACAACAAGCCATGATGCGTACTCGACATCATGCACTGCGGGCATACTTCTTCAACCATTGATTTAGCACTCAAATCCGACGACAAAATGCCCCATATGAGTAGGATCAGTCACTGCTAAGCTCATTTATACTGACAAAAGTTCGATAGCCAAGTTGCACAGAGATTGATCCATCACAATTACAATTGCTATCACATGGTAGATCATGAATTTTGAAGGAACCCCTTTTCGCCACAAACATGTACTGCTCAGATCCAATCGGTCAGGAAACATTGGTCTTCAATACCATCCCGCTATCGCAGCTTTCGGCGACAGCTCTACCGCCTAGTGCAACGCCCTTATCGCCTTGTCACAGCTCAAGCCTGGCCGGAACCACGAAGCTGTATCAAGCATCATGTTTTCTCGATTTCATCAGTTGTGCTTGGTGATGGAGGCGAACTCGGTTATCCCTGCAGATGGGCTGTAAGTAAACTCCTCGGCCGGTGTATATGAGGGTTCAGTTGTCCTTTTCCGCCGCTCTCGCAGCAGAAGCACGAGCAGGACTCCGATCGCGATTGCAAGCGGAATTGCAGCTCCAGCACCAATCCCAATTGCTATGTTCCGCATGTTAGCCTCCTTGGGCCCCGATGAGGATCCAGATGAGGAGACTTGTGGATTGACAGAGCCAGCCGGGATAGTAGCAGAAACGGCATCTGCCAGAGTCGGATGCGCAGGACCGGAACTTGCGGAAATGGTAGTAAAAGACGCAGCACCGACAGAGCTCAAAGTTGTGATACTCTGAAATTGTATGGTGCCGATGAAAGAAGACACGGTAGCAATGGAATTCGAGCCGCGACTACTCTGAGAAGGTACAATGCTGGTCTGACGAGACACGGTACCAACGAAGCTCGGAGTGGCGGCACCAGTCGGAAATAGCACGATGCTGGTATGAGAAGACACAGCACCAACATGGCTCGAGGTACCATCATCCTGACACTGTGTAGTACTGGTTTTGGAAGACATTTTCTTAAACCCAGTACAATAGTTGAAAATTGCGATGAATCAAGAATGGATGTGAACATTTGTCGCACGAAGGAACCCTTCCCTGAAAAGATCCCCAACCGTACTTGCAGCCTCTGCCTCAAAACGGATTTGAGATATCGTGGGCTGCCGTGCAGCCATCACATATGTACATAGTGGTGACAGTGCATAGCATTTGCGTGCCTCCGGAATCACTGTGTCCAAATAGATGACCAGTTTCGGGGACTCCGAAAGTGAAAAGACGCAATGAATCTTATCTCGCTTGCCATTTCCAGATGTGGGGTTAGTTCTAGATGATGGGGATGATCCTCTGTGTTGATGCCTAAATTAGATCCGCGCCATGGAATGCATGCATACATTGCTTGTTCGAAACGAGAAAATGCACCAAACATGGGCATCACATGCTGGCAGTGCAGACACCCAGCCGCAAACATAGGGTTGAGAAGCTGATGCAGCCACCCGATAGTCTCCTGCTGTGTCAATGGACAGGTAAACTGCATGGCGATGTTGTGGTTTCATCGGCTAGTAACTATCTATCTTTAGGGGTTGTACTCAGGCGTGTCAATCTCTTGATCTTTCGCCTCCTGGCAATACAATTCGCTGAGCTAATCGATATCCCCGCGATTTTTACCTCTGTGAACGCTGTACGACATGTTTGAGTGTTCTACTTTAGCTTTCGAATGATAGGCAGACAGGTTTCCTTGCCCGTCTTGTGTCCTGGTTGCGTCTCAAGCGCAAGTATTACCAACACTCCAATTGTTCATATACTCTGCACTGACACTGCTTCTGCCTGGCTCACTGAAACTTGATCTACCTCGATCCGCATCTTTTAATAACACCGTGTTGCAAGAAATGACGACTCTCACACTTCCGGCCGCTACTATCTACACTTTCAATGGCACCCTAGCACCAATTCTTCCCGCAAATCCTGGAATTATATCGCTATCCCCGTCGTTTAATCTCTACGTTCCCACGACTGTCAGCCAGCCGGGGCAAGTTGTAATAACAGATCTCATCCAGAAGCTGGAAGCTGCCGTTTCCGGAAAACCTGCCAGTGTGACTGATGCACCATCCCCAGGAGGTGCTACGAGTGGTGTGACTATCGTTGCTGGAAGCGGACACATACCCGCTCTCACCGCAGAAGGACAAAACTCCGCAGCGAACATAGTAGGAGACACGGTCGTCGCGGTCGGAATTACCATTTGGATCCCGGTCACCTCGTTTTCTGCGAATCTAGATGTTTCGATACTCTCGGATTCTTTAAAAGCAGCCGCACCTACCATCTCTACCGCGGTCACTACCACCTCTGCGGCTTCTGCTAGCTCCAGTACAGCTTCAGCCACGTCTACCACGAGTAGCAATTCAAATCCATCGTCACTGGCTAGTGATGCGTCGAATTCCAGTACTCAATCTGGCTCCAGACTGAGTGGTACGTCATCTACGGGAAACAGTAGTCCTACGAGTAGTGCAGCCTCTCCTCCCGACAAAGGAAATATCTCTGAAAAGCCATCTGTTGGTCCCACAGTAGGAGGTACGGTGGGTGGCTTTTTGGTGGGTTTCTTATGCTGCTTGCTGCTTGCAGTCTGGTGGATGAGACGTCGCATGCAAAAATCTACAGCGAGATCAGATTCCACCGCAGATCCACGCGACTCGCACTTCGATTCTGAAAAGATATCGAGCACCCAAGATACTGAGGTCATTGCATCAACAAAGGATATCACTGGTTGGGAGAAGCATCTACCACAGGAGAAGGACGACAAAGCCATTGCAAAGAACTTCCGAGCGCTCTTTGAGCAGTTTCAAATCCATATGGAAGCTTTTTATGGCAAACGGACGATTAACCTCGCAGAGAAGGAGCTCAATCTAATCGCGCAGCTCGCGCCTACTTCTATCATGGATCTGCTGCAGCAATCTAAAGGCGAACTCGCACTTCTCGAGTCGATCTTGATTCGGTGGGTGATCGAAAGGATCTCCTTCCGTGCAGGTCCTCAAGAGTCGTTCTTACCGCTGGAGTGTACAATAATCCCGCGGCAAAATCAATGGCACATGGAAAGTGACAAAGCTGGCACGAAGGTTGCATCAGAATCTAGAAAAGGTACTTGCCATTCTCTGCTATTCCAAAGCAATCGATATAGATTTGACAAAAGCAGGTTTCAAGCGAGCCTTTTCACAATGGCGCAGGCTTACCGCCTTCCTACGAGGAGAATTGGATCCTGACGCGCAAGAGAATTTGAATACGAGGATTGACGATGCTGCGCGAGCTTTCACTGATGCTTTCAGGCCGTGGGAGAAGAAGAGCAAGGGCACAACTGATCCAGCGGCCAATTTGCGTGCTTTGTTCAGTCATGCTAGCGATACTGGTCTGATGATCTTTGCGCAACCATCAACTTTTGGGTTCGAATGGCCAGACTCATCTCAACACAACGTGATTGTGGTCGTCCCGGCGTTGGTCAAAAGAATGGACGAGTGGGGTACGGATATCCGACCCCCTCAGCTCCTGGTCGAAGCGAAATGTGTTCAGCTCTAACAATGTCTGGCTGGGACCGTGGCGGTTGACATTCATCGGACTGGTCCTACACCAGTATCAGTAGTTCTCGATTTATACTTTTCATCTGATGAATCGTTTGACCTGCTTGCCAGCACATTCGAATTCTCGTATCTTTGTGCGCGGCATCGAGCCGGCGTCCGATGAGCGACAGCGGCTCGCGAGCATCGCTGGAATTCCAAATTATGTAACAACAATCTGGACACTCTACTCGGTATCATACGAGTCAGCAACGTACAGCATATCGCTGGACATGCAGAGCTAGTCAGACGCACGCCGCCCGATGGGATCTCCGTGGGCGATATCTGGCCTCGCATGTGGCTTGCTGCGAGACAAATGCTGTGACCAAAATCGTGCAGCTGCATTCGTATCGATGGTGTGATCTCAGCCCCTGCAGCCAACGGTTGCACAACGCACAATTGTGCAGCTTTTACCACCAGCCTACAGTGTCAGTTTCATCTATACGGCGCCCTCTTGTGGTCCCGCGGTCGCCCCAAACATGGATTCATCAGACAAGAGAAAATCCCAAGCTTCCATGAAATTCCCAATCGAAGGTAGATATGTACACATTAGGAGATGTAGGGAGTCGAAAAGAATTGGAAAACGAGCTTAAAAATCATTATAGTATTGTGCGTATCCCATAACAGTTTTTGAAGACGATTAAGTCGGCGTCTTGTGTTACTTTGAACCCATGGAAAGCTCTGACGCAGCACTGCTCTGATATACACTCGGAGCAGCGCTATTGTCCCCCACTTTCAGATTCGAGGCTTCCATAAATGCAACCTCAATTTGATCGTGATCGGAACTCAGGACCCCCTGTCGACCCAGTATTTGAAATTTGAGATCTGCAGGACCAAATTTTGTAACGAAAGTGAAGTCAGCTTTCCAGAACTTCTTCCGAAACCACAGCTGCCGGCCCTTCAGTTTCATGTCGTTCTCGGTCAGTCTGTAGTGTACAAGTGCAACAGTCTTACATCCGTGCTGCGAAGCCAGAGTCGGGAGTTGATGTGATGGGAGTGTAGACATCACTATGTGGACATGCCGAAGTGAGTGCTGAGCTCCTGCAGGAATGGTTGCGCTGTAAGCTCGTTGGACTCCTTCGTCGGGTTTGATCACTTGCCCTTGTCTGATGAACCAACTAGACTGGTCAGAAGATGGATTGTCAGACACTAATGGACATCATACTCAACAAAGTTCTCAATCCATCGACTCTGATCTTTCGGGTCCGTTATCCATGGTAGGCGACTGTGCTTAGACTCATCGTAGGGTACCCGCACAATTACGCCATAGCTATTCCGGCTTCTGCGTATCGCGAAGACGTCACCGCTTGTAGACATGTCCACAGAGAGCTGTTGTGTTCGCTCCCGTACGAGTCCCCGAACCACGGCAAGTTGACTGCAAGACTTTAGCTTTCAGCTCATGACATGCCGGGATCGTACAGCTTACGGTTCCAGCACTCTCATGACTGTCAGAGGAGTCGATGATCGATCTGGCGATGTTCCACCAGTCTGGTACCTTAACTTGACTTGCTCGAAGAGATAGGGTGAGCTACCAAGTCCGCCAGAAAGTATAATGTGGGACATGTGTTTGCCCGGGAACTCGTGTATGAGGATTGCGAAGCGACTGTCGATAAGCTCGAATACTTTGTCCAGTTGTCGGTCGAAAGCATCTTTCAATATCTGACGATTGATATACATCTTGGAATTCGCGATGCCTGCTACAGAGAAGGTCTGATCCCCAGAGAGTCCTTTGACGTCAAGCCAGAATTCGTCAGCAACTGGATTTGGGAACGAATGTTTGAGTGTTTCGAATTTGCCTCTCAACATCTCTTCAGCTAGACTCAAAGGATCTCCAACGAGATGTTGTTCAATTAGACAGAGTCGTTGAAGGATGTGTTGACAAATATGAAAGTCGATCAAAGTCGAACCTATAGAGACGCCTTCCACATGATCCAAAGGCTCAAGCTCTAATTTACGACCCACTGCTTTTACCTCTAGAAGATTAACATCAGTAGTACCTCCTCCAGCCTTGGAATTTCGTTAGCCATATCAGAATGCATAGGAGAAGACAAGAGACTGACATCACAGATCAAAAAAATATCGCCAGGACGATATTGAGTAGATGAAGCTTCAATGGCGGCGGCCTCAGCCTCTGTCAGACTCATGCGTACCGTGTGTTTGCTTGTGTCGGCAAACCCAGCTGCTTTTATCAGTCCTTCAATGCTTGCAATCATAGCTGGATTGTTCCACGTCGTAGGTGTGCTGAAGTTGTACTCGATTCGACGTTCTCGCCAGCGTGGAACAGACGAGTCGAAAAAGTTCTGGATCTCGCGATGTAAGCAGCGCAGATAGTCAGTGTACCAGCGGCGAGCATCTCGATAATGTATGCAACGATCGTCTTCGTACTCTTGGTCGACATTCAGTTTGAATTGCTCTCGAACGATAACTTCAGGATCGCCAAAGACCGTCTCGAAGCCCCAATGAACGAGGTTTCCACTTCTGCGATCGTATCCGACTCTCGTCGCCACTTTGTCGGCCTTTTCTGTACCATCGCGGCATGGCCATCTGTTGAGACTTCGCGGCTCGCTCCAATCGGGTCCGAGCGAGTAAGAAACGCCCTGAATACAGCCGTCAACGAGTGTGAGAATTTCCGTAAAGCAACATACCGAACATGTCTGACCAATGTCAATTCCCACCACAATATCAGGCGCCGGAGCCATGGGCGGTGTTTGAGTAGGACTTCTTCACGGGAGGAATTCAAGGGATCGCAACCTGTACGCGCAGGAGGCGATGAACACGCATGAGCTTCAGTCTGCACTCAGTCTTTCACCAGCTGGAATGAGCCAGATAGAGAAGGGATATATTTAGGTGGATCTGTGGTTTCCCCCTTTTGTGCCACATCCTCAATTCTAGAATTTGCATGCGGGTGCGGTATGATGGTCGGCAAAGTCCCGAGAGAGGTTTAGCAAAGCCGGCTTAGATACTCAGCCTCGCCGATGACCCAACCCCAGTCCTCTCGCATCTTTGATCGCCGGGAGGAAAAACCATGCACCACCATGCTTGGTATGCAAGGTGATGCACGCAGGGTTGCAGTGCATAATTTTTGAGGATGTTGCGGCTGCTTCTTGGTCAGCCGGGGTCGTGCAGCACGTTCGAACGTTCAAATGGCTTTCAATGGTGTCATGTCGTGCAATGAGGCCATGCCGCGGTGGTCTACCCAGCGTCTGTAATTTCCGAATTTGGTGTCATGAGCTGCTCATCCACATCTTGATGGTCTGTAGTAACGTCGGGGCCCTTTGCATACTTGTCAGTCCCTTCCGTCCTAGCATCGAGAACTTCTCACCAACAACATTGTCTCAAGATGGAGTTAGACGATCAATGGAGTGACGCCAAACAATTCCCCACTTCCTGGCGACTGGGTCAAGAAAGTCATCAACGATTGGGGCAAGGCATCAAGATCTTCCATGGAAGTCAGTATGCGGAATTAGAGTCAGAATCCTCAACTCCAAAGTTCCTGTATGAATACTGACGAGTACTTCAGCATTGTTGCAGTGCCGGGCCTGGGTGCCCATCCCGAGGAAAGCTGGACTTGGTTTCCGCCTCGCAAACGAGAAAATGCCCGCTATGGAGCCGTTGATGATAAGTCTTCCAAATCTCATGCCGACGAGAAGGAGAAAGAGTTCAATTGGATCAGCGATCCGAACGGCCTTATAAAGCTTTACCCAAATTCGAGAATCATGCTCTACGATTTTGCTTCCGCGTGGCATGGCTCGAAGCGGGTCAGAGCTACATTGAAAAGCATCTGCACAGTGTTATTAGACAATCTTTTGGAAGTGAGGAAGGTGAATTACCCTCGTTGTCGCTTCACATGCAAAACATGACTTAACGGTGCCTAGGGCGGCACGCAAATGAATCGACCTCTCATATTTATCGGACACAGCATGGGCGGCTTAATAATCGCCAAGGTTTGCCGTACAGGTTCAGCAACATATCTGACTCTGACCTGACAATGGCTAGACGATTTGTATTGCCAAAGCAAGTAAGGAGTATGAACCTCTTGCGATCTGTACCGTCGGTTGTGGCTTCTTCGGCACCCCTTTCCATGGGACCGCCATGGCAAAACTTGGGCTGCTTTATACTTCCGTGTTTGGACAAGAAGGATATGAGGCGCTGTTGTCTTTCATGAAAAATGAACGAAACGACACTTTAGACGAAGTCACTAGTGATTTTGTTGCGATCTGCAACAAATTCGTCCCGCCTATTGATCTCTTTTGCGCTTATGAAGAGATGGAGATAGATGCGTCAAAATTTGTCGAGAAGGCCACTCAGAAAGCACCTGCCCTGCTGAGCCACCAGTTCTTCAAAGATGGTGCCACAAGACTTCTAAATAAGGGCCATTCGAGCCTGGGATATGGTCAAGTGAGCATAACATCATGCATAAGCCATAATTGTCTAACCCCTTAATCAGTTCTTTGTTGATCGGAAGTCAGCAACCTTGGAAGGAGTGCCCAGTTTTGGGATCACTGCCAATCACAGGGACTTGGTCAGGTTCAAAAAGGTCATCGAAGATCCGAAGTATTCAGATTTTAACGCTGTCCGAAATGCGCTGAACAAAATAGTGCAAGTGGCTGGAGTCAACGCTAGGAAACGCGTCGCTTCTATGGGAAAGAACCTGAGCACTCATAAATTTGTCAACCTGGTTCGAAAATCCTTGGAAGGAGTGGACATGCGCCAAAAGTACCGTACCATGAGCAAGGGGCGTCAAAACCTATCTTGGTTCACAGAAGATGAGTTCTATAACGACTGGAGGAAATCGGAGGACATAACAGATCTGAACCAACCTTATCTGTGGGTGAGAGGTGGGCCTGGGCGTGGAAAGACTAACGCATCCTTAGCTGCTATCCAGCACATCGGCCGTGAAGTGGATAAGCATCAGTCAGATTTGTCATTTGGTCAGAGTGAGGTATTTCTAGCGTACTTTATTTGCGAGCGCAAATCTGGTTGTTCAACGGCAGAGGATTTGCTCAAGAGTCTGATAGTTCAAATCGTGAACCAGGATGACTCGCTCGCGCAACACGCAAAGTGGTTTGTCCCAAGGCCCGATCAGTGGTCCACAACCTCAACCCGGGACGGGGCCATTTCCGATGTCAGGGCAACAGCCACTGTCGACAATCTCTGGAGATGCCTTCAGGACATTATCAACGATCCGGCCACAAAACACATTTTCATTGTTTTGAGTAACATCCATTGCTTGGACTCCAATAATGCTACAACGACATTACTTGCCAACCTCGGGAGCTTATCGATTCTAGACTCGACTACCACAAAGCAAGTGGTCAAGGCAAGATGGCTGCTCACGAGTCGGAACGAGCAACATATTTCACATCATCTAAGGCTCAAATTTCTGAGAGTCATGGACTTGGACAATGAAAAGTATGGAGGTGAAGTTAGGATTGCGAGGCAGAAACGCGCCAAGCAAGCTGTGTCTGAGCTACGATCGGTCAAGCATTATGATGTTGATCTCGCTTACTTCGTCCGACACACAATCGAAAATCAATCCGAGGAAGAGAGATGGGTAGACATCTTGTGCTTGCTTCTGAAAGATCTACCCGACGAAAGATCAAGTCTTTCGATCCAAAAATGGGTCTTGGAGGTTGGAAGCCTCAGTGTGGATCTCTTGATCAATCATACTTGGAGAACAGTATGTGGGCTGATGAAATGACCACCAGAGGCTGATTGGACTGACTTTCTGCAGATTTTAGAGCAAAATGACGACGTAAAGCTAGAGTTAGAAGAACTCTTGAGGGCCCTCACCGTAGCATACGAGCCACCGACGGTATCAGACCTATCAATCTTGACGCCAGTCACGACACCTGCCACAATCGTGGACTTAGTCAAAAGATGTTCTCCAATAATCCATCTGGAAGAATTTGGAGATGACAAAGGCAGAATTGTTTTTGCTCTCGGCGAATTCAAACACGTTCTATTCTCGACTTTGCATGGAAACTCTGACACCCCAGACCTACAGGGGAAGCGTTACCATGGCCTATTAGCATTGCGATGTTTTAGATACATTAAGACCTGCCAAAGAATCTTCGATAGAAATGAACGCCGCGGACAGGAGTCAATCTCTCAACTCAGCCGCTCCTCCTCAATCTTTGTTCGCTCCACAAATCAGGGCGACGACATCGAGGTGCAGACGGAAGGCGAAGAAAGTTCGAGAGGGAGTGCAGCGTCTAGCATGACATCGCCAGACACTTCCAATTCTTACTCTCTCTACCCGATCAAATACTTGTTTCAACATCTCAGTCTCGGAGCGTCAGACGTAGCTGAGGATCTCTGTGAGGATGATATTGAGTTCTGGACCGCAGAGTCACAACTTCGAGCTAGTTGGTTGAAAGAGTACGAACGCCTAGTGCCTGATCCTGAGAGGATTGATACGGCAGGTATGTCTGCCTTGCACATGGCAGCAGGGATTGGTGCAACCGATTTGATTGCAGTACTCATAGCAAGAGGCCAAGAAGAGGTAATCACGCACAAGAGCAGCAAAGGCTTGACTGCGGTACGTGTGCTTCTATTCCTGATACCACTTTACAAGCTATTGGACAGGCCCCTTTCTTGCGTGTTGCCATTATTTCGTTGCCACTGATCATCCTCCCAGCTTCACGTTGCCGCTCACAACGACCACCTTGAGACTGTCAATATCTTGTTGAGAAATGGTGCACCCATAGAAGCTGGAGACCGAGAAGCAGGGACGCCTCTACACTATGCAGCACTAAAAGGCAACTGTGCCATTATGGATCGCTTGATTGACAGTAAAGCCAATGTCAATGCAGTCAGTCGTCAATTGGGTCCTGTCATTAATGCAGCAATCAAATCTGGCAAAGTGGAAGCTGTAAAGAAAATCATGGACAACGAAATTCATTTCGACCTGGACGATCATGGCGCCGAGTCGCCGCTGGCACTGTCTGCAGCCATTTCAGAATCAACGCTCTTTGAACAAATTCTCGAGACTGGACGAAACAAGTGGCTGAACAACACAAAGCTATTAGACCAAGCTCTACTCGAGGCATCAACTGGAAGGCTTGATAGCGTCAAAATACTGCTCAGATTCCCGCACGCGTATTCAAACAATATTTTGGAATGTGCCATATTGTCTGCAGCTCGCGAGAAGAAGTGGCTGTCTGTCAATGAACTCCTTGATCACCTGATTTTGCGAATGAAGTCGGAAGACAGTCGACAAGGAATTATGCTCGATGAAGCATTCCATCTCGCTGCTATCAGTAGAGACAACCAGCAAGGAGTCCTAGACAAGATCAAGACCATCAGCGGTGCTTCTCTAGCGCCTAGTGTTTATGATTTTGCACTTTACGAAGTTACTGCCATGAAAAAGAACTCTACCCTTTTCTGGCTTCTCAACACTTGCGGGGCAAATGCCAATGCCACATCTCAGAGGTCGTCTTCGTTGGAAAATGAAAGCTTGGGTACAGCATCTGCTACTGTGGACTATCGCAATGTACTCAATGCTGCAGCAAGTACCGGGAATACCGAGGCTGTCAAGATACTTCTTCAAGAAGGTGCATCTCTGGATACTGGCGACGATTACGCACTCCAGCTCGCTGCAAAAGAAGGTCACTTGCAAGTCGTCGAAACGCTTCTCGAGCGTGGAGCCTTACCAAATCGAGAAGTACCAAGCAGTGATGCTTTAGGGTTTTTCAGTGGCACTGCTCTGCAGGCAGCTTGCGACAATAGTAGACTTGATGTTGTTCGAACTCTCATTCAACATGGAGCAGATCCAAACTTGGGTGGTGGGCAATTCGATAAACCCATTATTGCTGCTACACAGAAGGCTGAACTCCAAATGCTCAAATTGCTGCTTGCTGCACCACGTATTGACGTGAACGTTGTAGGAGGAAGCAATAGGTCCACCCCTCTTATTAATGCTGCGACTTATATGAGCTTAGAAGCCATATCTGCTTTATTGGAAAAGAACGCTGACATAAACGCTCAGAACGATGAAGGAGACACTGCACTCATCATGGCTGCTTTGAATGGCGAGAAAGAATGTGTAGAGCTTTTGGTCACTGAAGGTGCTGACGTGACACATCGAAGCCCTCGACGTGGTCTTGCAATTCAAGTCGCTGCAGAAGGACGGCACCCAAGCTGTGCTCAGACGCTCGCAGAAAAAATGGGCAGCACCATTGCAGACTATCAAGAAGAAGGTAAATTCACCGTATGACTGGAAACCACCTTTACTAATTATGAGCCACAGTGAAATTCAACCACCTCCGAGAAGAGCTACGTCAGCATAAAGCCACAATACAGGAGCAAGCCGAGACAATCGCGACCCTGACCACCTCTCTTGATGAAAGAACTTTTGACCTTGAGGAATCCAACCGAGAGATCGTCAATCAGCAAGTCGAAAAGGACAAGCTCCTTGCCAGAAGTAACTATGTCAGAGAGAGTCACAAATCCATGGAACACCAGCTACACGCCATTGAGAACGAGCGGCAGGAGATTCGTCGTCAAAAAGATAGGAGCGAGGAGCAACTCCAATTGGCTAATGGTGAGATTCAACGATTGGAAGACCTCCTTGCCGAACAAAAAGAGTCCATCGTTGGACTGCGGAGTCGTCATGGCTACACGGCCCTTGAAGAACAGATGAAAGATGCGGAGCAGATCGCCGAGGAGCAGAGCGCGATGCGACAGGCACTCGAAGAACAAGTCCAGGAGTTGGAACGAAAAGCACATCAACAGTCTGATGAGCTGACGACATTGCGAGAAACGGTCGAAAAGCTTCGCAGAGGCCGGGCTTTACAAGATCCGCCGCGAGTGCCGCCACGAAAGCCGACGCCTCATGCGATGCATACACCTCCTAGCGACACGATGAGTCCTGCCATAGAATCCACTCAGTCTCCCGACCCGGCTACGAGTTCCATACCTGTGCCGGGTCAGTCTCCTAGCGCCGTTACGACACACACCACCACACCAGCCGAGTCTTCGAACGTGGGTTCCGCCTCGCCTTGGAGCCAACCGGCAAGCCCAATGCCTCCATGGAGCCCACCAAGGAGTCCCAACCCTAGGAGAACGTCGGCTGGTGAAGCCTTCAGGACTATTCATGGGCAACACAGGTCTGATGGCTCTTTCGGGGGAGGTTACAGGAGGAATAGACTGCCCGGAGATGTGCAGCCTGTCAATTCTAGGGCTCGGCAAACATCAGGGCTGGGATTGACGGCTCCGAATGAAAATGGATCGCAGTAAATCGTTATGTCTCGACGCGAATGTGGTTTCTTAATTTCCTGGTGTGATGGAGTTCAAAAATTTGATATACTTTCACATAATCGTAAATGTGCTTTGTGAAACCACGGTATCGCGAATGTTCTTGGCTGAGCATACCGTAAGGTGCTGTTTGCTATGCGGGACTACTTCGAACCTGGCATGAAAATCCCAGACTACTAGCGTCAATGGGTCGAGAAACCCAGTCTCGTACCCAGTTCAGAAGCGACAGTCGTGTGGGGGCACAATGCTTAAGCACATCCGAAGATCTCCGGATACGAGAGTGGTGTATACCCCTTGTTGTGTACGAAATCGTCAAGCTGCAGTTTTCCGGACATTCTTGGACGGAATTGGAGAATGCAAGCAGGCGAATTTGCTGCAGCCGTAATCTGCATGGCTTTTACTGATGTATCACCGCCACATGTTCGGTCTCTGCATGCAGCCGCGCTCAGCCCAGCTGCAGGTAGCTGAAGCTGAATGCAATGCTCCAAAGCAGAATTGCAGACCTTATGAGACTGTTCTGCTTTACTTGCGCCTGTTCCGTGTATTCTCAACTCAGAAGATCGAACCCTTCGCTACACTGACATTGATTCGAATATCCAAGGGGCTCAATGGACACGCATACAATATAATTGAGGTACATTTCCGGAGGACATGCAAGAATGAAGCAGGTGAGCAATTCCTGAAGTCGCAAGAGAGTTCTCTGACCTATGGTCGGAGGAATAGCGACAGACTGTATCCCCTCTCTCGAAAGGCTGGTTGTCGGACGAGCCGAAGGCGAATACATCTCAACCTGTACTGGCTTCCGCAAGATTCGACGACAAGTCGCACGAGTTTATACCAGTCAAGAACCACATCGAGGAGTTCCTCTTCAGGGACCTTAAACTCTCCCGACTGACGCAGAACTTCAAGTACTTGAAATACGCCGGCCAGCGGTGGCAAATCCGGCCACTCCACAAGCAGAAGCAATACCGCCGGAACATAATTGTGACTGAGGACGTGACGATGCATCTCCTGTGGGAGGGCTCGGACATCTTCATGAAGCCGTTGCCGAGCAGTCTGCTATCGAAAAAGATCTGGGACGAGCACATAATCTGTAAAGATGACTGCACATGCTCAGAAATTGATTGTAACGGCACGCAGGAAGTCGAATGTGGTAGCCGCCCACTATATGCTTCCGCGCTGGGTTTGCTCTGATCCTACATGCGTCTGATTGAACACGAATCCGACTTCAAGATCGCGTTAGATATGAAGTTGGTTCCGGAGCATCTCCTTTGGTCGGAATGGGTTGCCATCGTTGATGATATTGTCGATCAAATCAAAAATATCACAGCTGATGTCGACATACGTTATCGTTATGGAGAACTCCGACTTGGTCGCATCAACCTGTTCGCTCGTTACTGGCCATTGTTCCGTGGATGGCAGCCGTACCGTGGCTACTATTTCCCCTTCACCGAATACTCACAGCGGTTTGAACCTGACCATAAGAGGCTTCTTACACTCTTTGCTTACGCGACAATCGTACTCTCAGCGCTGCAAGTAGGATTTCGAGTTCCGGGGCTGGGTCAACAGGACGCTTTCATCGAGGTTGCGAAATGGATCATGTTATTAATCCTTGGCCTCACTTGTATTGCACTGCTCAGAATCGCTGCCATATTCATTATAATTGTCCTTGATAATGCTCGGATTGCAAAGAAGCGTTACACAAGCTCATGGTCCAACTTTATCAAAGCCCAGGTGAAAAAGGACGTATGATCCAGGCCAAGAGCCTGTTGACAGATAAGAACTATGCCTCAGCCAGACTAGACAGCGAGGTGGGGCTCACATGAAGAATCTATGCACACAAAAGTGACTATTAAAGATCAGATATGTCGAATGAAGGGTTTGGTGCTAAAATACCCTTTGTCGATGAGAGGCTGCGGACCATATCCCAACACTCAATTTACGTCAATCAATTCTTTATTTCTCTTTAAGAATCACACATCTTCTATTATGTTGTTCAACCTTGGAATAGACACGAGTTCCTTGAACTCAACATTCGCTATTCCTTGAGCGACACAGTCTTTGATTTCCTTTGTGACCTCGAAGGATAACTGCGTTGAAATAGACATAAGATAAACGATGGCTTGCCGGTGCGGACAAACCCGTTGCCCTGCTCGTAGCGAACCGAATAAAGGCATAGAAGGCACCATTGTTGGGCTGGTCGGATGGGTAAGCGCAGAGACTTGGTCCTGGGACTTTCGTATATTGAATTGTATCTCTGCTGGGAGGTGTGCAAAGCTGGGGAATTTGGAGGCTGCCCGAAGCAGGTTCGGCCATGGCAGGAAAGGAAGCCGGGTCTCTAACTGCCTGCTGAAGTACACTGCTGGAAAGGGAGAGTAAGTATTGGATCTACGTCACTGTACACTGATATGATAGAAGCGGACGTGAGATAGTGAATGAAGTAAATATGGACATAATTTGGTTCTTCTCCCCTGCTTTCTCGCCTCTCCTTTGGACATAGTGGAACCGTTTTCCAGCACGATTCCATCTCCACAGACCCCCAAGTCTATCTCAACCCGCCGGCATTCCCTTAGCGGTCCAAGCTTTTCACCATCGACGTACGATGTTCCAGTGATCTTCAGCATCTGAAGCACGAAGGTCGGGAGTCAGAACCGCTAGTGATACCACCATCTTGATTGTGCTAAAGAAGTCTTTTAGCGCGTCCGGTGTTATGCTCTGATGTCTCTCATATATTGTGAAGTCGCATAAGTGAGCCCGAAGAGGACACAGCGCATTCTGCTCAGGATCAAAAAGACGCGTGCACAGGTAGGAGCTTTGTTCCGATCCCGCTGGTTTCCGACGGGGCCATTCGACTTCAATTGCCCGACCTGACATGAGCATAGCCGCTCTGGCTTCCTGGTTGACGTATGCGGCTGCTGGTACTGGCTACCTGATCTTCTGCTGTGAGACACCTAGCTTTATTCCCGGGTCGACCTGGTTGCGACTTGCCCACGCCAGGGTGATGTAGAGATCTTTGCGGGGAGGGCGATATTGGCGAAGGGCTGGTCCGTTGTCTGGTAGACAGAGATATCTGCAGGCGAACCTCTGGCGGTAGGCGAGAGAATGGATGGAAGGTGGACGTAGCGACTGCGGGCTTGGTCATCCTTGCAGAATGCGATAAAGTTGAGGTGCGGATAACAAAGAAGCAAAGAAAAGTCAGGTTGATGGCCTCAATTTAAGAGGGGCAAGTTGTGAAGAGAGGACTGGGGCATATGAAAGTGAAGACACGAATCAGGGTGGAGCTTGCTGTCATCGGGCGAGAGACATGGACCAGCCACGAAACAAAGCGACAATAATTGTTACACACAGGCAAATTGTATAACGCTCTCTTCTGAGAATGTAAAATAATCAGTTGCTTGGGCCATTCTCCAAAAATGCTCGCCTGGCGGCTTGCCAGTCTTTCACTGCTTCAGCCTCTCATCCGGCCGATTCGTAGTCACCTCCGCTCTCTCACCCTCAATCTCCAGGCTACCGGAACCTAGCTAATCACTTGTCACTTCTCTAGACCCTGAAGGACCACCACAACCTCTCGAATCTCTCCAGTAGGACGACGGCCAGGCACATATCGAGGTATTGCCTGCACGGTGACTTCCAGACCCCTATTCTTCCAACCGCTTGCATCGAGGGTGTACCTGAACTTCGATACGGCGCTGTCCCACTTCCAAACTCCTCCGAGGTTGCTGTTGACCCCATGACACTTTCTTGATTCGGGTAGTATACCGCAGACGACGTAAACCACCTCGAATAGCTCCAGTAGGTTCTTCATCAGCAGAGGATAGTGCTCAACTAGCTCCTGATGAATCACCAACTTGATGGTGCGAAAGGTATGCATTGATGAGCCAGACTCCAGCATCTGGGTTGACCAGAAATTGAATATATTGTCCGTGGAGAAGTACACAAAATCCCGAGAGCAGTCCGATGAGCGGGTGAGCAGTCGAATTTTGCCTCTATCTTCATCTGCCAATTGAGCAGGCCAGGTAACACCAAGCAAGGTCTGAGCAGCGGCGTTGGCCTCCTTGTTGGTTCGAGCAAGAGGTGGAAGTGGATAAGTGATGCGTAGCTGAGCAATGCCAATGTCTCTGTCCTTCTGCTTAGGGCGTGCTTGCGGGTTCCCACACAGTCGTGAACTTTCCTCCCAGAAGTCGTTTCTGGGAGGGCGCCAGGGACAAAAGCATGGCCCGAGTTCGGGCAGACAGAGCTGCCATATCTGCAATCGGAGTTCAGGCGGGAGTCGAGGAAATGGGTGGAAAGTAGATGCAGATGATGTAAACTCAGCCATTCTTGAGGCTGTGATAGAAGGTAAAGCGCTATCACTGCGATAGACCATAAGTTCAATGGTGACAGTAGTGGTAGGGAGAAAGAAAGCTGGACGAAGTGAGCAACAGACGCTAACTCAAAGCCAGTATTGTACGAGGCGGATGGAGCTGCAGGTAAAGCTGGAGGGTGGACTGATAGCGATGTGAGATTCTGACGGGGAATGAACGGACAGAGAGAGACTCAGCAGTAAGTCTGCCTGCGTGGGCAGAGACCGAAACTGGTGAGGTTGAAGGTAAATGTGAATGCGTAAGTGAAGCTGGCCGGCGAATCTGAATATAGCCGAACGTTCACTAGGAACGTCAAACATTGACAAGACACACAATGATGATAGCTAATGAGTAGACCATTGAGTGTACATATCATTCCCAAGCTAAGCTCCATCATGACGCGCGCCGAGCCCTTGATACCTGCTGCGCCTTCACCACGACCGACATCGCCATCAATTTGCTCCGACTATTTATTCCCGATGTAGTCGCCAAACTTGGAAATGACTATGAGCAATAGGATCTCAGCCTCGGAGATGAAGTGCGGCGAGACAACCTTTCCGGCCATTTTCAGCACCGCTTGATCTACTACCGCATTCCATTTTCATTCGCAGCAGCATTGATGACTGGGTGGTGAACGGTTTAAGTGAACCTCCCTGATTCCGGATCTCACTTCCATCTTGTGGTGGCGGCGGTGGAGTTCTCGTACACAGCTATCCTGACGGCACTCATCCTTTCAGAAGCGTAGTCATATGTCTTCTTGCGAGAATTCCATTGGCAAACTGGCACACAAGCAGTGCTGATCAGCCGGCTTGCGCAGCACGCTGGATCGGATAGAAAATTCCCTGATCGGAGACATTGAAAACCCACTCAGTGTCGTCCTCCTCAAGCTGGTATCCAGCATTCGACAGGACAATAAACTCCCTGATCTCAGATTTTCTCACGCTCCTAAGTCCCTTCCACACAATGCTGTCCAGTGTGTCGCTGATCCAGCCGGTAGCGGTACTGTCTCGCTCGATCCAAGACGTTCTGCTGCTACTCATGAATCTCCATCTTCTTCCATTGGTCACAATGATCTGTCGTCACACTTTGAGCAAGACTGGGATGTCACAAACGACATATAACAACCCCAGACTACTCGAAAGATCAAACACCACCCCATGGTATCAATGCAAAGCCATCTCATAGACCGCCAGTTTTTGGTCTTCGAGACGTCCATCACTTACACGAAAGCCAGCAGATACGGATGTGCGAGCCGGCCCAGGTTGTCCTCGTCGAAATACAGCACATCCTGTCAGACGTCGAAGGAACGAATAAGCATGCGGAAGGTCTTCCTTTCCTCATTCGTTCACGACTCCAGACCAGGCTCGGCGCCACGACGTCAGATCAAAGCAGCTGATATTGCGTCCTTGTTGACTTGCGCTACGTGGCGAAGCGGATAGGAGGTGCTGAGCTGGGCGTTATCGAGATTGATATGCTGTGCTGCAGTTTCGACAAGATCGTTGTGGCTCGTGAGGAAGGAAGCGATCACTCGAGACCAGAGGTCATGATTGAGCGGGCGGAAAGGGCATAGGACTGGCCCTCCAGGAAGGAATGCGGCCTGGTATATGTGGATACGGAGTTCGATCTGGAAGCGCGAAAACGGGAGGAAGGATGGAGGCAGCGGAGGGTGCAGTTCCGCCATGACTGTCGCGGAGGAGGAGGAAGGACATTTTCGTAGGACAGTATTTTATTTGAAGCAATAGAGAAGTATAAGTGTGGACGCAAGAAGCAAGTGAAGGTGAAGATGGAAGCAAATACCGAACTCCAAGCCATGGTGGTACAAAGGCGGGCCAGGACAGCCGATCAAAGCGGCGACCTACCGTTTCGAGCAGGACCGCCTACAAGTCCGGTGGCGGACAGGATTGCTGGATTGCTTGACGGAAGAATCGTGCTTCCTATTGTCTGATCAAAGTAAGTTCTCATTTCTTTCACCACCACTGATAGCAGTATGGTGCAAACCCTTCTTTAAATTGTTCCTCACTAAGGTTAGTGGACACGGCTGAGGCTCACGGATAAGCCTGCGCGGGCGGGCCGGTACGTACCGTCACAACCTCATGATTTCAGTTGCATCGTCCTGGCCCTGCGACATGCACTCCTATGTAGACGTGAGGGATCGATCTTAGATCACTGGCATTTGTCCCGAAGCGGAAACCACATTGACTGAACATGGAAGTGGATGCCGTAAAATGTACCCCTATGTATGTATCAGGGGTCGCCCATTTTTAGTCCCTCTCCGCCGGCCAATGTCAAAGCTGAATCTCTGCATCGTCCAAACTTCTGCACGATATCAAACATCACCTTGCGTCAAACGGTCCTGACTTTGCAGCCTGGTACAGCTTAGTGTAATTTTCTGTTTTTCTTATTCCACAGCCCCTGATCGTGAATATTGCAGCTCGGTAAGACGTTGCGGGTAGATCAGCAATACGAGCTGCACCATGCTTGCATATCGAAGAGGTTAGCCACCTTTATACATATCAGCAGCACAGTGGTGACTGAGCTCATTTTGGACTTCCCTCTGCTTGCTCTATTCTTTGGCCTCTAGTTGCAGATTTTGTCACTTTTGTATTTCCAGAAGATGTCGGGTCCAAACGCACCTAGTCTTCGGGCTGAGTATGCAAAAGCAATCCTGAGACAAGAGAATTTGAAACAGATCAATCTTCTACAGCCTACAAACCCACTCACGGAGCTTCCACCCAAGACTATTCAGTCTTCCCTCCCTGACACCATTCAGGAAGCTACGCCTAAGGGTGCACCAATTTGCATCGTTGGCGCTGGTGCTGCTGGTCTTGCTGTTGCCCTCTGCCTACAAATAGCTGGGTACACCAATATCACGATTTATGAGTCCACGGACCGTCACGGAGGTCGATGCTACACTTACAAGTTTCAGAACGGCGGGCCTTGCGACCACAACTATTACGACGTGGGAGCCATGCGGATACCTCAAACATCAACCATGCAAAGGTGAGTCTTATTCGTTCAACATTTCTCTCGAAGATTTGAGACCAGCCGATAGTACTTGTGCTTTCCCTGTTCAACAAGTATGCTTCTTGTCTTTCCTCATTGACACTTGTGCTAAGCACTTTCAACTTGATAACCTATCTCAACGATGAAAAGCAGCAGGACGTTCAGCTTGCCGAATACATCTACGACGCTGGGGGCGAGCCTTCGTCGTATTTTGGTTCTGATAGACCGCTCGATAACACCAAGTTCACTAATTTCATGAGTGGGAGTGAGGGCAATGGCGGTATATTGGCAGACAACTTTTTCATCGGTCCGAACGCAAAACCTTTTGACGAGGCTTTTCAAAATTACCTTGGTGGCCCTGACAAACCTGACAATTATTCCACCCGAGCATTCCTTATGATAAAGAATGGGTCGGTTATAGTTTACCCGGTGTGTGTCTCTAGGAAGTAACAGATATATTGACTCATGGATAGGTGGGCTTTCGCAGACACGGCTTGGGCAGAGATGCTCGACACGTAAGTGGTTGAATCGGATCTCAGCATATGACACACTGCTCATCTAGTAGATCTACTGGCCTCTTTGATCAAGCATTCATGGAAACTATCTGCGATTACTACGACTTCTACCTGGCTAAAGAAAAGCCATGGTACCGCGTCGAAGGCGGCATGCAGAAGCTCACTGACGCAATGCACGATGTTATTACCTCGCAGGGGGCTAGGGTGCATTATCAAAGCCCTGTAGCCGCATTGACGGAGACTTCAGATGCAAACTTTATTGAGGTCACCTATAGAGACTCTCAAGGGGTGCTACAGCCAAGAGAGTCATACAGTGCAGTTTTCAACACTACTGCTTTTGGCGCTTTACAACGAATGGATCTACAAGGTCTCAACCTTAGTCAGTTGCAGCAAATGGCCATACGATCTCTCAGCTACGATCGAGCAACCAAAATTGCGATCAAGTTTAGCCACAATTGGTGGAGGGACATCTGGCCCCAGAGTGGCTATAAATACGGTGGGGTCTCATCTTCTGACTTGTCTATCAGTAACGTCGTATACCCATCATGGGATGACGGCAATCAACCTCACACCATCATTGTTTCGTACTCGTGGGCACAGGATGCGACCCGAATGGCGGCTCTTGTCAAACAGCAGGATCAAGAAATCGTCGACAAATCTGACGCTCTTATTCAACTCGTGTTTTCCAACCTCGTCAAGATATGGGCCCCGGTTCTGAAGGACCAGACAAAAATACAGGCCTTCCAAGCCAATCTGGACAACTATTATCAGTCTCACCACGCTTTTGCCTGGTCTCATAATTCGCAAACTACAGGAGGTTTTGCACTTTTTGGACCGGGACAATTCAGTGACCAATACGTCCAGTTTACCAAGCCTTCGTGCGGCAATAAATTCTGGATCTGTGGCGAGGCTGTCAGTGCTCATCATGCTTGGATCTCTGGCGCTCTTGACAGCGCGTATCATGCCGTCTTTACCTGGATGGGAGGCAATCGAGACAGAAAAGGTCAGAAAGCGTTGAAGGAAAGCTCGCTTGGTGGCGGACCTGGCAAACACCCTGCCGAGGTGGATGAGACTCTAGTATGGCATACTCTTCGAATCGCTCTGGACAACAGATACAGCGGGGATGTCTAGTGCCCATGGTCTTGTTTCAATTACGAATGTCGACTAGTCCAGCATAGCCTTGTAGAGCCGCTGTTGTGGTCAATGAAGCAGTCTGCTCCGTCACCAACCCGATCAGCCCGATCCATGTCCGTTTCCTCTCAATTTAGGTTAATATTATCGCCAGATGTCCATCACGAAACCACAACCTCCCTGAAACTGTATCTGGGAAGGCTACTCAACTGTGTGGATGCACTCACGTCCTCAACAGCAAAGTATGTATGTTGGTGTTACATGATGAAATGAATGAAAGGTAAACATTAACCCTAACCGTCCAAAACAAGACTATGTAATTAGTCTTATGAGTTCCCCGAATCAAGCAACCGCAGATTAGCCCTGTGATGGCAACTGATCCTGTGCATCGCTTTACTCAATGAATTGCGCTAACTCTGCTATACTTTGCTCCAACGTAGAATCATAAATTTGAGTCTCTTCACTCGTTTCGTCCTCAGGAGGATTACTGGACTCGAGTGCTCGTACGTTCAAGATGAAAGCATTCGAATCCGTTTTCCCTCCACGTAGCGTACCATTGCTGACCACATCTGCTAATGGTACAACGTTTGGTGGCGGTCGAATGGCTTGATTTTGTGTTGCTATTGTGTAGTCGATATCGAGAAGTTGGTATTGAGCAGCCCAGACCAGGGAATCAGTCCACTTTGCTTTTACTACTGCTTTCTTTTCATGACCGAGATCAACTGAGCCACCAATAGGGAGGCCCGTCAGAGTCCCAACAAGTGAGGAACTGATTGCTGCACTCCCTCCAGTGCTTCTGGACTCGATTTGTACAGCTGACGCGTTATTGAGTATGTATTGTCCAGTCAGCATCCAGACTTTTGGTGATCGAAGCCATTTTAATTTCATCATATAGTCAGAACGTGATGAGGAAATCCAGAGCTGGAGATTGTCGCGTGCTTTGTTATTTTTTCCTAGAACAATCTGGTTGAGGAACTCCTGTGGTCTTCTCACTAAGTCGTGAAATCCTTGGGTTCAGATACGTGAACTCACTCTTTGAGTTGCGTACGGGACCCTGATGGCGATACCAAGTGAACACCATTTGTAGTCGTCCAATTTGTGCTTATTGAAGCAACATCGGCGCCATCTATCGAAAAACCCAATTTCGGGCTTGAGCTTAGATCGATGTCGCACTCCTCCATGGAAGTCGACCATGCCCATTCTTGGAGTTCTGCATCTCTGACACAGTCAGTATATATAAATATTCGTCTCAAGTCGAAAATCCCACGATAGAGTCGCTTGTATACTGCGGCGACCTTCGATGTTGGAGTAATGACCGAGTATCAAGGTGCCGAGAGACAAAAACTCCGGTGATCTGCCAACGGCATAGAGGTAAAATGTGGGCACTTCCTGCCGACCCATGAAGTGCGATAGTGTCGAGACTGTAGCTTTTGGACGTTGCCTTGCAGAAGGGCACGCCCTTTCAACTAGAGCAGAGATTGAAGGGTAAAGACAGAGTGCAAACTCGAGGTGTGGAAGGTAAGAAAAAAAGCAAAGCATGAGGTATATATTTAGGACGAGGCGAGAGCTCAAAGCGGGGTAGGACCAGAGCTTGGAAACACACAGGCCTCGACAGGGTCCACCTTCGAACCTTGAAGGACATACGATACAACTAACCAGTTCGAGAAAAACTTACTTTACGCTAACTCGACATGCATTTCGAAGAGCTTATGGTGTCGTTGGGCGGTTCTTGCTTCGCTGAGGAATACCACGACAGGTGGAGTGAAGTTGAACTCGATTTATCTGTCGCGGACCGCAGTGTCATGGCAAACCTGCGACGTGCTATATTCCAGGCTCTGAGAGGCCGCATAAAATCCGCGATGGAAATTATAGATGAAGGATTGGCTGATAGCGAGCAAAATGACCCCGTCAGTCATCTCCAATTGAGTTGCTGGAAGCTCTATTTCATCTGCCTCAGACGATGGCCACCATTGCTCCGTTTTCGACCAGAACGTGGTGGTCAATGGCCCCAAGAGAGATCTCTTGCTTTAGAAGTCCCGGCAACACTTGCTGCCTTTGGTAATTTGCGGGCACAACAAAATGACGCCGAGAGCTATGAAGTTTTTGAGACACAAGTACTCGAGTGCATATCCGTTCTAGCTTTGGTGCTTTCCACTTCATACTTCACACAGAACCAAGCTTATCCAGCAGGACGTTGGAAGTCTGACCCCGACGTGATTTTAGGGACAACTAGATCCGACCAATTATTGGACTATCTGCGGACGCGTGCAGATGAGCTGGGCCAATCAAAGCTAGCAATTTTTTTGCTGCAATTGAGACTAGAAACATTCCTCGCGAGGAACTCAAATGCACCTTTGGAGCCGGTGGAGACGTTTGCGGTAGAGCTGGAGCGCCATGCTGACTACGTACGAGCTGGCGTAATGAAGATGATGCATGCTGACAGCATACTCTGTCCAGGATTTTCCAGCCCGGTGGTGTACAATCTAATCCCCGATGATAGCTTAGATGCTGGAATGGCCAACAAAACGTGGGACGACACTGAGGATAGGTTGGAGTTGGTAGAGTTACCATTGGCTCGCAATTTGTATGAGGGTGCGGAGGATCTCTTCCGTCAAGGAAACTCAAATCGAGGTCGAGCGGCAATTTCACTAAGATTGGGCTGCATCGCACACATGAAAGCACTCCGATTCGGTCAGTCTACCCTGACTGGCGACAATGCTTTTGCCGAAGCCTCTACTCGACTGCAGGAAGCCGAATCACTTGCCGGCCTTGATGAAGTCTTGGTTCAGATCATACGAGCTCATAAAATTCTCCTAAAAGTCAGCACCGGAGCTCATAGAGGTCAATTAGAATCACTATACCAAGACGCTTCCCGTATCGGGCAATGGGGACTTGAGAATCACAACGAGGGTGTACCGCATCTTTTAGGGTGGATGATGATGAGATTTAGTCGACGCCAGCATATTGACTATTCTAGAATGGACATCGCTCTTGTCGCAAGCAGGTGCGCACAGGCCATATTCCGGGTACTTGACCAACGCTTGCCGCTGTTTCAGGTCCTGACGGCGGAGATGGAGCTCAGAAATGAATGGAATGACCATGTTGCAGCACGCAGCTTAGTAGACGAATCACTCGAAGCATTCCGTTCGATGATGTCTACGTGGCCTGATCCGTCAACTTCTCCTGGTACACTTCTGGCAAAGTACAATCTGATCATCACGTTTGGGTCACTATTGGGTCAAGTACTTGGCAATTCCGGAGATGCTCAAACTCTTCAAGATTGGGACCACGAAAGACTAAGCTTGATCGAAGATTCAGCGATGGCAGAGCAAGTAAGAACAGCTCAGGAGAATCCATACCTCCAGCAGAGTATCATCGGCGACCTTACCTTGGCTCAAGCCCGAGGAACAACGCCAGAAAGAGCGCAAATCGATCAAAGCCTGTTTGCGGCATATTACATCGCTAACAAGTCCTTCCACGAAGCCATTCGAAACAACGAGAGTATTGTCGCCGGATCGATCCTTCAAAGATTTGTCAATTATGCCGAGACTGGCGATTTCTCCACTTTCGTCAAAGCTATGCTCAAGATGTATGCTCTCTTTCAGTTGGGCAAGACTCAAGATGTGAGACAGACTCTCACACAACTCTCTGATGAGGTCTTGTTCGATTTAAGAACCGAGAGGCTTGAAGTGGTTTCGAAGTCCTGGTGGCGACCTCGACTACTGCAGACCCTCAAAAATCAGAAAGACTGCGACAATGCATTGGCACTGTGTGCTCTGGCACATGAATGGGATAGGGGCCAACTCGTACTGCGACTCATTTGCGCAGCGTTCGCAGACTACCTTGATCCAGATCATGCACCGCGGGTCGCCGACCCATGGTCGCGTTGGTTTTGGGCTGCTTTGATCGAGGAATATACCGCCGACTTTGCGCAGGCTTTTGAACATCTACTTGCCTCAATCAAAGCAGTTGAAATCCGGCGTAAGCACGGGATTGATGTCGATGCGAGAGCATCTGTGGTCGCTACGCAAAGCGTTGCAGAGATATTTCACAGTTCAGCACGTATTTGCATTCGATGTGCTGAAGCAAATGTCCCACTTGCTGTCTTGGAGAACATCGCCCATGAGAATCAAGGAGCAAATACGTGGGAGGAACATGCTTTCCTATTCATAGCGCGTGGCAATGCACGAACCTTTCTTGATCAGATTTGGATGCTAAATGGTGGCACCGAAACGAATCCATCCGACGACGAAGTTGCAAACCAGAACCGTAGAAGGACTCATTTGCTTATGACCAGAGAACAAGCAAGAACACCGGAGGAAAGATTGGAGCTGCATACAATCAACCTGGAGCGGGCTACAAGATCTGTCAAAGACGTGAGCCTTGAGTCCACTTTCGACCTGGCTAATATTGGATTGCAAGAAGTTTTCCAATGCATCGATCCTGACTGTCTAGTGATTCAGGTAAATTTTGCTCGCTTTGGAACAATTCATACAACAATCGGCAGGACCGGAATCTTGCAAATACAAAGATCATCATTCAGAGACGTCGATGTGAGGCATGATGCGATGCAAGTTATGCGCGAGATTCGCTTATATGGCAGCAAAGATCCATTGTCTAATCGAGTGATCTTGGATCAATCGCTACATCGACTTTCTGACATTATTCTGGGACCATCAATTGGTTTTCTAGAAGGCAGGAAAAGGTTGATCTTCGTATGTTCGCAACCCATGGCGGCGTTTCCTTTCTCAGCGTTGCTGTATCAAGAAAAACCACTCTTCCAGCGGTTCGCGGTCTCACAGATTCCAAGTCTTTTTGCCTTGGCTCAGATGAGCTCAATCAAGCGAAAACGAGTCAGGAATATCAACTCTTCGGCGACTTTGAAGTTGAAAGCTATAGTCAAAGCCAATGCTACGAAGGATGCCGGGGGTTTCGTCCAGGAGAAAGCATTGCCAATGGCAGGAATCGAGGCTTTGACAGCCTCGTACTTGTTCTCGACAGAGCCTATCGACGGAGCGAGGATGACTAGAGCACAGTTCCATGAAGAAGCGAACTCTACTGATGTTCTGGTTCTGGCAACGCACGGAAATATAGATGAACGCTCACTTCTGTTTTCCTCCATCTCACTGGGCGAAAAGTTGCGCATTATTGACATCATTCAGACTGAGACCCCTCCAGCACTCATAGTTTTCGCGGCTTGCTGGTCTGGTCTGGGAAATGCTACTGCAGGTGGAGACGTCACAGGATTCTGTTCGGCCCTGTTGCAGATGGGCTGCAAAGCTTTCATTGGCACGTTGTGGGAAGTGAACGATATCAGCACCATGTTTCAACTTACCAATTTCTATCAAATACTACAGTGGAGTTCAAAATATGCACCCGATCGTACCATTGATGAAGTACTCATGGAATCGCAACGTGAGCTAGCATCTCTAGACGTCCCGAAAGCACAGAATAGAATCAGAGACCTGCTCAGGATATGGGATGAAATGGAAACAAGGATAGATACACTGCCAGACCTTGTCAAATTTGGTCGGAGATATCTCGAAAGGGTCCTAGTTCATCTGGAAAGTATCGACTGGACCCATCCTTTCCATTATGCTGGAATCACATTATATGGCCTGAGTAATCTGAAGGTGAGAGATTTGTCGATCAATTGATAACAATCTCAATCCTAAGAGTTGGTTTGAGACTATGGACGTCAAGATGAAGGTAGATCCACCTGTGAAGCTCGGACAAAGGCTTTGCGAGGACAAGTATAGAACAGACAAAGGAGAAGACCGTTCAGATGAGCCATTAGCTTTAAGGTAGTGATAGAAACCCAATTCGCCGCTTGATTCGGGGAGGTCTCGCTCAATACCTGGTGGCTTGTAAGAATGGGTGCTCCTACAAAGGACTGACTGAGGCCAGCATGGAGTTGGAAGTGTAGAGATCACGTTGAGTGAGTGTGCAGACAACAAAGCTGCGGACAATGATGTTACAGTGACTCGTGTGGTACACAAAACGAGAGTGGCCTCCACTCTGTGCGGCAGCTCGCAAGGTAGCGGCGGAGGAAAGGGAAAGTAGATTCCTCAGCATTGCCACATTGCGGCTCCAACTCATGGAGCACATAGTTCGACCATGCATATGTCTCTTATATATGTTTAATCGTCCGAAACGCTCCGCACCCATCTGCCCTTTTCTGCGCCTCGATATACACCTCCTGGTTACCCTACCACTCGTGAAGCGCCCTGCCATAATGCCCAGTTGCATACTCTTACGAACTTTTTATCCTTGAGCAGTTCCGGTATTCACACGAGCACCAGCTCTGTGATCTCACACTCTTTCAAACCCTGGGGTTTGTGATACTTGTTCAACAATCGAAGAAGCCAGTGCAACTTTTCAGTTTCTCCACCACAGCATTTCACATGTCCTTCGTCCATGGGTCCTGCGTCATGGTAGCCAGCATAGTATTCAAAGCACTTCTGCTGCATGTTCCACATCCACTTGCCTCCCAATCCCGCGCGGATCTCTCGACACCTCTCCAATGGACCGCCAGAGACGACGTATATTATCTCCGTGGCAGCCAATAGATGCATGAGACAGATGACGTGGCTTGAGGTCAGGACCTCTTCGTGCACCGCCACCCAGCGGACCCCGATGATGTCCCGCCATACCTCCGTTGAATAACTGAAACAGCTCGCCGCGTTGACAATGCTTGCCACGTCCGGTCCTCGGAGAAGTGACACGTCCTTCTCAGTATCAAATTGACGAATCCTCAGAAGGTTTCTGCCGAAGGATGATATTTCTTGCCTCGCGACTGGCCTGCGCAGCAGCTGGACGTACACACGTAAGGTCTTGCCGTGACAGTCCAGTATCGATAGCTTTTGCGATGGAGATGTCTGGGTTGATTCTTGCATAAGCCCAGTTCTGCCAGAAAAAGTCGAGGAGAGGTGGGTAGGGACAGAGGCTCGATCTTGCGCAAGAAGCCGTGAGCTCCCATACTTTGATGCGCAGCTTGGGTGGTAGGCGGGGAAAAGGGTGGGCTTGCGTGGATGAGACAGCACGTTCGGCTTTGTTCCCTGTCGTTGTTGTTCTCGCCTTGAAAGGATCGGCGCCGAGCGATGTGGGCCGCGAGCCACTCGGGGGATGGACAGGGGCATGATAGGCTCGGAGCAACTGGTGGGATGGTAAAGCGCCATATCTCCGCGCGAGGCTCTGATGGGACGCGAGAGAAAGGGTGGAAGGTGCTTTCCGACGACAACGAGTCGGCCATTTACACTGGCGACGACGATGGCGCAGAGTGACAGAGGTGGTGGTCGCCCCAGCAGAAAAGTAGTCGCGACGGCGGTCAACGAAGCATGAGAGCAGGCGCGATAGTGGCTGACGAGGGACGAGAGCGGTTGGGGAGGTAATTACAGGGAAGTAGACGATACATTGGAGGCGATCTGAAGTCATAGAAGGTGCAGTTTGCTCAAGCTTGAGACTTTGTAACTTCGTGGTGTAATTGTGGCACAAAATAGCCACTCTGTGCGACACCTCCCTCCATGCACTGACTTTACTTGGCTCCAGTTGAGTCCCTGTACGAATGAACCAAGACCTTTTGGCGCTAATCATGATTCCATTGCCCTTTCTGATTTTCTGTGATCGAGGGTGCATGTTAACGTAAGATCCTACAGCCTCACTATCAGGGGGCATTAGCAGGAGGATGGATATACCGATACGCCAACCATTCGCTGATCAAAGAGTTCCATACTGTGCCGCCGCATTCGAGAGCAGCCTAACACAATGAATCCCCGACACCCCAACCTGTGCCCGCCAGAACCAGTCACACAGCCAGGGGTGTGCTTGCATTATGCGGTCAGCAGCGATGACCAACAAGGCAATGCCGGATAAGATGAAATGGACGTAGAGGATTGTGTCGACGACGTCCCAGAGGTCGAATTCTGCGTCAATATCATTATTGCCTTGTGCCGAATCCGATGGAGTGAATGGCTGGGTGGCTCGAAAGGTTTGGTTCGATATGGCTGGCGGTGTTGTGGGCAAAGGAGGTTGGTGCTGGCCACAGTATTTAGAAGCTCGGCAGCGAGGTACATGATGAAGACGGGCCATCTCGATTGTTGATGGTTGACGGTGAATGATTCGTAGGCGATTGGATAAGTAGTGATGGGGAATTATGTGTCTCTGGTGAGTAGTAGAAGAGATATGAGGCAGGTGTGTTGTCAGCATTTATATCTCGCCAAAAGAAAGGAGCGCTAATCAAATCGAGATTTCAGATTCCCGCAATGAGAGCAAGACTAGACCAAATGTTCAACATCCCGTTCCTGTCCGGTCATGGAGAATTCGGAGCATTTTGCTGAAGAGGGGCCAATCCATTTGTAGTCGGCATGATGGATGTTTGTTTGCTCCGGATCCACATCGTGTATGCTTCGTTCTAAAGTAGAGATGCCGTAGCATTTGCCACCAGCATGAGATTTTGGTGGTCGTTGCACATCCATGTTTTCGGACTATGGTACGGGTAACATCGTAGACAGAGCAATTGACAAGGGGACAGCGAGCAACTGCTTGAGAAACATGCACAATCATCCCTCGCATACTCGCGCAAACCTCCCGGTCGGGGCATCCTCTAAGGACATGTCTCTGCTGCGAAGGCGTTCTTCGTAGTTGGGGGTATTCGGCAACCGCATGCTTTGCGCATATGCGGGGAATCTGCGGGCATCTGGTATTGTTGGTATTAGAAATATGCCACATTGGGCGAACTGCCATATTGTGTACAGTGTGTTACAGAGTTTCGCCCTTGTGCTCGACTCTATATCTATCGCCGACGTTGGTCTACGATCCTTTCCAGTCATATTCATGGCGTTAAGCCTATTCGACCATCTTTTCTCCATTCTCCATTGGCGGCTGATCACCCTGCTTCTTCTTCTTCCTCCCCGCTCTCGCCGACCCCTGGCCTCTTTGCTTCTCCCTCTGCTTATCGTTCCTACCATCCTCCTCTCCATCATATAACGCCAGCAAGGCCGGGACAAACTTCTCCATCTGCGCGATATCCCCAAGTCGCACTCGCATGTAGTCGAACGCTACGCAGACCTTCATGTCTGCATCCGCTTTGAGGCGAAACGTTGACTTGCCCATGCCCTGCGCTGCCTCGTCCGCTAATGCCGGAGCAGCATTGTCTGGAGCTGCATCTTCCTCAACTGGCTCGTCCGGGATCGACATGTCGTTTGCTTCGTCCTCGTCCGTGTATTCCAGTACCGGCACCTTTGCATAACGCTGGGAGAAGTGCGTCAGGACTACCGCCTTGGCGTTCATCTTGGTCGCCACGCTGAGCGCTTCCGATGTGGTGGAGTGATTTTTCGCTTTAGCGTCGGACTGCAACTCGTCGTCGAAAGTGGCTTCGTGGATGCACACGGTGCTGTCCTTACCGATGGTGGCAAAGTCCGCTGAGGGCCGGCAGTCGCCCGAGTAAGAGATCTTGAGGCCGGATGGGAGGGTCAGGGAGACGGCTTGTGCTCCATTACAGTGTCTAACATAGACAGACTGGATGTCGGTAAAGTTCAGATCGGAAGGTCTGAGACCAGTAACCCGATCTTGGAGTTGGAACTTGGTGCCTGGATTTGCGTCGGAGAGCTGAGGGTTGAACCAGTTTAGTCGAGTATCTATCTTGTGTTTCGGGGTCGCGGCGGTGACACAGATTGGATTGATATAGGAGAAACCGATGTCTTCCACGCGTGAATACTCCCAGAGCCAGTGAAGCATTGCGGAGTCAGACATGATCGTCAGCCTGCCATCAGTGCTTGCCGTTGAACCCAGATTAGCGGAACCCGATGTAGGATCAATATCCTCACCCGCCCGAAGATTGTGCGTCACACTGTACCATTCTTTGACTACGGAGGCAGTTCCGAGATGGTGGTCGGCATGCAAGTGACTGATCCAGATGGTCTTCAAGCTCCGCATCGCCTTTAGATATTCTTGCTCCGGGAACACCCTCTTCAACTGTCCGATAGTATCCTCTCCACAATCGAGCAGTAGGTTGCCCCATCCTGGGACCTTGATCAGGGTGCCGGACACATTGCGATACTTCGAAGGCAATGCCGAACCAGTGCCGAGTGTCACAATCTCGGTATCAGGCTGAATAAGTTTGTTCGCCCATGAATCAAGTGCCTTGTTCTCCTTACTTAATTCCTCCAAAGCCATCTTGGCAGCGGATCGAGCTTCGTCGGATAATGCTTCTGCCACCTCATCGTAGTCGATCGGGGCATTGATTTCATCCGTTGTTAGTTTGACCGCAGGTTCCATTTGCAATGTGAGTCCTCTATCAGCAACAATTGCCGAATCAACGTGCGCAATAGGTAGAGCTGAGTCTCTGACTACGGGGTGTCTATATCTGAAAGGGTCGACTGCCGCCAATTTGGCTGTTGCAGCAGCCGCAGCGTCGAAGCTGAGACGATCGGGACAGACATCAGGCGCCGTGATCAGGTGCTTGAGATGTTTGGTCGAGTGCATGAAGGCGACAAGATCTGGGTGGCTAGTGAGTCCCGGCCCCAGTAACCATATATAAGCGCTCAGGTTGCTCATGGTTGATTCGGGAACGGCTGCCTGCTGTTGAAGAAATGGTCGAACGTACTCCAAGGATGGAATATCTGCCACAATAAAACCAGTGCCCTCTCGAGTTGGTGCCATGACCATCTCAGGAGTGATTGTTTCTCCCTTAACATTCTGCAATGATTCGCCCCTGGTCAGACGACCGAACAGTGATTTGTCGGTCAGCCCGAGTGCCGTGGCTTTCTGAGGATCGAATTTGCCTCTCTGGGGCCATGTCTTTACAATATATGACACTGAATGCTCGCAGGTCTCCGGCATAGGTAGACGAGGCGTCATGACTGCACCCGGCCATGGTGACCTGACCAGAACTTTGACGTCGGGGACAGGATTGCCCTGGCTCGGAAAGGGCCCTGTGTACGCCTTGATCTGTTTCGTTTCGGGGTCGCGGATGAAGCATCTTGCTGGCAATTTGACTTCATTTATTGAACACTCGAACAGGCGATCGATCCGCCAGTCAGAATTGAACATTTCCTTGACAATCTTCGTTGCTGCATCATGCGCATTTGTCTCCATTGTATCCGCTTGGCCCTCCACGCCGGTCATATCGTCATGGCTTCTCTTTCTTTCATTCTTGCGAGGTGATGCAGCGTCGGTAGACTCGGGAGCCACGGCTAGAGCCCATACACGGATGTTCTCGTCTTGGTACGCAAAGACCGCCGGGCCAACTTCATCGGCAGGACGGGATTGTGACAGATGCGGGATTTCTTTCGCTATCAGAGGCATGCTAGTCCTGAAGATGAAGCGCCTAGCCGTAGCGAGCATATAGTTCAGGTTTCCGGGGCCAAAGATGGTCAACCTGGGCTTCTGCTCTTGTTTCTTCTTCTCTTCCGACAAAAGCTTCTGCTTTTTCTGGTCATCCTTGAGATTGGCGGCTTTAGCTCGGAGGAGGTCCTTTGCAGATGATGCTGCCTCGGATGCGGTGTCCGCAATAGTCAAGATGAAGCCCAGGAGGCCGCCGACGTTCCTCCATTCTGTACGACCAGATATGAAGATCTCCGAAACTTTCTGAGTTCTGACGCCTTGCTGCACAGTAGCTCGTTGGGTCCCTTCAGTCAGACTGCCGAAGATATATCTTTTTTGGTCGAAGTGCAACAGGAGTGAGGTGCCGTTAGTGTCGGAGGTGGGAGTGGTCAGGAACTGGAAGAAGGCTTTCATCGGAACGACTGACAAGCCGGAGCTGTTGACCCGGTTCCACAGGGGATGTTGGATCGCCGGAAGAACGTTGTTACCATCCGGTATCACATGTATTCCATCCGTGCGTGGCTTGCTACTCGCAGTCCTAGCGAAGGAGCGTGGGGTAAATATGCGGCACTGTACAAAGGAAAAAGTCCGTGGTCGTAAAGTCGTCAAGCTCGTGAATCTGCTCGCGAGAGTCGCCAACGTGAATGAATTGAAGAATGAGACGGGAAAGGAGATCAATGAGCAGCCTTACGAACAAAATACGACAATGCAAGGACCCAGACTCCGTCATGTCATGAAGCCCCAAAAAAATAAATGAGTAGCTTCGGTCTTGCAGTCATTGATCGGGAGATCTTCGGCTTGCGGGGATCAACCCTGCCCTGGCTATACCTGCTACATTTCGCTGCAAATGCTCGCTGAGGTCAACTTGTTCAACTCGATATCACAATCACTTTTGAGAAGCAGGAGCTCGAATTATATAGGAGGGAACGTCCAATAGAACAAAACAGTTGTCATTCGATTGTGCTTCTGCCATGCAGGCGCAGCGGAATTGTTGCCACACTTTTGGCCTGCCGTTGCTACATGTCAATCTCCGTTCTCTGATCACGACTTAAGATAAGAGAGAGCAAGAGTGATGAATGATATTTTGCCACGCTTGAATGCGTAGAATAACTATTTAGCCGACCCATGATATTCCGGTACCCAGCCAAACCTCTGCAAGAACGCCACATCAGATTCGTGTAAGAAGCAAACTATGGAATGATAATATTGAGCGAGAAGCTTAGAAGAAGCTGCCTTGTCGCGATTGATCCATCGAGGCCTGAGAGAAGCCTTGGTTGGCGAACATCTGAGCTTGAGCAAAGTCGAAGTTCATGTTCTGCTGAGCGAAGGAGGCGTTGTTGTTAATGTTGAGCATGGAGAGGTCAACCGGTGTCTCGGGCATGTTGACCGACATGCGGTGGTGGACCTGCTGAGGTTGGGGCTTGGGCTGGGCGGGAGTCATAGACCGGCGGGACTGGGTCTGGGGTACGGAGAGTTGCTGCTGGGAAGCAACGAAGGCCGGGTCCTTGGACAGATCCTCAATGAAAGGGGTGAAGGAGGGATGGCGGAGGAGAGTCTCGATGAGTGCCCGGTAGCGTGCGTTCTCCTCGGACAGAGCGGTGTTCTCAGTCTTGAGAGTGGTGTTTTCCTGAGCCTTCTGCGCGACCTCGCCCTCGAGCTGGCCAATGTATTCTGCGACCGGGTCAGTTATGGTTATGGGAATCGCTTACAGCTTTACTTACCCTTTCTCCTTGAGCGGAAAGCGCGAGCGGACACCTTGTTGCGAAGCTGGCGACGCTCCTTACTGCTGAGCTTCTTGCCCTCCTCGGAGGCGAGGAGTCTCTCATCGTCATCCATATCCTCTTCATCCTTCCTCATACGGCCCATGCCTGACATGGAAGGTGTCATGCCATCGTCGTCCTCCTCGGGAACCGACGAGAGATGGTTATTTTGTTGGCGCATCTGGCTCAGAAGGCGCGAGATGCTTTCCTCGGTGTGGGGATCGGTGGGTTGTCCGGCACGGGCCTTGCCCTTGCCTTGCTGGTTGATCTGTTGAGGTGCTTGTTGTGACTTGGCCAGAGCGGCTTGCTGGTGCATACCTGGCCAGAGCCGACCGACGTTCGATTGTGGTTCTTCGGCTTCGATGAAAGAGGGGTCGACAAACTTATCAAACATAGAAGGGTTGCTCATGTCCATGTTAAAGTCCGAGTCGACATCCCACGCACCAAAGGCGCTCTCATCAATGCCGGAGTTGAAGCCACCAAGGCCGCCAAATTGTGGGTTGATGTTGGCCAGGTTCCTCACATCTCCTGCAACGACACCAGTCTGCTGAGGGAACCGATCGTACTCGTGCGACGGACCGGCAAAGACTTGTTGCTCTTCGTTGTCTTGGTAGACCTGTGTTTTGGATGAGCCGGCACGGGCGGATGTGCGCGAGTTTGTTCGGTTGGCGAGGCTCTGGTCGAAGTCGAAGTAGGTGGTCATGTCAAGATCAGACTTGATCATGTTGGGGGCGGCCCCCATATGGGCGAACTGAGCGGTTGCCATGATGCCGACAGGGAGGTTGTGACGCTCTGTCCTTCCCTGAAGTGATGACGCGGCCTGAGGTTGACTATGGGACGGGGTTTTTCGGCGGGAGTCGAGGGGAGGGTGGTGTTTTTCAGTGTTCCGCCAGACGCTGAGATTGCGGGATTGTGCTTCAAGCGAGCGTGAGTGCGAGTTGAGATTGTGAAGAGGAAGCAGGTCGGAAAGTATGGTGATGAAAGGGAGAAGGAGAGTGTCGAGGCTGTTGGGCGCCTGGGACCTGGATGCGCAACGAGAACTAGGGCTTCGCGGATGGTTCGGCTAGCGTTCGCAGCGTCCGCAGCGGCCAGCTTGCTTGGACATGCACGATGCAGGAAATGAAACCGACGGCAGTTCTTCGGGCCTCGCAAGGAAGAAGGAGGTGGTGGTGCACTGCCACCCTGAGGGCGCCTCTCTTTGCCGATCGCGACAGCCGCGTAGTATTGGCCAATCACAACCGTTGCCTCCAACGGACACTTCCCCAAAACAGTTTCGAGCCTCCGATAATGTTTCGGCGTCCCCAAGTGCCCCTTGCTGTTGATGTGGACGCTTGATTATTCTTCCTCATCCCATGCCTGAGGACGTACGTCGACACCGCTCTTGGCGGTGGCTCATCGTCGCTGGACGCTGATGTGGCCGCCGGTTGTCGCGTTCGGTTCCACATGGTATAGGTCATCCAAACCACCAGAGGTTGTTGAGGTAGGGTTTGCGGCAGTAGTTCAAGCTCCCTTGCCGGCTGCTGCTCCGATGCATCTCGACCCGATATGCGTACAATTAAGCGCACAAAGAAGTCTGGCTTGCTGCCCTTGAGGATGGCCTACAACTTGTCATGGTATCTCTCCTACTACAATGGCCGATATCAGATGTTGACATGGAAGATCGTACACTGTGGCATTGAAATTAGTGCATTGACTCGAATTTATCAATACCTTGGAATCACACAAAGAGTCGTTGGCCTATCAGTCGGCAACGGACGATCGGTGATGGTAGGGCAGATTCCCCTGCGAAGGCATCGAAGCCGTCCGTCTCGGTTAACAGCTAAAGTTCTGCAACGCAAGCATTTGCTAAGCCTAGTGGAGAGGTCTCACACAAGCGAACTACAGTGGCTGCATACCAGATGACAGACTCAGCTTTGGTTAGCAGAACAAGCAAGTGCAGCCGTACTTCAGGCACAGCCAGCATTTTGCGACGCAAGCATTTGCTAAGCCTAGTGGAGAGGTCTCACATGGTCGAACTACTTTGTGTGCATATCGACAAGCGTCATCGTAGACCGCTCACCAAGATTCTCACGGGTTCTGCCAGCGTTGATCGTGGAAATCGAGATCTGTCAACCAACAACCGACCCTGCGCAATAGAGGCTGATACCAGGCAAATCACTGATACGTTGTCATCTCTTACTGAGAGCTGCATGGCTTTTAGTGGGACGCGCGTGATCGCTCGTGGCAGACCAAGTCGTTCCTAGAAAGGGCGGTCGGAGCCGTGCACTTCAGGTACACCATGCATCTGATCACAGATGTGACCGTTCAGCCTGGTCGAGAGGCCTCATACGGTCTGCTAAAGTTTGCACACCACATCACTGAATTCACTGCACGCCAATTTCCCGCTCCACACTATGCATTCTGGTGCGGTCACCGTCAGGTTGTCTAGGCATTACTGTTACAAGATCATCAGGGGTATCTGGTCACGCAACCATCACAAAAGGCCTCGTCATGCCTCAAGATTGATGCTCCTTCCGAAACGTCCATAAAGAGCAGCCTTCAAGGTCGTCATTTCCTCCCGTAGCGAGTCCAGGTTGCCCTCGATCGCCGTGACCTCGCCATCGACACCTTCTACCGCCTCCGTGAGTAGTTCCTGTACCTTGGGTAGTGGTAGTAGCATGAACGAGTCCCCTATCTTGTAGCTGATGTGGCAAGCGAAATTAGTGGTGCGTGCGTGGGGGTGCACGAGGGCTGGTCCACTTACGAGATCTTGTCGTCCTCGTCGGCCAACTCTAGCTCCATGGAGATTTCTTCCAGATCCTCCTTTTCTTTCTGGTGAAATGATTAGCTTTGAATCTCAGACTTCCGGGGTGGGAGACGGCGACATACGTTCTTCGCCTTCAAGTCTTCTTCGAGGTTTCCCACCCGACGGTGAAGTGTGCTGAAACGATTGATCTTCTCCTGGTCTTCTTTCCGGACTTCAACCTCCTCACCCTCGTCCTGCTTCGACAGCTAGGCGAGATGAGCGATCGTTCAGACATCATCTTGTTAGTCACTTACCATGCGCCTTTGAACCGAAGCCATTGTGTGCGGTGTGTGCTCGTGATTTGTAGCTGTGTTTCCAATTCTTTAGCGGCCGTGGTTGTCGGAGGTCTTGGCGGGCGAATCCCCCATTCAGCCAATCACAAGGCGGCAACCTGCTGCCATCGTTCATCCTCCGTCGCTTCCATAACGCCCTCAACTTTATGCTCGCCAGTTCAAGAAGGGCATTAGAGCCTACCGGGTAGAGTGCAGCTGGGAGGCGAGCTTCTCTCGTCTTCTCGTCAAGCACATGGTGCAAGCCGAAGTGGTGTCTGGAAATAGTACGCTGTGCGACACGTGGACGGGTGGAGAGACAGGCCTTCTGGCGAGCACACCTACAATTCTCCCGCCACATTTTGTCGTCATACACAAGGTCACAATCTCAGCATCACCATTAGTATTTTTCTGACCACTTTTGTCGTTCCCTGCCAAATCGTCACAGACTCAATCGATGGCGCCGATGTGCGATTAACGCTGGTCAGAGATAACACAAGCATGCGGGGGAAGGCCCGCCAATTGCCAGTACCGTAGCAGGTCCTCAGCATCTCAATCAGATGGACGGTTCTCCAGCTTCCTATCTCGTCACCTGCGGAGCTTTCGATCGTCCCCACAGGCTTCCCCAAAACGAGTCAATTCGGTTTTCATAATCTATCGTGGTATTCCGGCAAGCTGCCTTCCACGACGCCTGTAGGGTCTACTAGAAAACCCTGTCTGCGATGTCTGCTGATATAAACATTCGATGATGAGATCAATACCCATGGCATTGATATAAATGCCGGGTTTTCCTACCTGCAGTTCGGGTATCGCACCAAGAATTCCAGGGATGTCAGTCGACCTCAGCCAATCGGTCATACAAGATCTTATCCTCCGCAATCTGTGGCTGCAGCTACAGGTCACCGACACAGGTAGTACAGTGATAGCAAGGCTTGTGCTGCGAGTTTTCTTCCATTTTCCTCCAACCTAGTTTTTGAACCCGCAGGCGTTGGCTTGCGACTACTCAAGATGGCCGAAATCCATAAAGTTGAAGGCCTGGACTTGTCGGATATGCAGACCGATATGGGGCTGGCCACCAAAGCAGACGCCGAGTTGCTGGCTGCCATGGGATACAAGCAGGAGCTGAAGCGCAACATGTCCAAGATTGAGATATTTGCAATCTCTTTCTCGATCATCGGACTACTCCCGTCCATCGCCAGTACTTTGTACCTCTCCCTGCCTGCTGGTCCGGTGGGGTTGGTCTGGGGCTGGTTTGTTGCAGGTGCACTGATCTTCATGGTCGGAGTCGCTATGGCAGAGCTGGGAAGCGCATTGCCTACCAGTGGCGGTCTCTACTGGTGGACACACTACTACTCGTCGCCGAAGTACCGTAATCCTCTCTGTTTCCTGGTGGGATATAGCAACACCCTCGGACTCATTGGTGGTATCTGCTCTATCGACTACGGATTTTCTGTGATGCTTCTGTCTGTGGTCTCGCTAGTCAGAGATGGCACATGGCAAGCCTCCAATGGAGTCATCTACGCCGTCTTCGCTGGCACAGTAATCGGTCATGGGATGATCGCATCGACAGTGAGTAAGATGATGCCGATGCTGGTAAGTACTTCCAACTTCATGTGTATATTTACTACTAATCTTTCAAGCAAACTGTCTTTCTCGTCATGAATTTCATTCTCATTCTTGTGACCATCATCGCACTCCCTGTCGGAGCAAAGCACCGCCGCAATGACGCCGCTTATGTCTTCACCAATACTGAAAACGGGACTTCTTGGCCGACGGGCTGGGCTTTCATGCTGGCGTGGCTTTCTCCAATCTGGACGATCGTACGTATAGGTGCTCCTAAATTATCGGATTCCAGTGCTGACCTTGCAGGGTGGATATGACTCCTGCGTGCACATGTCTGAGGAAGCCACAAATGCAGTCCAGGCTGTCCCATTTGGTATCCTCATGTCGACCGGAAGCAGCTGGATATTTGGCTTCATCATAGTGATCGTGATCGCAGCTTGCATGTCACAGGACACCGAAGCCATTCTCAACTCTAAGTTCGGACAGCCGATGGCGCAGATTTACTACGACGCTCTCGGCAAGCATGGCGCTGAGGGTATGATGGTGCTTGTCATGCTTGTTCAGTTCATGATGGGACTGTCCCTCGTCGTTGTCACTTCCAGACAAGCCTGGGCATTCTCCAGAGACGGCGCCTTCCCGTTCAGCCGCTACCTCCGGGTAATCAGCAAAAGAGCAGGATATATACCGCTGAGGATGGTTTGGACATGCGTCTTGGTCTCGCTGATCTTGGGACTTCTGTGCTTGATCAACGAAGCAGCTACGTCGGCGCTCTTCACACTCGGAGTGTCTGGATGTAATCTGGCGTACATGATTCCGATACTTGCCAGGGTCGTCTGGGGAGAAGCCAAGTTCAAGCCTGGCCCATTCTATACAGGTAAATTCAGCAAGCCAATTGCGTGGTTTGCTGTAGCATATTTGCTTTATGTTATGGTCTTGACATTCTTCCCCACAGGTGGTCCGGACCCAGCCGCGGCGGATATGAATTACTCGGTGGTAATAGCTATGACGATCTGGGGTGGTGCATTGATGTATTACTTTTTGTTTGCACGGAAGTGGTTTACAGGGCCTAAGACAACTCTCGAGGACAAGGGTGATGCTCGCCTGACATCGGTACAAACAAAACCGTGCGATGGGTGATTATCTGAAGCATAAGGATTCTCATTAAAGCTATGCCGTAATAAGGTCATTTGAGTGCAGTGATTATCTCAACAGGCACCCGGCCATACATACACTCTCCGAATATTTTCGCATGAAGAAGTCTCGACCGGACAGGGAGCCTGACCGCTTGTGCACTCGCGCACGGTCACGGAAGGCTTGCCTATGTCTCACTCGATTTGCTATCCACGGGTCCACCTTCAGGGCCTGGCCGAGACTCATGTGGATCGAACGTCAAATTCATCAAACCGGACCGGCCGTGGTGAGGTAGGCAAGAGTACTTCGTGCCATCGTACCGTATTGCTCACGTCGTTTTTGTGGTGGCAGCATTCGAAAAGTGGCTGGTGACTCTGCAACCGAATCGGGAGAATAGTGACTGGGCTGATCTATTCTGGGCCGTAGGCTTTTTCGTTCGGCGGCCCCGCAAAAGAAAGGAAGACGGGTGGAGGTGGTGGGCGACCTTCGATCGTTTTGGGGTGCAACGTGGCTCGCAACGAGCCGGGCCATCGAACCTTGGGCTGCACTTAGATCAGCACTAAAACACCGCCATCAATAGCTGAGCAGCCATCACTTGCGCCAACCCTCGGCTATGGCGTGAGCTTTCGCTCAGCTGCGAGTCGAAAGCCACCGCACGGGCATAGCGCGCATGGTGTACGCTGGGAGAACGGCTCAAATTTGACCTGATTGGCCGCCGTTGACTTTGTTACATACATGCCCAACGTCGCAGCAGCAGCTTTGCCTACTATTGATCACGGCCTGCGCCCTGCCCACCCGTGCATGTGCCTCAGGTCGTATACGTGACTGCCAGGAGTACATATGCAGCGGCATCATTCAGGAGCATAAGAGACCTCTGCTTGCCCTGGACCTGTTCCCCCATCCCCGCTGTTCCACAGATCCTCTGTTGTACCACCGGCACTAATTTCCAACCATGATCGCCAATATATCGGAACCCCGCAGGATCAAGAAGCTGGTTGTCTGTTGTGACGGTATGTACACCTATGATTTTCCTACCTATTGCCCACAAAAATGCCCACGACATTGCCTCCGGCAGCGCTCCCAGTAACGCCCTCCGATTTTCACCGCCTGTCGTCGGGCGGGCTGGTGGGCAGCACGACGGGAAACTCACGAAGGGTTCTGTTCACAACATCGCCTTCGAAGTTGCCCTTGGCAATGCTCCGCAAGCTGTCCCAGGTCTTGCTGGCTAGGCTGGTGGGGGGCCTGCTGAGCTACTCCCGGGGCTATTAGCAGAGCTGTGTGCATGGCTACTAGCAGGACTGACAGCGGAGCAATCAGCAGAGCTATCACTGACTCTCCGTAGGCACATGGCTGGACAGCGCCGGCGGCCGCAAGAACATTCCCAGTAATGTTACCAGACTGGCTCGGGCCATCACACCGACCGACTCTGATGGCACTTCACAAATTGTCTACTATCAGGCAGGCATCGGTACCGGATTAGGGATGTTGAGTCAATTCGCCGGTGGTGGTACTGGCCTGGGTTTCTCAGAAAACGTCCGTGAAGCATATGCTTTTCTGGCGAACAACTTTTATCAAGAGCCGGATCGCAGCCGGAGCGACTCCATCTTTCTCATAGGTAATGACTTTTCAGCTCTTCTCGGCACTCCCTGTCCCTCGCCTTCCTCGTTCTTCTCTTCCTACTCCACTTGCTCGTTTCCCTTATCCTCGTGCTCCTCGTCCTCAGCTTCTCAGCTTCCTCGCTCTCTGTATTATGTCCAAACCTAACAAGAAAAGGATTTTCACGAGGCGCATACACAGCTAGAAGTCTTGGAGGCCTGGTGGGCCAACTCGGTCTACTCAAAAAAGAGAGCATGTCCTGGTTCTACGATGTCTTTCGCGACTGGCAAAACGCCGGAAACCCAGACTATACGCCGACTTTCTGGCAAAACTGGTCAGACTATCAGGAACGCCTTCACGGTGGCCAGCGCCACTCGCTCAAAACAACGCCTAGCAACGACATAAGACAAATCAACGAATATCTAGAGGAGTACCGTATGAGTCTCCTTAGCTTTGGATTGACCCAGGAGGCCGAGATCGCAGCCGTGGGAGTGTTCGATACTGTCGGAGCCCTTGGCATTCCTGTCAACCCTTTGTTCCAAAAGATCTTTGGCCTACCCTCCTTCTTGCGTGGCTACAAGTGGGTAGATACGGCGCTGGACAATCATGTCAGGAACGCATTTCACGCTCTAGCCCTCGACGAGCATCGAGCGCCCTTTTTCCCCGCCGTTTGGGAGAGGCCCGAAGGGTGTACAACAAATCTGAAGCAAGTATGGTTCGCCGGTGCACACTCCAACATCGGATCAGCCTATTCCGACATCGCTTCTGGGAACCTGACTCTAGCGTGGATGATGGATCATTTGGCTGGAGATGAACTACGGAGAGATAGTCCAACGGACTGGAACCATGAGCAATGGCTACAATTTGATATCGACTTTCTCAAGGAACAGCGTCTCATAAACCTGGACTGGCAGAAAAGAGAAGGTGGCGGCCATCGGAGGTGGGGCCTCGGGACTATCTATAACTCGTTGACCTTCCCTCAGGTGCTTGCCGGGTGGAGAACAAGGAAGCCTGGCAGGACGCATCCTGTGCGCTACGATAAAGACTACACAGACACGACAAGATTACTACGTAACACAAACGAACGGATTCATGCTTCGGTCAGAATTAGGACTATCCGAGCAGGACCTTTCTACGAACCAGATCCCGACGCAAATTTACCTTCTAAAATTACGTTCAAAGTCATGAACGCAATAGCAACAATAATCCAGAAAATTGCTGGACGAGGTGGCAACATATACTACGATCCTATGCGGGGTGGCCCATTGAGGGACTGGGAGCTGAAGGATGGGTTCAAACACCACGACAAGTATTCCATCAACGTGATGGACAGTCGGGACCTAGGCACTGGCCAACCTCCCTACTGGCAATACACTGGAAACGACCCGCTCCTCAAAGATGGGACTACCATGCCAGAAGATGAGCTGGGCACGTTCGAACGGGTGGTGCTGAAGGAGTATGTAGAGTGTGCGGAATGGGTCGAGGCTAGCAATAGCGGAAAGGTAGTAGCAAAGATCTCACCGGATCAGCTGGACGACTTGCAGCGGAGGTCTGCGACCATGTAATTAGACTGTTGACAGGAATCATTGTATTTCAGCGACTACTGCATCGATTACTCCAATAAGTCCTTGGGCTACTTGCTTCGCTACTCGCCTAGCTACCAGCGTCGGACACTGGCCATCAACTGGCCGCACGATTCGCGAAGCTGTCCGCGAAGCTGATAGCCCAATGATACGCCCACACATCCGCGTTGTTACTCACGTTGCTACCAGCAGCATTGACAGCATGTCTAACAGCGTGACTACTGGTTTGCCAGCCAGTCAACGGAACTTCGTGCTTCGGTTGGTCGCTCTCACCGCCTTTTGCGGCGTCTGAAATTCTGCCGCGGTCTGGAGATTTTCTGCCTCCGAGTGTCTTGCTCGGCTGCATACGAGAGCAAAAGCATTTCAGGACTGTCGCAATCACTCTTTGACTTCCACCGCTATGAAGAGGAAGCTTGGAGCGCTCGAAAAGGTGGAGGCTGACCTGCCAAATCTGCAGGCTAAGATAAAACGAGATCCTCCCTCGTACAAAGAGGACTTCACCAACCAATACCAGCAGTACCACTCTTTTCTCACACTATTCCTGCAGGCACCGACCTCTTCCGACGCACAGGGCATTGTCTCGTTGCGGGATTTGATTGACTTCATCGCTCACGTCGCCGAGTGTTATCCCACAATTTGCGCCGACTTTCCCTCTGATCTGATCAACCTGTTGAGCAAACACCATGCTGAGTTAGATCCCGAGCTCAGAGACAAGATTGTAGGTAGTCTGGTGCTGCTGCGGAGGAAAGAGATCATCGACTCGACAAGGTGAGTACGCCGGATCTTTATCTGATGTGTCTAACCATCGCAGACTCCTCACAACCTTGCTTCCGCTACTGGTAGAGACGCCCAGCAAGACTCTACGAACGCTACTCTTTCAGAAGATTGTGTCTGATCTTCGCACTACAAACGCAAAAGCCATCAACCACAAGCTGAACCGCACGATACAAACCGCACTGCACAACCTCATTACCTCGGACCCTGCATCATCAAAAGGCTTGTGGGCGGTCAAGATTACCCGGGAGCTATGGCGGAGACAAGTATGGTCGGACGCCAAGGCTGTGGATGTCATGAAAGAGGCGGCCCTGGCGCAGAATGACAAGGTGGTGGTGGGTGGGGTCAGGTTCTTCCTTGGAGGTGATCAGGAACGAGAAGAAATTGCGGACGAGGATAGCGACAACGAGGCTATCGACATGTCACAAATCCGTCATCAACAGGGCATCAACAAGAAGACCAAGAAGCGAGCGGCGGAATTCAAAAAAGCCGCTGCCACAGTCAAGAGGAAGGAGCGCAAGAAGAATGCACCGCACCCTCTCAACTTCTCTGCCCTGCACCTGCTCCACGACCCTCAGGGCTTTGTCGAAAAGCTCTTCCAGCAGCATTTGCATACTTCAACACCCAAGGCCAAGTTGAATCTTGAGCAACGACTGCTGGTGCTGCAGCTTGTGTCACGGCTAGTCGGTCTGCACAAGCTAACTCTGATTCAACTCTACTCATATGTGCAAAAATACCTCACTCCTCGGCAACCCTCAGTCACATCTTTCCTCGCCTCGCTAGCTCAAGCGACACATAATCTCGTGCCACCGGACGTACTGGAGCCGCTAGTGCAGAAGATTGCCAACGAGTTCGTCTCGGAAGCCGCAGCCGGAGAGGTGGCCTCTGCAGGTCTCAACGCTATTCGCGAGATTTGTGTCAGACAGCCGTTGGCAATGAATGAGACGCTGCTGCAAGATTTGATCACGTATCGCAAGAGCAAGGACAAGGGCGTGATGATGGCAGCTAAAGGTCTGCTTGGACTATACCGGGAGGTTGCGGCGGAGATGTTGAAGAAGAGGGATAGAGGCAAGAATGCAGCTATTGCTGTCCAAAGAGGCGAGAGGCAAGAGCAGAGATTCGGTGAGGTTGAAGAAGGTCAAATCGAAGGCATTGAGATGCTGGAGGCATGGAAGGAAGAGCAGAGGCAGAAGAAGGGCCTCGGATCTGATGAGGAAGACGAAGAAGCCGAAGGATGGAACAACTGGGATGTTGAAGACGACGACAGCGACGACTCGGGCGGCTGGATCAACGTTTCGGACGACGGCGAAGACATTGACATTAGTGATTCCGACGATGAGGGCCCAACCAAGAAGCAGAAGACGGAAAAGGCAGAGAGAACAGACAAGGACGGCGAAGAGGAATTCAAACACAAACTGGCCACATCTCGAATCTTGACTCCGGCCGACTTGGCCAAGCTCCAGGAACTACGAACATCAGCGGCGATCACGAAAGCAATGCCTGGGCGGTCTCAAAGGCAGAAGAATCAGCAAGCTGCGGCAGCGCGCCATGCAGATGATCCCTTGACGGCGGCAGAGATCGAAGGTCTGGCTTCGTTGTCCAAGGGCACGACAAAGGAGGAAAAGATTGCGCTTGCCAAGGGAGATCGGGAGCAGAAGCATACGTCGACGACGGCGATGAGAAAGGAGAAGAAGGTGCAGGAAGGAAAGAGCACGACGAACAAGGAGAAGGCCCGGAAGAAGAACTTCCTGATGACTCTGGGTAAGGCGAAGCACAAGGGCAAGCGAAGTCTTGTAGAGCAGAAGAAGATCCTGCAAGGGCATATCTCGCGCCAGAAGAGGGGCGGGCGGCGTGGAAATAGATCATAGACTCATAGATGATAAAGCATGATATCCGGCGGAAAATATCGCCATCACCAGTTCCTGTCCACATTTCACCTCAAACAATATCTACCATGTCTAATGCACAAATACCACGCCTGGAACGGGGCGATCTAATAGCTTTTGTGTCACCATCCGCTCGGCTGAACAATCTATTCAGCCATCGCATCGAGCGGGGAGTTGCATTCTTCGAAAAGGCGGGATACAGAGTCAGAGTCATCTTCGACCAGCTCTCGGACGACTACGCCACGGGCATACAACAGCGATGCGACGAGCTCCATCAGGCGTTCCGCGACCCGGAGATCAAAGCGATAATCTGCACCATCGGAGGCAACTCGTGCAATGAGCTGCTCGAGCATCTCGACTACGACCTCATCCGGCACAACCCAAAGATCTTCTGCGGCTTTTCCGACATCACCCTCCTCCACGCCGCCTTCTGGTCTCAAGCAGGTCTACACACTTTCTACGGCCCCGCGGTCATCACAAACTTCGCAGACTACCCCACACCACTATCTTTCATCAGCGAAAACTTCTTCTCTACAGTATGTGGGCGTGGAATCTCCGGTCCGGCACCGGTCCCACGTTCCCCAGGCTGGTCGCAAGAGTGGCTGGACTGGCTCGACCCCGTCACCGATAGGACGCCACGGACGCTCCAACCCACAGCGAGCAAGACGCGCTGGCTGCGGCCCGGCCAAGCCACCGGACGTCTGCTGGGCGGATGTCTCCCGTCTGTCATGCAAACTTTGGCTACGAAGTATAGCCCGAATTACACGGGCGCGGTGCTGCTGCTGGAGACGCCCGAAGCGGAGCACAGGCCTGATGCGCCGTGGGGCGTGGAACAAGCGCGGTCGGCGCTCACGGATCTGAGGAATGCGGGCGTGTTGGGGAAGATTACTGGACTAGTGCTGGGGAGGCCATTTCTGTACGATCAAGAGATGACGGAGAGGTTTGAGCAGGTGGTGCTGGAGCAGTGTCGGGGAACAGACTTTCCGGTGCTCGCTAATGTGGATGTCGGACATACTCATCCAATTGCGACGCTGGCATTAGGGTGTTTAGTGCGACTGGATTCCGAGGCTGACGCTTTTGAACTGCTAGAGAGTGCGGTGGGCTGATTGGTCTGGCGGGACCGAGTGGAGAGTTTGGATTGACAGGCCCGATGGATGGATGGTCGCTTACTGATGAGACACTGCCGACGACTGACAGGCGCGCGACTTTGTGAAATACAAGAGCAGTGCAGCAACGCATCAAGGCATGGATTCGGATGCCACAAACACTCTTCTTTGATATTACTACTTGTGTTTGCGATTGCAGAAGACAGAACCTGTGGACTTGTTCACAGGGACTCAAATGGGCGCCGCGGCCAGATCCCTGTCGGCTTAGGCCCCCCGATCGTACCAGAGACATTTGACGACCACAACGGACCGCCCGCCGCTCGCTGACAGCCTTCTCTCTCGCAGCGAGATTCCAGAGTGTTGCAAAAGCAGCGAAATGTGGCCGTCCGATGCGGTGGAGTCTCTAGGTGATGCCGGAGCTTGGTACACAGAACGACTCGAGTAATGGGCATCATGACTTGACTGCAGCGATTGGCAGGCACCGCGGCCACACCCATGCCTGCCAAGGCGCCCCGATCGTACATTGGCCGCCGTACCCCGCGCGAACCGCGCCTTATCCTCCAATGATGCATTCACGTGAGCGACCATCAGGCTGCACAAACATGCGTCCACATCGTCGATTCTACTTTAGGAAGGCCGTCCAACCAGACAATATGCCATCCACTTCGTCATCCGAACCTAAAATAAGCGCAATAATGTTCGCCGTAGATCATTGCAGCCGAAAAATTGTTGTTATAAGAAGATGGCCGAGGAACCCGGTGCTGCGCAGATGCAGCTCGGCGACATTTGATCAATCATGAAGGCCATTCTGTTGTTTGCTGGCGTGGCCCTTGCCAGTTGGACTAAGAATCTCAACTACCGGAGTCCTTCGGAGCATCACCCCAGCCTGGGCATTTCCCTCCACAGAGTAAACAAGAGAAATGTTGTCGGCTCAGACTATGCGCCGGGACAGTTGAACTTCACTCATGGTGTTGCTTCTGGGTATGTCAAATTGCTGTGATCCTTGCTGACCACCATGCTGACGGAGGAAGTGACCCCCACCCGTACTCGGTCATCCTGTGGACCAGAGCATCGCCCCAGCTTGCCGATGTTAATGACAACTCCTCGGTTTCCGGTCTGGCACCTCTGTATGGTCACGGTGTCTACAACAACTCCAAGCCCAGCACGGCACCGGTCTGTGTGCAGTACAGGATTGCCGATTGCGAGGACTTTAGCAATGTCGTAGACAGTGATGTTGTGTACACTTCCTCCGACATTGACTACACAGTCAAGGTATGCGCCGGCACGATTCGAGAGAAACTGGAATGGTTCTGACAACGTGCTAGGTCGAAGCCAAGAACCTGAAGCCGTACACCCAATACTGGTACCAGTTCAACATCTGCAACTCCAAGAACTACAGCCCAATCGGTCGCACAAAGACAACTCCCCGGCAAGATGACAGCACTACCAACGTCGGTCTGGCGGTCTACTCCTGCAGCAACTTCCGTATGTCCATGATAATGACTGATGTTACTTCGAAACCTGACTGTGACAGCATTCGGTTTCTTCAACGCCTTCGGCAACCCAGCCCGCAAAGACTCGGTAGACTACATCGTCCATCTCGGCGACTACATCTACGAATATGCAGGCAACGGCGACTACGGTAATGGATCTGCCATCGGCCGCGTTCCTCAGCCCGAGCGTATCATCTACACCTTGTACGATTATCGCACACGATATGCGACATACCGAACGGATGCAGACCTCCTTCTATCCCACCAGCAGTTCCCATGGATCCCCGTCTGGGACGACCATGAGGTCGCGGACAACACATACCGGGACGGATCTTCGCTCTTGAACAACACCGAAGACTCGTTCGTTCGAGACGGTGGCGTCAGTGTCGACCAGAGGAAGATGAACGCCGTGCGTGCCTACTTCGAGTGGATGCCGATCAGACAAGTCGACATGGACGACAACTTACGAGTGTGGAGGAGCTTCAGCATTGGCAGTAAGTCTTCACTCCCCCTTTACCCTCCAGACTTCCCTCTGACTATCCAGATCTCTTCGACCTGATCATGCTCGACACCCGCCAATACGATCGCTCGATCACCGACCTCTACTGGAACACCGGGTACATCCACGACATCTCCAACGACGCCGGACGATCCATGATGGGCCCTCGACAAGAAAACTGGTTCTACCACCAGCTCGGCCAGTCCTCCACCCGCGGCGCCACCTGGCGTGTCGTCGGCTCCCAGACCGGTATGTCGTTCCTCCTCCCCCCACCTTCCCTACCCTATACTGACGTAACGACAGTCTTCTCCCGCATCAACGAATCCGCCGGCACTACCGCGTTCGCCGACCCCTTCGACCGCGACGCCTGGGACGGCTACCTGGCCAACCGCAACCGCACCCTCTCCTACCTGTACGACAACAACATTGGCAACAACATCTTTATCTCCGGCGACAGCCACGCGTCCTGGGTCTCGGACCTGGTCTGGATCGAGACCAAAGACTACAACTCGTCCACCGGCGTAGGTGCCATCGGCGCAGAGTTTGCGGGGTCAGCAGTGTCCTCCCCTCCTCCCGTGAATCTGGGACTTAATGCAAGCAACGTGTTCAGCCAGAAGCTGGTCGATAACGACAACCCCGCCTTGCAATGGCAGGACCTGTACTACAGAGGGTACTTTGAGCTGCATATCAGTCCCGAGAAGGTCGATGCTGAGTACTTTGGCATGCCGACTATTGTCACGAGGAACAGTGGGGAGATCAGTCTGGCGAATTTCACGGTCAAGGCGGGGGATAATAGACTGCAGAGGCCGATTAGTAATGGACGGGCGGAGAGTGGTGGGATCAAGGGCGGTCAGGTGGTGCAGACTAATGTTACGCTGGATACGGGGAATGGCACGTGGAGTGTTTGGAAGAGTAATTTGCCGGAGGAGGGCCCGGAGTTTTAAGGATCCGGACTGTCTCTCTTGTGGTAAGGTTGATATATGGAAGCTGGAGGGATCCAGAGATACAGGCTCTTGGGGTATCTAGTGGTGGTGTCTATGGTCGTCAAGTAGTCGTAGTCATATATAGTCGTAGTCATTAATTCTCCCTCCCTGTACAGTCTTGCGTCCTTCTCGTCGTCTCTAGTCTCTCCAACCTTTTTCTCTACCTCTGCAATCTCCCTCATCTTTTCTATCCCCTGATACTCACGTGCTAGCCACCATTCCAGTGCCGATGTCTTCCAAGCTTCCTTCCAGTTCTCTCTTTTCCCCCTTGATCCCCACTCCCAGCTCCTTAAAAGTCCATGACCAACCCCGGCGCCACCTCCTCCAACTCCGCAGCATCCAACCACACATCCCCTTCCCCCAACCCTCCTCCTCCTCCTCCTCCTCCTCCTCCTCCTTCTTTCGCCGAAGCCTTCTCCCTCTGCGCCGCCGCCGCCCGCGCAACAGCCTCCCTCACAAAGACATCCACATACCTCCCCATCATCTCGTGCGCCGGCCGGGAGATCTGCGTGTACGGCGAGGAGAAGCACTCGTGCATTATCCGGGCCAGTAGGGCCGGGGGCACGCCTGGGATGGCGGCGGCGGCGGCGGCGGCGTCTGCTACTCCTCCGACGAGATCGGGGACATTGGCGCGTGCAGGGGAAAGGGGGTCGTCTTCTTCGACGTCAACGTCAGGCGTCGGTGATCGTGGCGGAGCTGCGCGGGATGTGGACGGGCGCGCTGGTGCCGGCGCTGGAGCCGCTCTGGCGGTATTGCTGGTGGTAGTAGCAGGCGCAGCGAGGGTGTCGATGTCCAGCCCGTCGAGGGAGAGGACGGTGCCGAACTCGTCGTCGTCGTCATCTTCTTCGTCGTTGAAAGCTGCGATGGAGGGGGAGGAGGGAATCGAGACCGGCTGCGCGGCGGGCTGAGGTGCTGCGCTGGGTTTCCTGGCTAGGCCTGGGGGCCGGAAAGGTGTACGTTTGGTTGTGGACGTGTCGTTTGAGGAAGAGCGGCCGGAGAGGGCGGAGAGGGTACGTTTTGGTGGCATTCCTGTTCGTGGTGAGTTTGGGGTCGAGTTGGAGAAATCGGTTAGGGAGATCGCATTTGCGGACCGAGGACTCTTTGGCCGAATAGCGGGGATGGCGGGCGCAAGAAACAGCGAGCTCGAGACTTGGAAGGCCAAGACAGGTATTATACATTGGATAGCAGCAGAGAGCGATGCTAGAAAACTCAGATTACTAACATACACGAAAGAGACGAAAGGCATTATATTGATTGGGGTCCTCACATGCAAATACAGAGTGAGACACGATGCGGCAAGGAGTTTGATGGGTATTACGGGCAACACCTTCCCGCCATCCAAGTGATGTTCGGATTGGATCGAAGCCTGGCACTAATCACGCAGTGCCCATACGTCAGTGAGCGGGACACAAAACATGGTGTTATGACATTGTCACAAGCTCTGATGTCTTTGCTACTAGGGAAATCAAACAATGCGGTGTGCTGGGACAGTATTGCAGATGCAGTCCCAAAACGCCTCTTCTCCACGGGCTTTCTCGACGATCTTATCTTATCTTATCAGCAAGTTGATCTCGACCGCAGTATCGGTGTCTTTCATTAAAGCCCATATAGTCGATGGAACGCATCGAATAGTACAGAAGATATCGTGCAGCTAGATTTCGCGATTGGTAGTTTAAATTACTAAGACGTTGAAGCCTGCTATCGAGAGTGTTCTTGACGGTCACAACTTCAAGAGAAAATGACCTGTGCGACATCGGAGAGTGCGGGGAATAGTTGGGCAGCACGACAGACAGCCCACCGACGCCACTCAATGCATGGGTGCCTTGTGCCTTGCATATGAGCCTGAGATCATCGACAACTGGATCTGTATTGCTCTTTCCGCTGCAATGCCCATGGGCTTGATGATTCTATGTAAGAGATAAGCCACGCACTCAGACACGCAAAAGGTTTTCCGGATCGGGACCGGCCGACGTTGAGTCGTTCCACCGGCCAGGTAAGTGGGTCGGCGACGACGACACCACCACCACGAAGGGTGGCGGGTAGAGTACATGTCTCCATCTCCATCCTCTCAGACTCGCCTCCATCGTCCCCAAATTGTTCCCTTCCCCCTTCCACCACATCCACCATGCCTGCCTCTGACTTCAAGCCGGCCGATGAGGCCTTCCTCCGCTCCCTTCCCAAATGCGAGCACCACCTGCACATCGAAGGCGCCCTATCCCCTGAAGTCCTCTTCCGCCTCGCCACCCGCAACTCCATCCCTCTCCCCTCTCCCTCCTCCGACCCAGCCTACACCTCCCCCACCACCCTCGCTCAGCGCTACAAATCCTTCACTTCTCTCGATGACTTCCTCGCCTACTATTACCGCGGCATGGCCGTCCTTCTGCACCCCGCTGACTACGAGGATCTGACGTATGCCTACCTCGCTCGGGCGCATTCGGAAGGGGTGAGGCATGCGGAGGTGTTTTTTGATCCGCAGGCGCATTTGGAGCGGGGCGTGGATTTCGACACCGTCCTGTCCGGGATGAGGGCAGGGTGCGCGAAGGCGGAGGCCGAGTTCGGAACGTCGACGCTGATTATTCCTTGCTTTCTCAGGCATCTCCCCGCGGACGATGCGTGGACGGTGCTGCAGAGTGAGGCATTCCGGGCCGCGGCGGAGAGGCGGGAATTTGTGGGGATAGGGCTGGACTCGAGCGAGGCCGGGTTTCCGATTGCACCGTTTGAGAAGGTGTGGAGGGCGACGAAGGGGATGGGACTGAGGCTGACGGCGCATGCAGGGGAGGAGGGAGGCGCGGAGAACATTGCGGAGGCATTGAGGGTCGGGTGTGAGCGGATTGATCATGGGGTGAGGATCGTGGAGGATGCGGAGTTGGTCGAGAGGGTGGCGCGAGAGAAGATCATGCTGTCGGTTTGTCCACTGAGTAATGTTGCGTTGAGGGTGAAGAAGAGTGTTGCCGAGGTGCCGATCAGGGAGTTTTTGGATCGAGGGGTGAGGTTCAGCATTAATAGCGATGATCCGGAGTATCTGGGCGGGTATATCTTGGACAGCTATGTCGCAGTTCAGGAGGCATTCGGACTTAGCAGGGATGAGTGGAAGACGATTTGCAGATATGCGATCGAGGGAAGCTGGTGTGGGCAGGACAGGAAGGATGTACTGTTGGGAATGCTGAAGGAGATCTAAATGGAAAGAAGGGATGACGATGATGCCCATAGACAAAGGTGCGAGCTAGTACATAGATAAAAGCTGGACAAAATTCGCTCTACAATCTACATCACGAATATCTGGTCTTATCGACCATTGATGCTCTACATGACTTGGAAAATACTGCGATGCAGCTGGCCACGCCGATACGAAGAGAAGTCCATGGTGGTTCAAAAGGTCCATTTGATCACCAAGGTAGCCACCTCCGTCTCAACTTCCCTTGTCCTGCATTCCTCCTGACATTGTTTGCCACCGATGTGTATGCCGAAGCCGAAGCGATGTTCTTGCCCCTGAAGTTTCGCAGAAACGCTTTATCTGCCTTGCTAATCACGGATGATCCGCCATAACCGTTCATGACGCATGATCGGCCTAGATACTGCTTGCACGCTGCGTTGGCCGTGGTATCAGGAGAGCTGAAGAGTTGACCACGGATGGGTGACTCGAATATTCTGTTCACCTTCTGGAAGTAATTGCCCTCGACAAGTGCCATTCCCCCAGCATCAATCTCGAAACCATGGTGGTCGTTGTCGTACCAATAGTTGTTTACCTAATATCATCAGTCTAATTGCTGTGATGGAGCTCGAAAGGATGATACTAACTGCATGTAGCAGAGTGTTACCGCCAACTTTTGGGGCACGACCGCTCGTGTGGAATATGTAGTTACCTTTGAGGGTGACCAAATCGCTGGATCCAGTAAAGAACAAGTTCCAGTAGTGATAACTGTTGCATTTGGCTGAGTATTTCGTGCGGCCATCGATGTATGAATTAGAGATAGTCACTCGTCCTGATCCTCGTTTACCCAAAACGATATGTTGGCGGCCAATTCTTGCGGTCTACCAATTTAACAAGGATACTTTCAAGAAGAAGACTGGTAGCTTACTGTTACGTGGTCGATCCAGACCATATCTGTACCATCGAGAGTGATTCCATCGCCTCCCCAACAGACTTTGGGGTTGATATCCGTGATTGCGATGTTCCTGTCAAGTTCATAAGTCTTTACTTAGATATCAATGTGAAAGAACATACTGCACGATCACGTTGCTGGCACCGTGAACAACTCTTATTCCTCTACCTTTAATCGCACCACTCGAGCCCTTACCCAGCAAGGTTTTGTTTGAGGTAATAGTTATACCGAGAATCCCAGCTTTATCACTGATAGTTTCAGGTACTTGAGTGTCAAGGAAAGTGCTTGAATGACTTACTAGGATACCGAGACTGTTGGTGCCCCTGGATGATGAGTCTTGCACCAGTTGTTTGCATTCAAGGCTACTTGGCAAGCAGCTCCGCGACCCCACGGGGCACATCCAGTGCCTTTGTCTCTTCCTTGAGTACCTGTGAAGTCGAATCTGCGGGGTGTGAGCATAACCCAGCCGTTTGTATATTCGGCTTACGTCTTGGTCAGTACAATTACTCTTGGCGAGTTGTCCTTCAGGTAGGACACGAGCTCGTCATTAGTCTTTGGATATACTGGAGAAGCACTTCCGCCGCCTCTGACCCCTCTTGCAAAACCTTCAGCCGCGCCAGAGACAGTAATTGCAAAGATTTTGCCCAATGAAGCAAATAGAAGGAAGGTACACGACCACATGTTGAACTACGACTGTGTGATACACTTGAATGAGCCGCCATATGCGGCCAGGGCCTGCCTCATATGGGTTATCAAATCACATGAATGATTTGAAAAGTGGTGGGAACGTGGCAAGATCTTATTCACACGTGTCTTGGAAGCACAGACATGTCCTGCAAACAACGCCGAGTTCATCCAGCTTGGTTAAAACGGCGGAGAATTCTCCGGGGGCGCTGCAGGCTTTAACGGCCCGGTTCCAACCAGCACTCAGCCAAATTGTCCCGCGCAAAAGACAAAACAACCCGAAGGGACCATGTTTTACCGATTTCACACACGCACACCCTTGAGGTCGTTTCGACCCAATTCCTTGCAAGTATTTTCGCTCAGGATGCCGCGTTCGTGCGACTTTGTTCGACCAGGCAACCTCCACAACTCTCTCCGCACATTAAAACTTTGCAAAAAGTAAAGCAGCTTAAATCTAAACCCGGCTGTCTTGTGTCTCAGCGCGGACTTTGGGCGTTCCTGTTGTAGAGCATAAAGCGTACAAAGATGCGTAATCGCGGCATTGTCCCGTCAGAAAGTGCTTCCGTCGTTTGGTAACGTCCGCTTAATTTGAGTCGAGGCTAGACCGAAGTATGGAGATCGACAAGGATTATCATTCCCCGCCCACCGCCAAAATCCTTGAGGTTGCGATTATTTCGTGGGAGACCCCACATCCTGATCCTTGGGGGTCCCACTAACAAATCTAGAGTCGTCCTTTCGCCTCTTAATCCCAAGAACGGCGTTGAAACCCCAGAACGCGGGACAGAAAGTTTGCATCATCGTTAGAAACCAAGGATAGTCACAACGGCTACAACCCGCACGCGCAACTGGCATGATGCACTCTGCCGCCCACGTGGGAGTTCTCAGGCACACAGCCTTAAATGAATGCCCTGCATCCAAACAGCAATCTTTCCGCTCCTTTTCGCGGTTTTACGGCGGTCACGAAGTCACCACACCATGGCGTTGGCCACAAGGAATCACCACCTGCATCTTGCACCACGGGCGGTCACCGTGTCTGCTATCAACTGGACCGAGTGTGGCATAGCTCTCATCCTTATCGCTCTACGCATCTATGGAGGCTCCATACGGGTACTACGTTGGCAATGGGACTTCTTCTTCGTTGTCTTGGCTGCGGTATGACTCTGGTCTTATACAGTATCCCCGCAAAGTCTCTAATCACGGCCACAGATCTTCGGCTTAGTGACCATGGCAATCAGTGTTCCTGCTTTTCAATCTGGACTAGGGTGGCACATCGCTGATCTAACGTATCCCGAAGTCTTCGAAGGACTCAAGTTTCTGTGGATCGGGTTGCCTATCGGCGTTCTGGCCACCTGCATCGCTAAGCTCGCTATCGTCGCGCTATTGCTACAAGTGACCACCATCGCACAGCCCGGGCGGAGATGGTTTCTCCTTGCCATTGGAGTGATCAACACCGCAGCTGGCGTTGCTCAGGTTGCCATCTCGCTCACACAATGCGAGCCCTATGCATATCTCTGGTATCGATATTTGCCTGGCAGTTGCCCTCGAGCCCAATTCGCAGCTCAGTTTTCTTACTTCCAAGGAGGTACATTCATCTCTAGCCTATCATTGACACTCTAGCTGACAAGCTCAGGCGTGACCGGTATTACCGATCTCATCCTCGCTTTGTATCCCATTACAATCGCCTGGACCTTGAATGTCTCCTTGCGAACAAAGATTGGATTCTGCGGCCTCATGGCCGGTGGTTTGATGTATGTATCGCCTTCTCCTGTGACAGACCCTGGCTAATCGTTTCATAGTTGCATGATAGGACCGATTGAAAGGTCTCTCAACGTCAAAGCTCTGGTCAACCCACCTGATCCTACCTATACTGTACCACTGCTGATCGTCTGGGCTATGAGTGAAATGTGGCTCATCACTATTATCGCTTGTATTCCTCCACTCCGACCGCTGTTCATCAAGTGGTTCCGATCTGGAAGACGCTCGTCGACAAATCGAAGTGTCACTGGCCGAAATACTCCTTTCAATGTATCTCAATTCAACAAAGGGTCGATGATCATGAGAGGTCAGCCATTTGACAACCGTGCGAAGGCATCAGAGGAAGAGCTGGAGAAAGAGCTGGAACGTTCGTCCAGCACTGTTGTGTTGACTCTGTAAATTAGAAGAAGCATTGTACAATAGCTTTGCCTGCATCGGCAACGGGGGACGAAAATGATATATGAGGTGAAGCATCGCGAAGGCAGTTTTGAACAAAGACACAAATAGACACCATGACTACGCAGCTAGATCATTGATCGTTCCAAATATCAATGAGACTCGTTGTACAGATCACATACAAGCATGCAGGCACGTGCAGATTCACAAAGATCTCACAGACCCGTCCGGTCAAGTGAATCATATCTGCCACAAACTGGACGCTCGGATCTTCTGATTTGGGAAACCGCATGTTTGATTTCTGTATTATATGTACTCATGTCCGCCTACTAAAAGTCTCAGATAACCAAATAGCCCCAGATCCTACACCCGGCTCTCATTTCGCTGTCCCCCGTCCTTCAATTCAATAACGAGTGTGTCTCGTTCGCCCCTATCAATGCTTGGCGTGGGTTTTATCAGGCGGTCTAAGCGACCGGGTCAATGTCGGCCTTGACGAAGGTGGACTCGATCCAGCGGCGAGGCATGCTGGTGAGGGAGTAGCTGCGCCTGCCATGCTTGATGCAGAAGCTGCCGTAGCAGGTGCTAGGCTTGGCCGGAGCGGGGGCGGCAGGGGGAGTGTTTGCCAGGACGGAGGTGGCACAGGCGACCATGAAGACGGCGATGGCGGTGACCTTCATTTTGGTGTCGAGGTGTGCTGAAAGTTGTTTGAAAGTTGAGTGAGTGTTTGTAGAGAATGAAGAGGTTGATTATGATTATTCGATGTATTGCTGATTAGAAGACTTGTTGCTATGAAAAAATTGTTCGATGTAGGGAGAGATGGAGATACTTATAGCACTTCTGATCAAGAACATATGTCCAGGTTTCTTTGAGTAGCAGCATCGTCAGTAGCGGGATTATTGAAACTCGTCCACGTACTCCAAGCAATTCGTGGTTATCAACGTTGCGAGGGTAGGTTGACATTCGATTCAAGCGGGTATCATCGGGTAAGCAACGATGATACATGCAACGATTTGCAATTTTAGACCTGCAGATCAATATGAAAGTGTGCTAATTCCATTTTCTATGATGTAACCGTCTTTTGAACACGTTAATCTGACCAATGAATCGATGTTAGCGATAAAACGATGAACCAGTATCGACATTGGGGATCATGACAGACGTTGGAAAAGAAGCGAGAGGGCTGAGCTGGTAAGTACACCCTGTTCCCAATTGTTACAGCGATCGCTTGTAGAAAGAATAAAGTTTACAGTACAGTTGTTGATAACCTTGGAGATCGTGAAGATCTGCACGATACTCAAACGGCCGAAACGATGGAATTAACTTAGCGATGAGTCTGAATTGACCTATTCTTATACACAGAAGGCATTGAAAAAATTATCCTAACATGCATTCTCATGATTCAATTTGTGATTAAGCAATTCGTCAAAAGTCGTAGTGCTCACCAATCATACGCTTGCGGCTGTCCCTCCACGCTCATGCCTATGGGTGGGCGTGATTGCAACGTTGAGATTCTCCAATAGCAACAGGTACTCCAGCTTCCCCACAACGGTGATATACTTCGCTAAGCGAGATCGTTTTGCTTTGAGCCTGTCCAACTGTTCATGCGAACGTTTGTTGTCATTGCCACATCGCAAGCCGTTTGCAAAGTGTACTGTCCACCTCAGTTGAAGCTCCTGGGGGTTCGTAAGTGGCTGTAAAGCTACCTATTCACGGCTCGTTCTACTTGTTACTCGGAAAATACCAATGAACCCAATAATCGTTAGCTGCAGTCTTATCGAACGTTCGCTTGTCGGATGACTCTGTTGCAGAAGCTTACTACTACGTTGGAACCCAGCTGCATTCGAACAGGCAGCCAATACAATGCTGTCGCAGTCACACACTTCCCCTCGAGAGCTTGGATGTCTTTACTGTAGCTTCGGAGTCATTGACACTGTACACATAGTATATGGGAGATGAGCCTCTCTACACGACACATTCTCACGTGAGTCGCATATCCAATACCAATGCCTGTGAGTGTATCAAGAATCAGCATTCAGTTCTGCCAATTTAATACATTAACGGCTAAAAGTCGTCGAAACAGTTGATCAATACAAGGTGATGACTCCGCTTGGCTTCATCGTTGCGAAGGTTGTTCGAACGGGGTCATGGTAATCGGAAAGTGGCCGTTAGAACTTTCCGTTGGTGGCCCAACCCCCTCCACCTCTGCAGTCGTTTACTGACACTCTCAGGCCGCTTAAGTGTAGAGTACATGCAATCATGTTTCAGGGCTGACATACTATCAAATTTTCCACTCAAAACACGTGCGATGGCTTATCGAGCAGTATTGGCGACCGGAGCCTGTGTTGGACTCGGATTCATCTCTCTCAGGAGTTCGCAACACACGCGAAAGCTGCTTGTCGGACCTTTGCTGGGAGCCGGCGCTTACGCATTCTGGCATTCTGGATCCATCTTAGCGTATCCATACTATGCGGGCAAGATCGCGTGGTTCCTACTCTTCTTCATGCAACATATGGTGTATACACTCTTCCTCGCACAGTATAAACTCCCCGATCGTTCTTGGCGGACAGCATACTACTGGTTGTTCAACGCGCGATGGATCGGAACTAATCAAAGCACTGTCATGGTTCGACGACGGAACAGAAGTCTAGCCCAAGGGCAGAGTACGAACAATTCGGTGGCGTTGACGCGGATGCAATTCACCTTGCGCCGCCTGGGCGTGGTCCTACTGAAGTATGCGGTCATGGTAATCTATTATGAAATCATCGATATGCCGACTCTCTTACAATTCCAACAATCTGATTATTCACCATCGAAGCGGATACTTATCCGTCGGATTATCCGGACAGACCCGACCTTGGATCTCAAACGCGAAAGTTTGATAAGGACTTGGGTCGTCTTTACTTGGCTCCTAGAAGATTACATATCTTTAAGTAGCATGCACGACCTTTTTGCTGTATTCTTTGTTGGTATCCTTGGCTTGGATCATCCTGACGACTGGCCCCCACTCTATGGCCATTTGAGTGATGTCACCAGTCTCAGGACGTGGTATTCACAATTCTGGCAGACGCTGTTGTATCGATATTCAGTCAATACTGGTAACTGGGCCATTGATAAGTGCTTTGGTCCACGAGTTGGTAAGCAGACTCGAACAAGACGCATACTACTCGCCAGCTTCGTATTTACTCTTTCCGCGATGAACCACCTTGCTACAGAATATGTCATCTATGGGATTCTGAATTGGTGGAGTTTCGGCTGGTTCCTCGCGCAGCCATTGATTTTCGTAGTGGAAGATATAGTGGGAGTGTTGGTGAGGACATATCTTGCCTGGACACAAAACCTCAGTCAGAGCACAGTGAGCAGGTGGGTTGGCAAGCTCTGGGTGTTCTCTTTGTTCTACTGGGGCATACTGAAGTTTGCCTTCAGGTCTTGAATTTGATGCTTTTACACCTTGAATATCGTGTTCTCCTACACGGAACGAGTAGTACAGTACAAAATTCTGGAATAGTATATCATATCTACCGAATGAAAGTAGTCTTATTCTCAGCCTTTTGTGTATACAATGCCACTATCTCTAAGCCTTATAGATATATTTGCTGAGCTCTATTGCCCCGCCGCCGGAATAGCAGTGACGAACTTCGCCTTGACACCACGAAACATCTGCTTCTCATGAATGGTCTGAGTTTCAGGCTTTGATATGTGCTCCTCAAACGCCGCTTTCCCGGCGTAGCGTTCGAAGAAGTGGAATTTGGTGCGGTCGGTGTCGTCCCTGCAAATGGCGTAGTAGAGCGTCCCAGGCTCGGACTTGGTGTCTTTAGTCATTTTCGAGTACATCTGCTCGAGCTCGTCGGCAAATTCGGGTTTGCAGTAGACCTGTCAGTGTAAGAATATTTTGCAGGGGAAAATGGGATGTGAGTGCCTCACGACCCCAAAAATACAGAACTCGCCCTCAGGAACGGGCGGAAATTCTGTCATGTACTCGGACTCGGGCTCTTTCGATGTCATGATGATGATGATCTTTGGTGCGTCAAGACTCGACGAAGTGGCTCCTGATGGAATGGCGAAGTGCAAGCAGGCTGACTGGCCATGATCGTAGGAGGGAAGTTCGTTGAGGTTGAGACATGGATGAGTCAGCAAGGTAAACTCTATACCATTGATCGATTATGGACACAATATACGGGCATAAAGACTATGTATGTTCTCACTATCCAACGTATTTCTGCATGTATGAAGAATGGAAAAATCCTACGTCCAATCATGCAGGAGCCAAAGGCTTGTTTCTAAATTTTCTCGACGCAACAAGCTGCAGTGGACAAACTGTGCTCCGGAATTTGGCCGCCCAGTAACCGAGGTACTGACAACAAACACACAATCCGATCCCACCGGTAAATTACAACATCAGGTCTACATACAGCTCTGTGTGGTAGACGCAAAATGAGCGGGCAGGACGATTGGCCTCAGATGCCGGATGGCAGCGAATTCGATGGCCAGAAGCTGTTCTCCCTACTCCGTGACGGCAAAAGTCCTTCCACTTGAAACTGAATCTTATCATTCACAGAATAGATGAGAAATTTCATACTTCAGTGACTGCTAACTCCCTTATTTTGGACTCCATAACATATTCATCACCAGTAACTCACGTGGTCCAACCATCACATCTTTGTATGACTAGGAGACTGGCTGTGTCGTGCCTGCTATCTTGTCCGATCCGATGATGGCTGTAACAGTGGATCTTGTGCCGGAAGACAACGCTGGTACAGCATCACTCGAGGTTCTCGTGACGTTACAGCGAACGATCTCGAGCAGTATGCCACATGGGTAAGACAATGCTTTGAGTTATAACTCTGCAACTTGAGTGTATGCATGGCATCATGATTATTATTCTTTCAAGTTCTTTTTCGCAAAGCACCTGATTATGAACTTGCAATCAGTTCGGACAGAGATGGCTGTCATCTTTGGTCTACATTGAAGGCTGGGAGAGGTGACGATCCAGAGGAATATTTCGGCGATCTTGGAGAGTGGGCAGAAATCGGACTGAAGGAAATCGGTAGGCATGAGAAGCAAGACTGATCGTCGTGTACATTCCTGTTTCTATGCTGGACAGTAGACTGTTGCCAATGTTCATTGAAATAGCCACTGAAGGACAGCCTGGGCTGCGTATAAATTGCATTGATGGGGCTCGCGGCTACATCAGGCTACTTGCTGTGACCCAGTGCTTCTTTATCGTTATGATGCTTCAGGATTACTTTGACTGGGTGTAGCGTAAGAAGGGAGAGTTTGCAGAGCTGACAACAGGAACGAACCAACACGTGCCAGGCGTTGGTCGGTCATGTCGTCCTGGTGGAAACCGTGTGCTTGACTGCTCTTCGCGAGAGGTACGTATATTTTGGGGAGAAAGAGTCGGATCTACGGATGTCAAATAACGTTGCACAAGCTTCACAGACGAATCATCATTGAGTGTACAGCATGTAATGCGCACGACAAGCTCAAGTGGTTGTGGCCGTTGAAACGATATTCAATATGCCCGGAAATTGGACGATACGACTGCCAATTCATCCAAGACAACAAATTCTGCGTTACGTGAATGGTATTCCACGGTTTTCTACGCTGCAGCGGTCGCGATGTACGACGTACTCTACTCGGGGTCCGTACGAGAGTAGATGTTGTGCCGTTGTTCGTAGTGGCATCACCCTCAGAGGTGACCTTCTTCAACGGCATCTGAAAACAGAAGGTTAGTCGCTGCATCATGCTTGCTCTCTTCTGAGATTAGTGTGAAAGAAGCTATGCGGATGTCGTTGCACTCAGAAGGTCATAAGACCGAATTCGTGCACATCTTGTTGCGATACCTTTGGGCGTTGCACGTTGCAATTAGTGCTGTCATCTGATGGACATGCAAAGAACAGCAATTTTTGTTCGATCGCAACCAGATCGATGAATTATGAGGACATACAGATCATTAAGCATGCCGTCGAAGCGTATGGAGAGTGCCGTAGGTATCGCATATAGCTTTCGGCCGAACCTCGTACGCTACTCTTGCATGGCAATCCTTATGCACTAGTTGGCTTGACCGTTCATTATTTGGATCAAATTGACAACGTCTGTGAGGAGCTCTTCTTGCGCAATTGTACATCGCAGCCTTGTCTCACATTCCCCAAGGACTGCACGGCCGTCGTTTGTGTATATTTCGACAGGGGGCGGGGCTGTCGCGCAACAAGCAAACGACCAGGTGTTGTGGAGTGTGGGGGGAGTAAGACCCACTTTGCTCCACAGGCCCCCCGAGTCAGATCATGGCGCCCCAGATTTTCCGACTATTCTGCAATCCTTTCATGGCCCCAAGATCGAAACTCACACTCCTGCATGAAGATCTCTGATCTCTGCATATGAAGTCTATGAGTGTCGCAGCACATGACGAGGATCAGGAGTCCTTCATCCCTGTCGCCGGCTGGCGGATGAATTGTCCAACAGCTCGTTGTCCGCCTTGGAGACTGCTGTCTAGTCATGCTGCCTGTGCAATTTGAATTATGGCAGTTTGCACCCGGAAGCCAAAATATGGTACACCGCTGGCCCAATCTGATTGCCAACGTACAATAATGGCATTGCGACATTACATGCCTAACGTCGAAGGGTTGTGGAAGGATGGAAGAGCAACGGCGCTGACTGGGATACGCTCGCAATACCGCAACCCAAGGATTCTAGCGTCAACCTTACGGCAAAGCTCGGGGTTGTCGATGCATGAAGAGGGGAAGCCTCATCGGATCTTGAGCCTATCTGATCAGGCCCATCCTCGTTGGATCACATGTGAAAAGCGACATATGAATGGGACTTGCAATGGCCAGACTGTTGTGGCGTCTGCAAGACCACATCCATCAGCGCGGGTGCCCCGATCCGCCTTGCCGACGGTTTGCCAAAAAGCTTGGGGAGGGGGGGGGGGGGCAGAAATGTCTCGCAAGCCTTGTGCCCAAGCCTGTACGCAACAGGAACTTGAAACAGATATTTTATGGAAGACTGGAAGGTAGTATAACCTAGTGATAATCCACTCTCGCCTTCCTCTCCCATGGTTTCGTGCTTATATGTACTATGCTATGGTCAAAGTTGGGGCCCAGCAGGCGGGAAAGCTTGCGACAGCGGAAACGGGCGGCACCCTTCATCCGAGACGGTCAAGTCTTGTTTTTCTCGGCTGCCTATTTACATCTCGAGTATCTGTCTCTCGGGATACAGTAAACAGTGGAACGCCTCCATACAAACGTGCAAATGACTCCACTGGTTCAGTATCCGTGGGATTCGCACTTACGCATTTGCTGCGGTTTGGGGCCGCTGCGCGAAGGACCAGTCCAGCCCAACGGCTCGCCGCACATCCCGTGTTTTCCCCCCACAACCAGCTTGCAGGAGCCCGCCTCTTTGACTTTCTAACCAGAAGTAGACGCACCCGTTAAGCGGCACACGCCGGAAGCCAATGGGACAGCCGGTGTACCGCATCGCAAGAAATCCTGCACACGGTCAGGGGCCCCTCTAAACGCATCCAAACGCCTCCAAACGCCTGGAGGATCAAAGACACAGGATCTGTCAGAAGATGGATTTGTGGAGACAGCGCAGAGAGCGGCAAAGATTCAAAAGGGGACGGCACTGCTGATCTATTCCCTGGTCTGTTCACTCTCATCCAAGACTTTATCCAAGCTCATTGCATTTATCCCTCGTCATGGATTCGGCAGTCCCAGCTCAAGCTACCGGCAATGTCGGGCCAGCGCTACTGGTTGTCCAATGGGTTCTTCTGCCTATCTCTTTCGTCGTCCTTTGCTTAAGGTTTGCAACAAAGCTTGTCTTTGTCAAACGTCCCCTCCACCTCGATGACCTGTTCATCGCCCTAGCATTTGTAAGAGACTTCCCGCTCTTAGACGGACCAACAGCCTAACATGTCAAGGTTGTGCTGTTATGTTTCAACATCTCGAATCAAGTAAGTGCATTGCGTGCCAGCAAGAGGAAATTTCTGACATTTCATCAAAGATTGGGGTGCATTATGGCGTGGGAAGGCATTTATTCTCCCTCAGTGACGCAGATCGCGAACAAACACTCAAGTGGATTGTTATCACCGAGCCTTTTGCGGTCTTGAGCAGCATGTTCGGTCGCATCGGCTTTGCAATCTACTTGCTGAACCTGATCGGTCCCACTGATCACATCCAACGTGGTCTGTTGAGGGCAGTCATGGTCCTTCAGGTTGTCTTCAACGTTCTTGTCGTGATTCAGCTCTTAGGACAATGTGGCAAGAACATCTCAGCCATGTGGGACCCGGCTGTTGAGGCCATCGCTACCTGCCAGTCGCCACTCGTGGAAACTAACATCGGATACGTTCAAAGCTGTACGTTCTGTCGTGGATACTCACTGCTTTATAACACTAACAATCTTCTGCAGCAATCAACAGTGCTTGCGATCTGATCCTGACCGTTCTTCCCTTCATGGTCGTCAGTCAGCTCCACCTGAGCATGCGGACCAAGATCGGTCTTGCTGGACTCCTTTGCCTGTCAATGTTCGCTTTCGTGGCCTCATTGATTAAAGCCGTGTCGATCAAAAACCTTGCTGTTCGAAACAACTTCAGCTACAACATGGCTTTCCTCAGTATTTGCTGTGCCATCGAAGACAACTTGGTCATCATTGGAGCTTCCATCCCTACCCTCAAGCCTCTTCTCAAGCTCGTGACTGGCAGCTCTACCAAGGGTTCGTACGGAGACAACACGGGTACCAAGAGGACTACCCAGTACAAGAGTGGGGCTGGCAACACTACCCATGTCAAGAGCACGATTGGTGGTCAGGATCCTATGGTCATCCAAGATGTCATTACACGCAAGACCGATGTTATTGTCGTTTTGGAGGAGCGCAAGGAGCCCGAGGAAGATGTGTAGTTATCGTTGCCACATGACAAAGCCGATGGCGTTGGAAAGGACATTGAGTCCGGTCGAATAGCAATTGGAAACACAATAAGGAAGAACATCTCTTTCTGGTTACTCTATATACTATTTCTTTTCTATCATGTATTACTATTCTCTTTAACGAAGATCCATAAATACCATCAGTCTACACTATACAAACCCCTTGAAGATACCCACAAATAGCATCCGTCCTTTGTACAAGAATACTTGTCCGTGAGTGTTTTTTCTCCGTCAAAAGCATCCTTTGAATTTCTTGTATGATTAACCAGCCTTGTCAAGGAGCAGCCTGAATTTCAATTCCGATCGCTGCATCCCTATGAAACCCACCGCCCCCCCCTTTCCTTTCCCAATCGCCAGTTCGTGCTTCATCGGGCCAATCTCCAAAGCATTTATCACTGATATCAACGGCTCGACTTTGTAGTGATGGCATTCATCTCCGTATCTTGGGAAACGGTACGCGCTACTGTCACTCCAAAAGAGTACCAAGTCCAAGAGATGACCAAAACGATAGCCATGAGAAGAGCGTCAAACACGAATATCGTCCATTCGTGGGTGAGGAGATATCCAGTATTGCCAGCACCGAACTCCGCGCAACGCACAATATTCCTGACAGTGATCAAGACGCTGGTGGCGTACAGAGTCGTCAAACTCTTCTGCCAGTTGAACCCATCCACTTCGGAACCACCAGCAGCATAAGCCGACATCCGTTTATTCCAAATGACAGCCGTGATGACGAAGAAGACAAAGATGATGATTTGAAGCACCAGACCGCCGAGAATGATGTGCTCGCCGTTCTGAATGTCTTTTTCGCTCTTGGCACGAGACATTACAGCACCGCCACCACCTTGAACCATGAAGCACAGGATGTCGCCACAAACGAAGATCTTGGTAATCCAGCGGGTCGAGATTAACGAGAAATTATCGCCATGTGCAGCTCTGATGATGCGACCAAGTAGCATGTAGACTGATGCGGCGAACAAGATGGGGGCGAGCAGGAGCAGAAGTGATTGCATGGCATATGGGAGGGACCTTTCAATGTTGTAGTGGGCCCATATACGGCAGCCATAGCCAATGACCTCGACTACAAAGGGATTAGTGCTCTAATATTTGAGTCGGTTGTGGCCTTTGCGACTTACAAAGACTGCCTACTAGAAGTGGGATTCCGAACCAGCACCGCTTCTGCACCAAGCGTACAAGGTGAGCAACGCCCAAAACCGCAAATACAGCGGCAGCTGCTGCGGCTACTGGTATAGATGGCGTGTAGTACCAAAGTACGTATGTTGGGGTGGAGGAGTCCGAGTTCGACATGATTTATTGATCAAGGATAATAGAGCTTGGTAAAGGTTGATACAGTTAAGTCAATGAGGATCTGAGTATTGTCATGGCGTATATCAGGTGGATGTTGTCCAGATATATGTTTTTTTTGTCAACAACAGTCGACGTTGATCCCGGCTGCTGGAATACGTTGAGATGTCAGAAGAAATTTAAGTTACGCGTATCTGAATCTTCTTGTGCATGTTTCAGGGTCTTGCGGCAAGTTCCATTGGGGCAGTGGGAACCGGGATCCTTGATTCCGCCACTGAAAATCGAGTTACAACAGGCAGCAGAATTCCAACAACGGAATGTCATGCGACTGCGGGGTAGCCACTACCTATCTCAGCCATGGTACCCTTGCTGTTTTTTTCTGGGATCGAAGGATGTGGCAGACGTTCATGCTCGTACGGCTTCTGAAGCTGTGAAGCAATGCCGAAATTAGCCAAGACCGCTCTTGGCGGTTCGTCCCGGCACTCGTCAGACGTGTTCATTCGCTCAAGTCAACGTTTATTGCTGCCTAAATATCCGACACCTACCGTATCTGTAAAAAGCCGCTGCTCAACCTGACGCTGCGCCCCTTTGACCCCAGTCATGTCCAACACGCGTATATTGGACCCTCTCTATCCTCCCACACCCGTATTTTCGACCCGTTCCCGTACACACGACAGCCCTCTGACTTCATGTCTAGCCGCCAGGTCGTCTTCCGAAAACGGCATCGGAAATCACGACTAGGCTGTGCAGAATGTAAGCGCCGTCACATTAGGGCAAGTATCTTGGCTACCCTGCATATGTCAGCTTATTTACACTGCTGCAGTGCGACGAGTCGCGACCGTCATGCCTCAACTGCCGATCATCAAAAGTGTCTTGTCCGTACCTGCGTGGTTCAGCCCATGCAGCCAGCGTCGACAACGCCAGTCACCCACAACAGCCAGCGTCTAGCGTCGCCAATCCGCCTGCTGCAGATCAATCTCAGACGTTATCGCCCCTCATTCCCAGCCCCAGCACTCCTGCTGGAATTCATGACCTATCTTCGGATTTTGACGCTGCCCACCTGAAGACATTCTACCACTTCCTCAACGAGACCTGCAGGCCGATCCCAGCAAAGTCAGAGCACGTCGAACTTTATCGCCGGACTGTCGCATGTCATGCCTTTCAACATTCTTTCCTTATGTCTGGCGTACTGGCGTTGGGCGCCTTACATCTCAGCACTACGATGACCGATACTCAAGACAAGGATCGATACAGGAACTTGTCCACCGCTCTATTGGTGAAGGGCCTTAGGGGATTCAACGAGTCACTACCGTTGCTCAGCGCAGACACTTGCACTGCCTTCGTCATGTTCGCCCACCTTGTCGGGTTGCAGTCGTTCTGTAGTCTGATTATGGCAAAAGAAACGTCGGTAGGAAAGTTCCTTTCACAGCTGACGCAAACCATCAATTTATTGCGTGGTATACGGTCCATCATAAGTCCGTGGTGGGACACCATGCTCAAGAGCGACTTCGGATCCATGATGGTAGTAGGATCGGAAGAGCGACACAATGCTCTGGAGACTGGAGTGGTGAGTGAACAATTGTCAGAGTTATTCACGCATGGAGACATGAGCGATTCAGCACGAAAAACTTACGACGAAGCCTTGCGGCGCCTTCAGAAGGAGTTGAATTGCCCTGATATGACAGACATGGACGATTCAACATTTGCGGTGTTCTCTTGGCTGATCACCACTCCGCCAGAATTCAATAGCTTGTTAGAAGAAAGACGTCCAGAAGCTTTGGTACTGTTGGCTTGGTTCGCGGTCATTCTGCACCAGCACAGAAAATCATGGATCATTCGTGATGGGGGACGGTATATCTTCGATCTGATCGAGGTACACTTGGGATCACGTTGGGAGAAGTGGATTGCTTGGCCCAAGGCACAACTTTTGCTCGATCAGGATCGATACCAGGCGAGCAGAAATGACCGGAAATGACATGTATGGGGCAGTACTCGGGATTTAGACCATAGAGCTGGAACCATTCTAATCATTGATGTTAGACATTCTTTACAGATTGTAACAGTTTTCGTAAGGGGAAAAATCTATCACTAAAATAGATGAAAAAACCCCTTGTAGAAATGCCTGCAACTATCATCTCACCGTACATCTTCGCAGATGACGGTCCTGCGGGACCGAGTTGCCTCGATTCTCCGTCTACACTCGTTCCCGAACAAAAGCGATCATGGTACGAAGCTCATTACCAGCACTGCGAGCTCGGTTATTTGGCAGTGGACGGATGTTGTATATCTCGGTAGGACCGCTCGAAGAGAGCCTGTGGGCTTTATACTTGCTGTCCGACCACTCTTGTAGGTTGTTGATAAGGTCATTGCACTGGTCTTCCGTGAACTCAGCTTGCTCGCCTTGATAAAGGACTGTTCCCCGACGATCATAGTATCGAATCCTATATTGAACCGTCTCAGCAAGCACAAACGACGCCAATAACAGAGCCACAAAAAAAGTCTTCAGACTGCACCACATTTTGGCTGATAGAGGAGACGTAAGCTGTGGAAAGAAGGGATTCGCTTTGACACAAAAGACTGGACATTCGGCCTGTTGCGAGGGCATTTATAATGAGAGAATTTTGGTTAACACCGGTCCGAGATTCGCATTCAGCGCCCTGCTCTATCTTGATATGGTCTTGCCGAAAAGAAGCATCGGAGGAACGCATTCACGATGAAGTTTCCGGAGCCTGAAAGCCTTTGTACGACATACTTCGGTCATAGGTCTGCAGTTAATCTAGAATCTCATTCAAGCCTGATATGATATAGTTTCTACATCTTTCAACCAGACATTGGAGGACGGCAATAGGCACATACAGTTCGATTGTAATTCAGTGTCCCTATGCAGCCCACAATCGCTTTTTCAAGCGTCTCGATAACATGTTCAGTGGTAGGCTGCTTGCTTCCAAGAGCAGACAGTCCGTATCATCAACTACTTGGTGTCTACGATCGGCCGATCTCACCGGCTTATGTCGAGAATGAGTATCGGCACTGCTGCGGATACACTATTTTCATGTACACGTTTCTCGATTTGCTCTTCAGGAGCGAGTATAGGCTGTTCAAGAATCGTTCAGCGGAGAAAGTCGCAACTCCGAAATTATCAGACTTGGATAGGGCTTCCGAGGTTCCCGAACTACGGCCGAGCACATATTTCCGGAATCACTTTCCTAAAATCATTAAACCATTCGTACGCCCCAAGGTGGTCATCCTACCTTGCGATAGACATACCCGTGCCCGTTCAAGCACATTTGCCAGATTCTGGTCAACCGAATACAGCAGGAGTTCTCAAATGGATACCACGGATAAATAGCAAGCCAAAGATATGGTTTGCAGCTATATGCTACTCCCACAGCGGGCCAGACAATGGCACATAGGCGAGGTCTCTCTAAGTGTCAGATTCTAAATGGGGTGGCAGAAAGCCGCAACACAGAAGCAATTTTCGTGTGTGTGCAGATCCGACTACGGAGGCAGTAACTCAGCACGACACCGATACACGAATATTTTACCTAGGGAATTGCCGGTTATGCAACCTGAGTAGAGTATGACTTTGCTCCTTGTCCCAGAACTTGGGGGCGATCTCCACGTATCCACTCGTTCATGGTCCCGCCGTTAGTCAGTGAATGACACCTTTTGTCATCGCTGATGGACTTCTTGGGCTCGCAACTCTCGAACAGAGTTTTGCCAGCAATCGGGTCGAGAGGCACGTAACATGTTTTTGCAGCACCAAGCAGACATCATTGGGTACTGCATGCATGTTTCTCAAGAGGGGCATACGAACAATATGGACATCTCACGTCAGCCATCCTGACTGGAGCTCGACCAACCTCCACTTCGTGCATTGTTCAAAACGGTGATGGTGACGATCAGATGTACCGTGATGTTCAGCGTGTGGCCGCTGCGGAGGACGATCTTTCCATGTCAGCATGGCGGGGAAAATGGCATAATTCAGTCATCACTTCCTACGGCTAACGGCGCGTAGGAGTGTTGCACGTGCAGGGTTTGACCACACAAGAAAACCCATAGAGTCATAATGAGCGTGAATGGATGGAGTTGCTGAGTCTGATAATCTAGACTTGATGAGTGGCACAAAACTCGCAATCGCCAGAACTACTCCCTTGTTCTTCAGTACGTTGAGAATGGATCGTTCCCGATTTGTTCAATGCACACCGTTTGTGGCAATCCCGTTGCTATTGTTGCCATTGTTGCCATTGACCCCTATGCTGTTGGTGTCTGCACCATTTGGCACACCATTCAATACTTCCTTCGAAGTCTTGCCCTTTATGAATCTTCTGATGGTGTTGGATCCATCAAGCACTTGATCATTTGTGCCTGTACCCCTCTCAACTCCCTTCACCGTTCGGTTCGCTACTGCGTTTGTGACAGTAAGTTTGGAAAACTCGTTCAAGAGAGTGCCGCTTGTAACACTGTCGCGCTTCTTGACTGGTGAAGGCAGCTGATGATCCATGACTTTGACGATGGGACTGGACGGATTAAGCTGCTCGTGGGCCACGTCCAAAAAGCCTGTAATGTACTTATCCACCATGGGCCCATCATGAGCGTCGTACCACATGGGTAGCTTGATCGCCCCGTTGTAGAAGGCGAGAGCTTTGGGGAATTCTTCCTTGCGCTGAGGGGCTTTCCAAGGGCCGGGATTGCCAAAGCGAGGGAATGCTTCTGCTGTCTCCGTGAACAGAGGCAGGTCGTGCAGAAGTCCAGTACTCCGTGGGACGTCCACTTCTGAAAGTCCTCGGTCTGTCAAGAGGCTGACAAACTTCTCCCTGGTTAGCCCTGGTGGTGCTCGAGATTCGTCAAATTGCATGACGAATGCATACCAGGCGTGCCGGTCAGTGTCTGCGTTGGCAACTTCAGGCATACGAAGGAAAGAAATCGTCTTGAGGTGATGGTGGATTCGCCTGGCCCAATGCTCTCGCCAGTCTTGAGTGACTTGATGGTTCGATAGCTGAACGTTGGCCATTGCAATAGCAAGAGGGTGAGCACGAAGGTTTAATCCGAGGCCCGTCAACCAGAACTTGCGCAATGGATGGTCTTCAGGAACTTCTTGCTTTGCTCGCTTGTTGAAATGACCATGCGTAATGGCATGAGCGTAGTAGTCAGTGTTATTGGTAGCGAATACACCTGCCTGACCTCCTGTTACGTTCTTCTTGGCTTGTAGTGACCACGCTGCCATATCCGATTGAGTTCCGACCATGTTGCCTTCGACGATGGCCGTATGAGCATGCGAACAATCTTCCAGTGTCTTAATACCCACAGATTTGGCGTTGCGAATGATCTCGGTCATACGGCAAGGCAGACCCCACATATGAGTGACAATGACAGCTCTAGTTTTCTTCGTGGAGCGTTTGAGGATTTCTTCGGGGTCTATATTGCCATCCTCAAGGGAGTCGCAGAAGACGGGGACTGCACCATATTGTAGCATTGGCGTCGCAGTTGCAAAGAATGTATACACTGGACAAAGAATCTCGTCGCCGGGTTGAAGGTTCAGAGCCTCGAACATGTGCAGGATGGCAACAGTACCCGAACTGCAGACCAAAGCGTGCTTGAGCCTGTGAAGTTTGCACCATTTGTCCTCGAATGTTTCGTAGACATTGGAGCGGTTGTATATCGAGAGTGATGAGTGAGCCTGATCAATGAGGGCTGTCTCGATCTCCGGCGTGATGACAGGCCATGGGCAGTCTTCGCCGCTGTTTGGTCTGATAGGAATGTATTCTCCTTTCTCTGATTGGAAGGACAGCTTCGCCGCTTCGAAGACCTGAACAGTGCTACGGTGACTCTCCAGTGAACTCTGGTACTTCGACTTCGAGTCGTGTAGAGAGTCGCCAAATTCGCGGACCATCCTTCTCACTACCATTTGCTTGGACGAGGTATCCTCCACAGACACAATCTGCGTGCCACTGGAGTCGATCAGGGATACTTTTCGGTCGTTTAGTATCGCAGTCCCGGTAGTACCAGTGATTGTGATAACTTCGGAGTCGGCATGGGCCACTCTCGAAAGATGAACATTTCCAATGAGGTGTCTGTCATTCCACTTGAAAGATATATCGGCGATGTCATCACCACTGTATTTCTGAAACTGTCGAACACCGTCTATTTTGAGAGCGTTGAGTGCACTTGGTTTCCCAAAGAGCCATGTGATCATATCAATCATATGAACTCCTAGATCTTCCTGTCATCAGGTCAGCGATGTGCAGTAATGATCAGCACAGCGAATCACTAACTGCTACTCCAACACCAGAAGCTCTCCAACTGGAAGCCAGATTCTCAATGTTCCGTGCGAGGACAGCTCTGAAAGAGACAATACGTCCAAGAAACGGCAATAAGGATTTCAACTGGTGGTATCGAGGCTCGAACCTCTTTTGGAACATGACTCCAATTGGTATAGGCAAGCGAGTCAATGCATCGAACTCCTGAAGGTTATCTGCAGCAGGCTTTTCTTTCAGGACAGGTACTCCTGCTACAGACAAAGCATCGATGCAGCTGCCATAAACAGTATGGGGTAGGCATACCAAAGCAAAGTCGGGTTTGTGGTGGGCGAGAAGGTCCTCAATAGATTCATATGCGGGAATGTCCGGGTACTTGGCTGAGAATTGGTCGAGTGTCTTCCTGTTGGCATCACAGACAGCGACGATAGCCTCTGACTCTGACGTGTGTAAGCTCAGGAAATGAGTCTTGTAACCTCTGTGGCCAATGCCAATCAGAGCCACATGGTATATTTCAGACATAATAGCAGAGTATCGCATGTAAAACGCAATCTTTTAGGGACAAACTGTGCTCGACCGTGACTTGACAGTATGATGAAATATATAGCTCGTCCTAAGCGGTCCGTGTTCATACAATGCTGACACAATACGTACCGTTTTCGCCATTTAGTGTTGTCATTTCCTCACATGATGAATTCCGGCAACGTTGTTCAAATCTGCAACTCTGTAAATGACGCATAGCCTTCATCGAGATGATTACCTGCAGATGGAGTGGAACCTGTCGGTTGGTAGCAGACCGCGGATGCGTCCATGCTGCTGAATGCAGTACGACTATTGGTCTCGGTCAATTCTCGTCATTTCATGATGATGTTGGTTAAAGTCATTACGTCCTTGCTTTGTGCAGAAGCGTATATAGTCCGTCCTTGGGATAAGCACCTTGATGTCCTTGACCATACACAATGGTACGATCTCCACATGGTCCCTGGTCATCAAGCTGCCGAACGACGATCATCGGAGTTTGGCGCGATTAAAGCTTTTTCGGGTGAGGACCCGAGATGGCCCAGCATGTAAGTCAGCATTTAGTCAAATGGCACCATCCATCGAACTTCTGACATGCCTTCATCCGATTTCAGCAAGCAACCAATGACCACTAAATTTCTCTCGTAATAGCTTTCATCCGGGTTTATGCGCGAAACTCCGTAAGGCCTTGACCCCGCGAAGGCTCCGCAATGGTGCTTGGCGGCGACGATCCTTTGCTGAATCACGCAAATGAACCGCGGAGAAGAAGTCTTGGACCAACAAAACTAGGGCCCGATGCCAAGCATGGTGGTCAAAGAATTCCATGGCAAGCCTTGGCTGCAGGAGAGACTGGAGAAGCCCTTACCTTGGTCAGAGCACACTGCAGCAGGTATTTCGCTGAGCCCATCTTCTCCTTTTTACTGCCATCAACAACCACCGACACTCCTTCCTCGTCATTCTGCATGTGTCGCAAATTTGATCTGGCGTCGTTTTACCCGCTTTTCTCCATTTGCAATGGATTCTCTACCAGCAGACGAAGGAGCACAAAAAGAAGCTGGATCGAATTCTGAACCCCTTGGCCCGACCAATGTGGAGGCCGAAACACCGCCACAAGGCCTTAGGTTCTTCGCGATATTGGCCACGCTCATGCTGTGCTGCTTCCTGGCCGCACTTGATATGACCATTGTCGCCACCGCTGTAAGTCCAAGATTGGGGTAGAAAGTGGTTCACCTCTCATGCGTGCTAGGTACCAGCAATGAGTGAAACGTTCCACTCCATCAAAGACATTGCTTGGTATGGATCAGCATTCTTTCTCACACAGGCTACGTTCCAAGCATTCTGGGGTCGCATCTACGGCATCTTTGATCTGCGGATTGCCTTTGCCATGTCGATACTGATATTTGAAGTCGGTTGCATCGTCTCAGCTACAGCACGATCCAGTGTGGCCGTCATCGTCGGAAGAGCCATCTCTGGGGTTGGAGGATCAGGAATAATAGGTGGGGTCTTCACCATTATAGCATTTATTACCGGCACTGAAAAGCGACGATCAATCTGTATTGGCATCATTGGAACCACGTTTGGCTTCGCAAGTGTCATTGGTCCCTTGATCGGCGGCGTATTGACAAGTCATGCTTCCTGGCGCTGGATCTTCTGGATCAATCTGCCAATTGGAGGGGTCGCACTACTGGCTTTGTTTTTATTCTTCCAGACGCCTCAGTCAGCCAAGGAAGTTCAAAAGCCATTTTCATGGACTGGAATTTGTATGGACCTGGACCTTTTGGGAACGGCATTGATAACCACCTCAATGGTTTTCTTTATGCTTGCTCTACAGCGTGGCGGTGCTTCCAAACCTTGGAGCTCAGGTCTTGTTGTAGCGTCGCTGGTTCTGTTTGGTGTCTTGCTACTTTGCTTCATCATCAACGAGTGGATCATGGCTGATCGTGCAATGATACCCCCGAGACTTTTCAGACGTTGGCCTACCTGGCCACTACTAGGATACACCTTTTTGACTTCCGGTACTTACTTTCCACTGCTGTATTTCCTGCCCATATACTTCCAGGCAGTTCAAGGGGTGACTGCACAGAATAGTGGCATTCGAAGCATCCCACTCGTGCTTGGTGGTCAGTACGTATGCCATAACGCCAACAGCACCCGCTGACTTTCAGTAGTTTCCATCATGACCATTGCGTCGACGACGTTCATGGGCCGCACGGGAGCGTGGACTCTGCCACTCGTAGTGGGGGCGCTTGTGATAGTCGCAGGATCTGTGCTGGTGTACACACTAGACATCGCTTCTACTGAGAAATATTGGATCTCCTACCAAATTCTCGCAGGCATTGGGGTCGGTATCGCGATGGAAGTCCCACTGGTGGCTAATCAAAAAGACGTGCCATCACTCGCAGACATAGCGCCCATTATTGGGATGACAATGTTCTTCGAGCTCATGGGCGCTGCAATATTCATGGCAGTCGGAGAGCTTATCTTCAGATATGGCTTGATGAGCTTCCTAGCCAAGAATGCCCCACACCTCGATGGCATCGATGTCTTTAATCAGGGAGCCCTGAACATTAAGACCAACTTTGGAAAGGACGCACCTGTTGTGATCGAGTCATACATGGCAGGGACTACACGTGGCTTCATAATGTGCGTAGCATGTTCGGTCGGAGCAAGTCTGATAGCGTTGATGCTTGTTCTACCACGAGTGGCTCGAAAAGTTGGTGGTCGTTCAAGCTGAATCCCGAACCCTGTAGCCAGGTTTTCTTCATATTCGGCGAATGACCAAAGGCAGCAGTCTAAGCTCCCGAGAGGCTTCTCAGGTGCTTTGTGACAATGACTGCATAAAAAATAAACTTGAGATTTCGTGTAAGGGCAAAAACACAGGGTCGAACATCAATCCTGGCAGACTAAAAAATGTGCCGGCCGGCTCATCCCGGGAAGTAAATTCGCATCCCCTAACGTCATCTTTCGAAATCAGAGCCTGTACATATGATTGAATCACAGAAATTGTGCATATTCGTGCTTTGGAATACGTCACGTGACTGCCCCACAAGCTGAGCGGGCTTTAACGAGACATTTAACAGGCTCGGCGTCAGCACTTGCTACCCCTTGCTTCTTTCTCACCTTCTGCAAATTTGACCTCAAACACCAGGCTGTACTTGAACATCATGGCAGTAGAGGAAATAGTGTTTTTACATTTTAATGACGTTGTAAGTACCATCTTGGCTGCATGTATAAGTCCCGGACTGACATTAGCAGTACCACATTTCCAAGCAAGAGCGCATTGCCCGCTTTCTCACGCTGCTACAGAACTATCGGAAAAGGTACGCTCATACACAGCCATACACAGTCTTCAGTGGTGATGTTTTCTCCCCGTCACTGGAGGCATCCATTCTCCGTGGAGCTCATGTGCTCCCGCTTTTGCGAGAGCTGAAGGTCGACTTGGGCTGTTATGGTAACCATGGTAAGTCCCACAAACCGCTCGATGTTAATTGCGCTGATAACTGTTCATCAAGATTTCGACTTTGGCGAGCACCGTCTGCGCGAGCTTGCCTCCGACACAGACTTCCCCTGGCTATTGTCAAATGCTGTCCGTGATGTAACCGCCAACTGTCTCGGCAAGAAGAACAATGATCGCCTCCTGGCCGGCGCTGCCTCATATCACACCGTAACACTACAAGGATTCAAATTCGGCTTCTTTGGCCTTGCTGGAACGTATGTTTCGTATCAAGCCCGAATAGTCTTCAGCTGAAATGGTATTCAGGGACTGGCCATCCAATTGCAGAGAACTCCCGCACTGTACTATCGAATCACCTGTGGAGGTAGCTCGTGCTTGCACACGACGACTACGATGCACTGAACGCTGCGACTTTGTGATCGGTGTCACTCACATGCGCCTTGCTGAGGACATAGAAGTATCGGAAGCGCTACGATTCGCGCCATCCGACGAGCACGTCGATCTGCTGCTGGGTGGTCACGATCACGAACTCTTGCGGCGATACGGTGGCCAGACTTCAGACTACAGCAAAGACCCAACTATAATTGACTGCAGCTTCCACGGAACTACCGAAGCCTTGTCCCAAGCTCGAGGCGATATCAGGATCGTCAAGAGTGGCACGGACTGGAACTCGCTGTCATGTGTGCGTCTGCAAATCGATCGTGCAGCATGTGGTGAGGCCATTCTCCACAATGTGATTGTTGAGCAGATCCCAGATATCGCCGCGGTGAAGCTCGACCCGTTCATGGTGGAACACTGGAGAAATCGTGTAACAAAATGCCTTCGTAGCGTCAATACACGTATAGACAAGCTGGGAGCTGATCCTCTCCTTCATATCGCTGTCGATCTCGAAGGTACGGGGACTACTATCCGAGCACAGGAATCGAACTTGGGGAATATGCTCGCAGATATCGTGCGGGCTTACTACGATGTTGACATTGGGTTCGTGAACAGTGGCAGTATACGGTGCGATAGAGTCCTCCATGCCACCATTCAGACCGCGCCTCCTCGACCACTTACGGTCCGAGATTTGATTGAGATACTGCCGTTCGACAATCCTATCATGGTGAAGCGTGTTAGTAGCGACGCTCTGCTGGAAGCTTTGGAGAACTCGTTCTCAGACGCTCACACCGACGGCCGCTTTCTTCAATTCTCAGGCTTGTCTGTCGTGGCCGATTGGACTCAACCAGAAGGAAGTCGCATTGTGGAGGCCTGGTTTCACTCATCGGACCAACGAGTTCAGGTCCGGCGAGGGCATAGTCGCAAATTCAAAATCGCCATGGTTGCTTTTATCGCGGACGGATTCGACGGTTACGTTGGACTTCGCAACGAAGAAACAATTGTGAGCGAGGAGGGAGCCATCACTGATACAAACATTTTGCTTCGGACCATGGGTTATGGACATGATGAGGCGTTGGCCCAGCATGAGGATGGGGTAGATGAGGACGAGGCTCGCTTCGAGCGAGCACGGAAGATGGTCATCACAGAGTGGGACGCTAGTGGATTACCTGTGGTATCACCATGCCTCGAGGGCCGTATCGTTGTGGTTCGAAATCCACCTTCTAGCAGCTAATTGGAGTTGGCCAAGCACTAAGCCGCATAGTTGAAATCCCGGCAGCGCTTTTGTCTCTCCAGCCGATCTGGTTAGCAATGGTGTCTCTCGTTTCTACAAGCATGGTCCGGCCGCGTAGCTTGAAGCTGCTATGTAGTGTTTTTTGACTCGAATTAGGGTTTGGCCTCGTGAATTTGCATCATATTTGCAATCTGACCAAGACAACATGTTATCTATGATCCTCCTCTTATCTTCGCTGAGCAGTATTCAGCCTCTATGGTTAAGAATATTTGTTACCTCTTGAGCTTTGTAGCAAATCGCCGGTACAACAGACATAGCCAGGATCGAATTCGTGAGTACCAAGATAGTCACGGGAAGAGTCTTGAGTATAATGACAGCATCGAATGACTTCTGTCAGACCCCGAAGTGACCAAAAGACGATATCAATATTGTATTCATTACGTACATAGATAGCTTGATCAAGGAAGAAGTATAGAACACTGGAGCCCATGATTCATCCAGAGGAATTATCCGCACATGACCAAGCAGCGGACCCGTGCGCGTTTTTGTAAACTTGCTTGATGTCCACCACTGCACTGTACGTGCCAGCTATCATGCAGAACGTTCCAACGACTATGACAAATATTGCCCATACGAATCGTGCCGTCCATATAACCTTCTGTGGTCCATTGTGATCGACACGCATGGACCAGTTGTCATAGATCCACATGGCGCTATACGGTTGCATCGTGATGAAGGTGCCCAGGAGAGCACCAATCAGTGACAAGAGTGTGTTAAAGACAGGGATAACACTTGCGATGATGTAAGCAATGACGACTACGCCAGTTATACAGGAGAGCCAGATAGACCAATGGATGAGTGTGTTGTTCACCAGGTGCCTAGATCCACGAAGAAGCCGGACAAATATGTTCTTCGCCGGGACCTGGGAGTCGAATTAGACGATTTTGTCAATCTCTCGCTAATCGAAGTTTTCTCACATGGCACACGATCATTGTTGTAACGAGTAGACCAGGCAGAGCAAGCCCATAGCTGACCTTCTTCATCATCGGCCCCGCAGATCCGAGCGCTGGAGATGCGACGTACGAGCCGCAGTAGTAATAGACTATTATGCCTATTATCAGATACACTGTGAACACTATGGCTTGGCATGCGTAGAGGGACTTGAAGTAATCTCGTGGATTCTTCATCTCCGAGATGATCGGAATGAAGTAAGGCGTGCCAGTGAAAGCAAATATGATAGTAGAAATAGATGACATGGCCTCGACAAAGCTCGGGTGACCAACAATGCGATAATCAGACTGCCAGAGACCCGTCTGTGGTGCTCCCGGTGGGCGGTCTTGTACGCCCACAGATATTGTGATGGTGAAGACTGGTTCATTATGAGTCAGTCATCAGCCAACTGGGAAGAACTCCAGGTACAGTTTTTACACGCAGAGTACTCACCTGAGATCAAGATACAGACCAGTCCTACCCAAGCGACCCAACTGATCCGTGAAAGGGTTTGGATCGATCCCATGCCAAGTCCCAGCACTGCGGCCACGCCAACGAAGACCGCCGTGCACGCTGCATGATCCGAGAGTGCATTAAGGCAGGTAGAGACCGTCAGGAGAGCCGAGGCAGCGGTAAAGACGTAGTCTGTTCATCGATTAGCAGATGAAACAGTGAGATGCCAACGGTAACGCACAAAGCTGGCATGCGATTCCAAGAATTTCTTTCCCGACCTTGCCGAAAATCAGACCACCAGCATCATCCAGGCCGTACAGCTGCGGATGAGCCAGCTTGAAACATCCGACCATGTGGCCAGCCCACGTCGTAATGCTAGCAATGAACACAAGGACGATGACTCCAGGGACGATGCCCAAGTTTTGGAATGCACCAGGAATAGAAAGTGCGCCGATGCCGATCTGAGTCTTCATCATCAACAGGGCAGTTCGGAGCCATCCAACCTATCACAAGATCAGAGATTGTGCTTTTTTGGACTTCACAATGTGTGATCCGGGACTGCAAGACTCACATTACGATAATTGGGACCGCCTTCTTCGATGGTTCCAAAGACGGCATCTTCAACAGCACCAGCCTTCTCACCAGACCGCTCTTCTATAGGCTCAGCATGTTTGTTATGTAAAGAAACATCATTGACATGTTCCACGTCGTTCTTCTGCAAAGACGAAAGCTGATCAGTGTGATGTTTTCCGTTCATGGTTGCACAAGCAGGAGATGAGATGGGGACAAAAATGGAGATGTTGTCCCGCAGGGGACAAGTCTAATTTAATTCCTGTGGATAAGTCGGTCATCGAGCTCGAACCGGATGTCAAGCCGATGTCAGAATGCGGAGAGTGATCCTGCAAATGTTTGCGGCCCACAAAACCCCGCAACGGCGGTATGGAGTATGGAGCCGCTATGTCATACCCCGAAAATGAGATCATTGCTGACCTGACGCAGACTCATAGTCAATTGGAATGTGGGCAAGGTTCTCATGGGCTGTGCTTCCTATGACAGGTATGTTCTCTTCCCAGTATGAAGTTTTGTTCCTATTGGTGGTCTCATCGGGCCATCTGTGGAGTTAAATGCTGTTTCTTCGGCCCATCGACCATATTAGTGGCCATACTTGTGCCCTGTTTCGCGAAAGGGGCCAGTAGCAGTGGTTCTGTCTGAGCCGGCCCGAATGCTTCCTGGGACCTGCCATAAACATAGTGATCTACGCCATCCATTCACCCTTAATGGAGATACTTTTGAGTGAATTTCCATTGCGACATACCAATTGAATTGCGACACAGTTGCGGGTACTCGCCCCAGGGTATGATTTGGGGATGAATTTGGAGTCCATTCAAAGAGTCATCTGAGCAAATGACCTCAAAAAGCTCACAGAGCACCGCTTCGGTCACGGGTTGTCTGTCCAAAATTGTGTCGGTCATGTCATGCTCTGATGCCATGCAATTTTGTTGGGACCTTGCAGAGCGCGGCGAGTTCCCTTTTCCCATCCGTGTCCGACCTTGGAATACCTTGCAATGGCTTCGCTGCCTCGAGCGCAGCATGTACACTGCTCCTTGTGCCCAACATACCGCATACCGCCCACGCTATCAGCTCATAAGCCCGGACTCAGAGCGAAGAGAGTGCTTGAGTCTCCAGGTTTTCGATGAGGAATGAGCAAATATCACATTGTATGCCATGTGTCATATACATTGAGTTTTCCAACGCGGCAAAGACGACGTACGGAACAAAGCCAATTTGTTCATCGAACGTACCAAGCTCCTATCAAGACTCTTGAGTTGCTCGTTTATAGCTATTGCACCTGGCTTTCTACAGGGAGAGATCGATAACCATCTTGCCTCCGACTCCGTTGTGGAGATCATGGACCAGGTCATTGATCTGCGCTAAACTGAAGATTTTCTTGCTAGGCTTGACCCCATACTGAGCAGCAATCGACACGGTCTCTCGAAGGTCTGCATCGGAGCCCAGCATAGTTCCGCTGACCTTGATGTTACGATACACGAGATCCCAGGCGGATACATTGAATCCCTTTTCTGGGATACTGACCACCACACAAAGAGCGTGGTTGCGTAGCAATTTCGTGCCATATTCGAAACTGACTTGACTCTCCGGTAGTATTATGACAGCATCGAGTCCCATGTCTGCTTTATCCTGTTTACCGTCCACCCTGCCTATCTCTTCCGCCAGCTCTTGTGCAGAAGTCAGCCGTGCGTCGTAGATTTGGGCCTTGGTCTGCAATGATTTGGCAAGCTTAAGAGGACCGTCAGCGGCGTCAATGCCAGTCACCTCCAATCCCAGAGCATCGGCAAATTGAAGCCCCAAATGGCCGAGTCCTCCGCCACATCCGACAATTCCTAGTCGTTGACCAGGGGCTAGCTTGCAGGTCTTGATGGCTTTGTAGATGGTGACACCTGCACACATCAAGGGTGCAGCATCGACTGCCTGCATGCCATCCGGAAGCAGCACACATTGCCGTGCGTCAACCAGAGCATATTCTGCAAATCCTCCGTGCTTACTCAGACCGTTGGACTTTCCTTGCTGGCAGTAGAATGAATACCCTGGCTGTGCATTGGCTGGGCTTTTGCATTCAAAGCATGTATGACAGGCGGAAAAGCCTCTACCTGGGACTCCAACCCTGGAGCCAATCTTGATCGCTTTGGCAGACGTAGATGGCGCATGAGGGAGAGCAACAACCGTTCCAGCAATTTCATGGCCGCCGATGTGAGGAAAGCTCTTCGGGTCTCCGAAGGCCTGGCCAGCAGCTAGTTGGGCGTCGAAATGGCAATATCCCGATGCATCAACCTTGACTATAATATCGTTTTCTGATTGGACTTCGGGAATAGGGAATGTCTTTAAAACGTAGGGCTGGTTGAACGCTTCCAGGACCTGAGCCTTCATGAATTCGGGGAGCGTTGACGGCATCGTTGCTTGGCCTCGTCAGGAGAAATTCTGAGCGGCGTTAATGCCTGATCTGTGATCTACTTTTTATCGCCATCGTTGAGCCCTCAGCGGGTTCGGAAGTCTAACCGATGCGGAAATGACACCGTTGCAGAGGGCGAAGCATATCTGACCAGATTTGTCTCATTCAGGAATGACAGTCCGACAAAACTGTCCGGTATCGACCTTCGCAACGTCTTCTCGAGTGGTGGCTGTATGACACGGCGATCAATCACGCGGGGGTCCGACAAGAATTACCGAATCGAGTAATTACAGCCTGTTTTCCTTGCAAATGTGCCGTAGTGTTCCCGAAAATGTGGGGCGAAACTCCCAAGTCAGTGACCCAAAAATATGGACTCTGGACCATATCCGAGGAACAATTGTAAGGATCGATATTTGGGACACGGACGCTGGGTGGATAGGGAGACTATGGAATTCACTTTTTGCACAGTGGAGCAGGGATGACGAGTGTAGTGTTGAGGCTTTGCGGAAGCGACAAGACGACTTGAAAGGCCAACACAGATCTTGGGTTGCAATCCAATTCATCGCAAACATTCACGGTGGACTCGCGGGTCCATAGAAATACGGGACGGAAGAGCTTCTGGCGTTGTTGATCCGCAATATCGATGACGATGACGAATGCAGCTTCTGTGTGGCAGATGAGAATTGCAAAGATTATTCTCATGTGCCTCAAAAGACGCACACGTTTGCACATCTGTATAATAGGGACCGGCGATACCGGCGCATGAAGTTGACCGACGGACAAGCCTAGTCAAGGCCGAAAGGACTTTGGGATAACAGAGGGCTACAGAATTTGCAAACAGAGAAGAGATTCCACAGCTCGAAGACTTCCAAATTAAGTGATTTCATATCATCGTTCTTTCACCATCCCGTAAACTAATATGCCAGAAGCCCCAATCGCTGTCTAACTCTGCTTTATCAGCCTTCAAACAGTCTGCTTACTCTTGCTGTTATCTGAACAGGCTCGCCTTGACCTCGAGTTGCTCAACGCCAGTATAGTTCAGCAGAAATCTTGGTCACCTTCGCCCAAACCTCATCCAATTTGTCCACAACAGCATCTGGTAGTGGTCCTTCTTCGACGATCTTGAGATTCGCTTTCAACTGGTCCAGACTGCTGACACCAAGCACGATACCATCGCCGCCACCAGTCACATCAAGCTTACTGTGATACACCGACCAGCGAAAAGCGATCTGCAGTAGAGTCAGTCCATGTTCCTTGGCCGCAGGCTCCAGCATCTGAAGTGCTCGCAGATTCGAGTCATTCAGATATCTGTCACGGTACATCTTGCCGACGCGGGGATCTGTGTCTGAGAAGCGTCCACCATCAGACGGCGCATCTTTGCTCTTGTACTTCCCACTCAAGAGACCTCCTGCTACGGGATTGTACGCAATGATCTTGATCCTGAACTTGCGACAGCATGGGATTAGCTCTTCTTCGATGCCTCGGGTGATGGCATTATACATGGCCTGGTATACGGTGGGACGGATCCAGCCATGCTCACGGGCGATGACGCTCATCTCTGCGACTTCCCATGCTGCGTAGTTGCTGACTCCCAGCTGCTTGAATTTGCCCTCCTGATACAGGTCGTTGCAGGCTCGCAATGTGTCTTCGAATGGCACGGAGCGGTCAGCACGGTGAAGATAAAATATATCGACTTGTTCAGAGCCCAACTCCGACAAGCTCTTCTCGAGAAATTGTCTGAGCTTCTCTGGTGCATGATCACCATCTTCGAACGGCCACGCTTTGGTTGCTAGCTTCAAGCCGCGCTCTTGCCATTTGGCTTGTCGGGTCCATCCTTCTTGCAGGCCGTTGACGTACATCCGTGCGGTGTCAACTTCATTGTAGCCTTTGCTTTGAAAGTAGTCCAGTGTGTCGTTGAATGTCTCCAAGGATGTTACCCGGGTGCCGTGAAATTCAGATCCCGGAGGGCCAAAGGTCATGAGGCCGAGGACAACTCTAGGAGCCATGGCTGTGCTGTGTTTGCGCACAGTGAGGTTTGAGTATGACTGGCGCCGAGCAGTTACTATAAGATTGACAGTAGAAAGCTCTAATGAGTACTGCTAGACAATGGACAAAGAGCCGGGATATCGGGTAAGGACACCGAACCTACGGTAGGAGCTTCCGAGCTTGGCAGCCGGTGGCTATCATTTCCCAGAAGAGAAGATGTTTCCCGTCTCGGGACTTCACATTGATTACCAGTTTATACTACGCGATAAGCTCCAATACTGTAGATTCGGATGTGACAGAACCTCATTGGCAGTATTTCCACCCCGCTCGTGGGGCGTTCGGCTAAGAAATCCCCGAAGAGCACACTCACTTGACACAGAGCCAATGGTAGGGGGCAACGCGATGGCTCGGCCCGGCAGCCGTGCCATTATGCTCGTCCACTACGTCCAAACTCAGCTTCCACCTGTCCAGTTGCTCTGCACGATAGTGATCTTCTTGTAAGAGATTCGAATACGCGCTCGGAGAAGTTGAAGGACGTTCTCGTAGCCCTTTGATCTAGATCGGCGGCTGCATGGATGAATTTGTGCTCTTTTGTTACAGCTTGGATTGCAGTCTTGAGCAGCTCTAAAGGCGTCTTCCGCAACGATTTGCTTCCCGACCCATGATCGAAAGACCTCGAGTGTTCTATGAATAGCGGCATATTAGAACCTGATCCATAGAAAACTACTATCTACATTGCCCAGACAAACGAGCGTTGGAATTATAGCGAGTGTACGGTGTTTGAATCGAGTGCCATGTATCCACCAAAATCCGTATCTTTCTTCCATTTGAGACGCCTCGGTACGAGCAAGCGCCGCTGCGTAGTGCAAACGCGGCAAATCGACCGACGGATCGTCCCCACAGGCCTGATCATCAGGCTTCAAGTCTCAGCGCCCCACGCTGGGAACTGGGGGCCAAGGCTGCTGTCACAAGGGAACTGGATGACGTTCTGTGTGCTGTTGCCTGTACCCTGTCCAAGATTGGAGTACATGATCAGACTGCCGTCGGGCGAATAAACGTTCAAGTCAACTTCACCGTCACTGGGAAATGAAAACGTTAGTCCAGATAATTGAAACAGTAGTAGAAAGAACAAACCCTTGTCTGTTACCCCAGTGGAGTCTCGCCGCAACGAATTGGCCCATTTTGAGCGGCACTGTAATGGTCTGGGGGACTTTCTGAGGACTAGAGGTGTAATATTGAATCAGGTCGGCATTTGCGCGAGTCCAGCCAGATATTGCTTTAGGACCGAGCCATAGAGCCACAAAGTTATCTCCTTGGGGCATGTTGAAAGCATAATTCCCTTTAGGAACAGGTAAGCATATATTTAGAAGAAAAAGAGATATGGACGAACCGTCTTGGTTGGCGAAGATGTAAAACACATGATCTAGGGTCAAATTGTTCGCTACGACGTACTGGTCGTAGACCTTGACGTACGAGTACCAGCCACTGTTTGTTTCGGCAATGAATGAAGTGGTCCCGTTGTACATTGGTTTTAAAGTTTTGAAGCTTTCGGGGTTGTAAGTCGTGTAGTTGGCTGAGGAGTCAGCGCTACCTGCCCAGACGTTCTGATAGGCAGCGTAGCGTATTCCAGAGTTGCCACAAGTCTGCGCAGGAGTGGGATAAGCGATGCGAACTATGCTAGGCCCTCCAGCTGACGCAGGAGGAAGAGTTGTCGTGGAAATGGTGAGTGCAGTACCCCCATTGACAGAAGTTGTGGTATATGCTGCCGCTGAAGAGCTGGTAACAACGCCCGGGGTTTGTACGAGGATCGTGCCTGCTGTTCCTTTGAAGACAGTGCTAGTCACGGTAGACTTGCTGGCCCAGGCTACAGTGACTGTGACAAAAGTGACAGTAGCAGCGGTGACGCTCGATGGAGTATAAGTGGCCGTCGGGCTCACGGTGCTCGTGGTCGAAGAAATAGTCAGCACGCCTGCGTCGGCGTTGCTCACTGCATAACCGTTGGAGGTGAGTAGATCATACGTGGTGCCAGAGTTTGTTGTAGTATAGAGGCCAGTGTAGCTGGACACGTCGCGGGAGTACAGCTGGCAATACGTGCCTTGACCAACGCCATTGAGGCTAAGCTGCACGGCATTGAAGTAGTTGCATGCTTGGTATGAAGTCTTACCTGCACTGAGTGCCGTTTGGCGTGCAGTGGTAGTTGCATTCGTGCATAGATCGGCGCAATGCTGCGGGTTGTAGTTGCCGGTCGAGAAATCAGAAGATATGAAAGGATCGCTCGCTCCGGTAGCCACAAGGGGCCTTGTATCAATGGCACCGGCAAGAGGGACCGACGTTTTGTATCCTGATATCGAGCTGGCCGCGGCGTTCTTGTTATAGCCATTTGATCCCTGGATCACGACCATGAAGTCAACCCTCCACTGACCGACGTTCTGAGCTTCACTGCCGTTCACTTGAGAACCCCAGAGAGCGCAGCGAACACCAGTGACGGCACTGGGATTTGTGCACTGATCAGCGGGCACGAGTGACGGCTGACGTTCGAAATAGATGTTGAAAGCGGTACATTGTGGATTGGCATTGCAATAAACGGCACATGCACTGTTGTTGTAAGACGAAAGGTCGTAGGCATCGAGGTAGTTGTCGGCAAACAGACTTCCGTAAGCATTCGTAAAGTTTGTGCTATAACCGGCAGGATAGTTGTTGGCCGTCTTTGCAATGCCAGCAAGGTTACTGTCGACGATGAACCCCGTCGGACTGCTATCTATAAGAGTGTAGTTATACAACGGGACGTTGGTCTGGCATGGCAAAAATTTGACCTTAGGCGCCACACCAGCTGTGCCAGCCTTTGCGGTAGGAGTTGATGCTCTCTTGGTCGTAGAAGCCTTGGTAGAGGCGCCTTTGGTCGTTCCTGTTTTAGAAGAAACGGCCTTGGTAGATACAGCCTTGGTAGACCTGGTGATGGTGGTGGTCGTTACGGTGGTAGGTTTGATGGACTCCAAATGCTTGACGATAGAAGTGGCAATCTGACTAGTGTGGATCGTTGCAGAAGGCGTATTGTGGGTGTGAGAGAGTTGTGGCTTCTTCTTTAGAATCTTGCCAAAGTTGATACCCTGAGCTTCTGCAATGGAGACTAGAGTCAATAATGGCAGAAAAGTGTTAGACAGTATCATCGTGAGCGGCAGCGATCGCAAGAAACACTGATGGCGATAGAAGTGGCAAACTTTGGCCAGTTCCTTTTCTTATATAGAGTATAGAGTGTTACTTGATGACCCTTTGGGTACCTTCGGCGATCCATCGTTCATATTGGACAGTATCGAATTCTATGCCGTGATTCGAAGATCTGTAGAAGTATCTCAAAAGCTAATGCGCAAGAGGCGCATCCTCAGAGCGGCCTAGATTCTGGTAGCTTCTTATCGCCTTTTGTGGCTGAATTTATTGACGGTTGCCGATCGGATTTACGAAAGAATTCGTACGCTCGGGCGAAGGGCAACGTATGATGGAAAATCCCGAACGCCACGACCGTTTGCTGTGCCGCTGTCTCAATCTCGAAGCAATCGGGAGGCTGAAGTCGGATCTCGCATTGATCCGTAATTTCAGCCGCATTGTATATAGACATGGAACATCGCTAAAAAGTAATTGATATGAGACTTGTTCTTCGTTTGGCGGACACAAGTATGAAAAATTCCACCTTTCGGGTATGTTCTTTTATTCGTCTGCTTGACATAGGAAAAGTCGATCCACACGTTCTTAGCTTATTCATCACATTGACCTTGTTCGGCACGTATTTAAAGCAAAGCAAAGCATTCGGTTGCAGTAGGGCTAGAAACCATGGAGTGCTGGCATGTTCTTGCGTGTCAAACGGTTGAGCCTCGATAAACGGCCGGGTCGCCTGATATAAGAAAGGTTCCACAGACTTCACTACAGCGTTTACCGCTGAAACGTTTCTGAGCAATCCGCGACACGGCCGCTCATGCGGCCCGATTGCACGAACGAAGGGATTGTCGCAGTACCCGCCAGGCAGTCAGTAAGTGATAGGAACGATCACTATCTCAGAGAAGATCAGCTTTCAGATACAAATACTTCGACATTGAGACCGTCAAACGGTCTTCGTCAAACGGTATTCTCTTTGATCACTTACAAGTGGAGGCATCTTTGTAGGGCTGGAAAATAACGTTAAGGAGTAACGCATTCAGTGAACGCCACTACCCAGATGCTGGAGCTCATCAAGGTCCCAGTCGCGGTTCCGCTTTCTAGACCTTCAGGAAGGGGGATCAAAGCGGGGTGCTAGCCCTACTGTGGGTCGTTTGTGCAGCCAGAATCTGGATGAGAGGGCATCATACCGATAGGGCTGGCGTTGGTCCTTCCAGACTGTGCCATTAACGCTGACAAAGCTGCCATCCTCATTGTCGCGTCGCAGCGACTATCCCTCATCGTACCATCAACTGAAAAGCACGGATGAACAGTATATAGTAAGGGACTAATTGATGGTTGGAAGGTTTCGTGAGGTTCAGGATTGAGTGTCGAGTGGAGATGATCCGATGGGGGACATGACATCAGAATTTCCAGGCTTGTGGGGCAAAGCACGCAATGCGACTCCGACCGATGCTTCGGCTTGCGCAGAGACAGAGCACGTGTAGGACGCCTCAGGCCCCTTTCCATCGTGGAATGGATAGTCCTTGTCTCGATCACACAGTGCTATTCATCTCCCCTTGTTGGGGTTACAAGTACACGGATTAATCTGTGACCCGCTACAGCCCGCCCGGCCCCTCCGTCGATGGATCAAATCTCCTGCAACAACCGAGGCTTGGCAACGTCCCCTCTCGGCTCAACCCGTCCAACCCCTCCTCGCCGCCCAATGTTCCCACTGTGATACGTTGCTGCCTTCAACTGCTCGACTGCTGGGCCAGCCATTGCCTACATAGGACCATCATGCCAGGCCACAGGAAACGTTCATGCGAAGCTCAGTACTACGATATTGGCACTTTCGGACGTAAGATCTCCACAGACTCGTCAGAAGCTCAGATCTGGTTCAACCGCGGCTTGACGTGGACCTACTGTTTCAACCATGGAGAAGCTTGCGCATGTTTCGAGCAGGTCATTACTCACGACCCAGACTGCGCTATGGGTTATTGGGGTTTGGCATTTGCTGCGGGACCAAATTACAATAAGACTTGGGGAGTTTTTGATGAGGATGATATCAGAGCCACAGTGCCCCGTTGCAATACTCTCGCTCGACAAGCTTTAGAAAAATCAGATCCAGCATCACCCGTAGAGCAAGCTTTGATTCGTGCACTACAGCGACGTTACGCAACTGAGAGTGTTCTCTGCGATTTCTCAGCCCTCAACAAGGATTACGCCAATGCCATGAGAATCGTGTACGACGAATTTGGACACGACGATCTCGACGTGGCCACTTTGTTCGCAGACGCCTTGATGAATTGGAAGCCTCGTCAGATGTTCCATGCCCGCACCGGGAAGCCAATATTGACTTCTCCCGTTTTGGAAGTGCGAACTGTCCTCGAGCGAGGTTTGCAACACCCCGAGGTTGAGAAACATCCCGGTTTACCCCATCTATATATTCATCTCATGGAAATGTCCGATACCCCAGAAGTTGCCCTCCGCGCCGGGGACATGATACGAGATTCATATAAAGATGCAGGCCATATGGCCCACATGCCGACTCATATCGATATATTGGTGGGAGAATACCGACGTTCCATGTTGTACAATTACAAGGCAACCATCGCCGATGACAAGTTCTACGCTATCGAGGGAGGAAAGAACTTCTACAGCTACTATCGCCTTCACGACTATCATTCTCTCGTATACGCAGCCATGCTTGCGGGACAGCAAAAAGTTGCCCTTCAGACCATCGACCGACTGGAGGCAACAATCACGGAAGACATGCTCAGACATGGCTCTATGGCCAACTGGCTCGAGTTTTTCCTTTCGGTGAAAATTCATGTCTTCATCAGGTTCGGCATGTGGGACAAGCTCAAGAGTCTAGAGCTACCTCAGGACAAAACTCTTTATTGCGTGCTCACGGTTATGACGCACTACGGCCGAGGAATTGCGTATGCTGCTAAAGGTGATCTGCGCAATGCGGGTGAGGAGAGAGCTCTTTTCGCAGATGCCGCGACCCGAGTTCCGCCATCCCGCCTGGATTTCCCCAACCGCATTGTGGACATTCTCAAGGTAGCCAAAGAAATGTTTGATGGCGAAATGGAGTATCGTCGGGGCAGGTTTGAAGTTGCTTTCCGACACATCAGGCAGGCGATCGTGCATGAGGATGCTTTGAGGTACACTGAGCCTTGGGGATGGATGCTACCAGCAAGGCATGCATACGGTGCTCTCTCATTGGAACAGGGTCTTTTCGAACAAGCTGCGGATGCATATGCAGAGGATTTAGGCCTGAAAGAGTCATTGACTCGTGCTCATGCGCACCCGAAGAATGTGTGGGCATTGCATGGCTATCACGAATCTCTGCAGTCTCTGAAAAGGCTGGACGAGGCACACATCATACATAAACAGTTGAAGTTAGCTCAAGCTGAAGCGGACGTGCAGATTCCGTCGTCATGTTTCTGTCGAGTTGGAACTCCGGCTGAGAGCTCTGGGCAATGTTGCAAGAAGCCTGATTCAAGATTATAACGAAACGTTAGACATAGAGAGAATGACTGCATGTCCTTTTATACGCTACGCACTTGTCACGATCGATTTGGAAAGCGCTATAGTCTCACAAGTTACTGATATGTTTCGCTAGTACTCATATGCATCCTACAAGTGGCGGGGGTACTGATGTGTAGCAGATTTGCCGGCACGGTGATTCAATCTCTCCCTTGTAGACTGACAGATAGTTAGGACGACCACGTGAAGCCTTGGCTCGGGCAGACTATAATGCTGAGGCCTTTTATGGGTTTTCCGCATACCCATAAATCCAAAATGTCGAAGTAATGTACTCGTCAGGATCCGCGCGCCCATATCCATTCGAGGCATACCTCGACGGAATGAGCAATGCACGAGACGTGACATGAATGTAAAGCTCTGTGCAAATTTTGGTCGATTGGTGTAGAGCCGGCCGCGGCACGGATACTGCGATAGCGGGACATCTTTCTCGAAGCTCAAAATAGCAAGCTCTGCCCGAACACATGAAAATGGTGGCGTGCAACGATCTTGGTGATTGATGATTTGAGTATGCGGATCTCGAACGAGAACATCAGCCGTGTTAAAAAGAGACGAGGGTATGCCGATCGAGATTTTTATATTACTTTTGGGAACGAGATCCCAGTCGCATACAGAACGGCCTCGGGGATTCTTATCCTCGGTCCTTTACCATAATAAGAAATTGGAATGACCACATTTCTAGCCAGGGCGGTTCCTCTGATGGTTTGAGGAAGTCTCGGATCATTCCAAGACATTTCAATATTGGATAATTAGCACTGCATGCAAAGTGGATGCTAAAGCAAACTTTGACCTTTGAGAGCTTTGCACGGTGAGGGTTGAACAAAAATTTGGAAATCGTTCGTTGGTATCTGATGAGCAAATGTCGATATTGTTCACAGTATTTCTCCTCGCTGACTCTCAAAATTTATCGTTCTGGTGGATGGGAAGCAGACGGCAGTCTATAAAAACCGGTCCTATTTCTGGTTGAAACCCCGAGACGTATATACTACGTGGTCCATGATGTCCATGAGAGACTTTTAGAAAGGCAGCCGGCAAGGCCCATACAGAAACGTTCAGTGATATCGCATCGAATTTAGAAACCATGTCAAACATTTCTTGTCCGATTCCGACAACATCTTCGCGCTCCGCAAATGAGTCTGAATCAGGCATGAGCAGATGCAAACTGACTGGCTCATTATTGAATCTGCTTTTCAGTAGATCGAAAAGGGTTGTTGTTTCATGAGATAGGATAGAATCGTCAATATATAATGGCCGCTGTTGATACAAGGATAGACCATCTTGCAGCCTGAGTGGGTGTAGGATACGCTTCTTATACGTCGGGTTGTAGGCGACGAAAAAGATAGAGTCAGGATAGATAATCGTACCAACCAAGGTATCTGTTGAGTAATGAATCCACGGTGCTTGGATAGCAGTCGTCTTGAGAGTGGGTTGCGGTATCGTGGCTGAATTTTGGTTACGATGGTGAGCCTGCTCCATCCTCAATGCTCTTTTCCCTTCGAGTCTTGTCTGAATTGCAAGGTTGATTCGACCGTTGATGCAGTGCGTGTTTGCGAACGCGTCGGAGCCGGAGTGTACCGGCAGCCCCGAGAAAGCCACGTCGCAGTGAGATCAGGACGGGAAGGTAGGAGCAAGGCTGAAACGCTGGAGTAAGGAGGAAGTCGGCTTCGACGTGAGGCTGACTTGGCGCCAAGTTCAGAATTGGTTATTTTTAGAACGTGGCAGCTCCGCATACCCTCGGACTCCACCGGATGGTCACCTAGACAATTCCATCTCGTTGCGAAAATGCATGGCTCTATCAGGCCGTAGCTGAGGGTTTGGTTCCACACGCCATTGCACCTTGTCGACACCCATATATTTACTTTCTAAATGTGGATGTCCCAGCCTTGTCCAAGATCTGCAGAACATGTGGATCGAACACGTAGCCGTCGCAACACTATGATCTTGCAGCAAGTACCCATGACAAGGCATAACCCCCAAGGACTCTGAAATCTCCCCCATGGGCATCGAATGATCCGAGGTTGCAACTTATGATTGTCAGTGGCGGCTAACAAGACAGATTGGTTCATGATGGTCGAACTTGCCAGATCTTCATATGTACTATTGGCTACTACGGTATATCGCAGCCTGGGTCGCAATATAAAGATAGCATCATGTCCATCCATGAACTTTTTAATCATTCTCATAACTCTGTGACCTTTCCCTCTCTGGTTCTCAATATCGAAATTCATACAAACGGACATTGGTCCTCTCCTTTTCCTTACTCGAGCTATCAGCTCTACCGACAGCCCACTGGTTGTCACAGTCTTCTTTCTACAATATCGACATTATTAAGCAAGATCTCAAGATGCGTCCTGCTATCATGATCACTGCTATACTCGCTCCTTTAGTTGCCCAAGGACAGATCAGCGTGGCTGTGCCCGTACAACAAAACTTTTATAGATCATTTCCGAGACTAAGTGAACGAACAGGGTCATCAGCCGTGTTGGAACACAATTCTCATACGAATAATGATCAACTGATCAAGAGGACAACAGCAGCAGAGATTGTACAACTCGTAGCGGTATGTACTGGGATTACAGTAACAGTCTTGGCAAAGCTCCACGATTTCACGAGTAACGTAAGTAATGCTCTCAGGTCGTGAACTTTCAGGATCCAATGTGTGCGAACAGAGAAAGAGAGACCAACTGGCTCAATGCACAGCCAATAAGATAAACGAAGTGGCCGCGCACCTTGGCAAACATCCACATCTTACAAAACAGAATGTGAAAGATGGCGCTGAAAAAATAATGGCCACTGGAGGAAGTGTAGTAGATGCAATTGAAGGCATAGCTGGTCAATTTGTGTAGAAACAGGTACTGTTTTTCATCTAGCTGCCGTGATCAGGAGGGCTCGATTTTATAGTATGAGCCTCCTACTACATCAGTACTACTCTACGCGTAAATTTATATATACTTAGACGATTGCTAGAGAACACTTATTTCTTCTCGTATATGTTCGGCTACATATATAATCATGAACGTACTTGTTTGATAATATACGGATCCCAATGCAGACGTATCAATTCTTGGACACATATCAGGACACTATCTGAGTTTCGTCACACCGTCTTCGCCGAAACTCTTTGGAATTGTCTGGAACGATGCCTACAGATAGCCTATTCTTTCTACGTAGTCTCGCAGCGCATTCTTTGCCACAACCTTGAATCCGACCGGTCAATCCCCTATTGTCAGTCTTCCAATCATATGCTTTCTCATTCGAAAGGCCATCAAAATGATCTTCAACGAGATCTACGAACCACTGGCGTTGCTATCGCTATTTTCCGACGCTCATTACATCTGGATATGATTGGCAATGATCTGTGCCATATCATCGAATCTGCCTTCTGTTGCTTCTCGGTTCGCATACAAGGTAGGATTATAAACTTGCAGTTTATTGTTCCAATTGATCCAGGCTTTATATTGACCATTGGACCATTGCTCCATGCCATCGACCACGGCTTGCACCTGGTTATCGGGGATATTGCCAGTCTTATGTCTGTGCACAGCCTTGCCGTCTGCTCTTCTATAGCCTAGAGTGAAGAGAACTGGTGCAGCGAAGACATTGTTGATCAACAAAAATAAAACAACATGAATGATTTTGAGATTGGACATTGTGGGAAATCTGTTGACGGCTGCTTCGCTGGGTATTAGTGAGCACTGGAGCATTGGATGTAGGGAGAGCTTCTCTTATATCGAGGTGAGTGCTTCTCAATACGTCACGAAAACATTGGGCATTTCTTCTTATCAAAGACTATCAGGTAGTGTAGAAATAGGCCTTTTAAGGCCCGATATTGGGACAACAGCAGCAAAGTCGTCTTATTAAATAGCCTCAAATTGCAACATGAGAGACCGACATGCCGTGGAAAAAGTTTCCTGTCCTGGTGTTCTAGGTAAGATCATGATTGAACAAACTCCCAGGTTCAAATTAGCATTTTGAACTCGGTCCATCTTCCTGTCTGATAGTCTATAATTTAACCAAAGATTTATAATCCATTCCCGCTCCAGCTCTATGGACAAATTCTGATAGATGACACTAGCGTCATGCTAAAGAATTCCTTCTATAACCAACACACAACAGGTATGTGACTGCTACTACTAAGGAGTGTGTCGATCGACGATAGAGTACATATCGCTGAAAGTAGCGTGGATTCGATTCTGCCCAACGGGGTCAACGTTGATGATCATGAGAGTGCCTCTCTTATTCCTAGCCTGATATTTTCGTCCAGACCAATCCATCATATTTTCTACAATCCGGGTGACTTGATCATCTTGTATACTGCCTTTGACGGTACTGGTCTTTGTGTTGTGATTATCGTCTTTGTACTGGATTATGTATTCCATCTTTGCAGCTAGGGTCGTAGTGACTGATAGCAGGATAACGCCAAGGGATATGTTCCTGCACAGCATGTTGGAAAAGTCCTTTGACCAAGCTTGGTAAAGTAGCTGTACGTTGAGCATCGCTCGGAGGCTTGTTATAAGTCCGTCCTTCATCGAGATTTATATGACTCGAGGTCAAGACTGGAATTATCGGTCAAATTTCGTGGGCCTGACGAACAACGAACGTCTGAATAAAGGGTCGATGGTTCTAGTGCGGTCCGACAAAAGCATGCTGCTATCGGACCGATACTGTGCTCTTGGTTGTTGTAGGAATAGCGAGATGTTGCTCGTATCAAACATTTCCGCAGTCCTCTAGTAAACAGCGCAACCAGAATTTGTCCGCCCTACACAACCCTGGGCAGCAACATGATGCAGAAGACCTCTCTATCCTACATGGGAACGATCGTGGTATAGTGCGGGCTGCTTTCTTATTGCTAAATGGCTTTCTGCCTGTAGGATGTTGATGTGCTATCACCCCGAGATTATGCGGCTAGATGATCAGTCCACTCTATCGAAATGATGAGCGAAAGAAAGTATAAGGCAATAACAATCGTCGCTTGGCATGGAGTAGCCCTTATCTCTGTTCAGTGTACAAAGGTGGAATACTTTGTGACATCAGTGTTATTAATTTGTCCCAGAAAGTCACTACGTCCAATGTCGCTGTAATTAACATCTGTTATATGGCCTATGGAATATCTTAGTCGAAGTCGGTTGTCGCGCAGTGTTCAAATTTGATGCTACGCGCGATCGAATCGTTCACTCTACAGAGTGTCTCCATGAACATAGTCTGGTCAACTACCATGCTCGACCACGAAGAGGAAACCGAGACTTGCCAAGTCTCGAGCAGCGTCAGGCATGATTTTAGACAAGCGTCTATAAAACATTGCGGCAATACATGGTCTAGGCGAGCACCTCGTGGACGTTTCGTTTCGCTTTCCACGAGTCCCAAACATGGTCTTTTCACGGGGTTATATGCCATGGACAATAATGGAGATTCGGCAGTCTCTCACATGCTGTTCAGCTATGATGAATTGGCAGTGAAGGCCACCGTACGCCGAAGCCACTGGTAAAAACTACTAGTCTGCTAGAAGAGGTCAGAACTGAACGCATTACGTCTGCAATTACGGCTGCAGCCGCAGACTTGACTGTCTCTGGTGTAGCGGCCGACCAAGCCGGCGTTGATCTCGGCCCGACGATTTCTCGTTGGAGCACTAGAGTGCACTCTGACGCATGCAGATGTGGGACTTGCTTTGGTCGCCTCATTACTGCAATTGTGTCTTGGGCCGCAGCTACCGTACGTCACTCATGAGATATTCTACCATCGCCCACGGTCGTCTCTAGGCCTGAAGCTGGAAAGTGGCGGTCGCAGCAGACTTGGCTTGGCCACGGCGGTTCGTTTTCCCGGTGCCGAAAGTTGCCATGGCCCGTGCTCTAGGCTACCACCGTGCCAATCGCAGAAGCCCCGCTCCTCGATGCACGTATGCCTGCACGGCGACAGGCAGGCGGCCGCTCAGACTGCTGGTAAAGTGGATCAATCGCCACCCGTATAGGCAGCATTGGTATGCTGCCTTTGAGCCATGGATCAAATCGTCAGTCATGGCTGCCAATCATATCACCTCTGGTTCTCGTGATGCCGTGCGTCGGACGCCTTGAATCCCCAGCTACCGTACAAAAGGGCTGACTTTTCCTCCATCATCCCCGTGGAACGAGAAAGCACTTGACAGATACACATCAAATCTTCACACCTTGTCCTACAGGCAGGGAAACAAAGTTCAAAGGTTCATTTCATCCCGATCAGACAAGTAAGAGACACTCGACGCAGACATGGAATTACCACAGCTACCAGTGCCGCATTCCGAGTTCATCCCTTACATTTCCAGCACGGATAAACATATCCGGCACGCTGTTGAGCCATTTCGCACTTTCGAGAACTCTTTGCGCGAGGTTTACGCTCAAGATCGAGACAATAAAATCCTGGATGACCCAGACATAAATCTCGTTCCGATATTCGCTGGCCAGCAAGACAAGGTCACTGTACATTGTCGGGACTTGTCATCCGAATTGCAAAGTGAGAAGGATAAATATCTCCTTCGGCTACCCACAGGACAGCGGAGAGCCAACGGCACGCCCGCCATCACTGAATCACTGCGGAGTTTCCGAAACAACTTCAATATCTTCTCCGAGTCGTCACTCGTCGACCTGGACTGGAGTAATGTCGTTGTAGCCGGAAGCTCGGCTGTCACCGCTCTATTGCCAGTCGACGCCCCTCACAACGAGTCCAAACGCGCACTTCGCCAGTATTACCACGAACAGCTTGCACCTGCTTCTGATGTAGATCTTTTCCTCTACGGTCTGACCGAGGAGCAAGCTTTGGAGAAGATCAAACAGATTGAAGCCAGCGTACGTGACAGCATCTTGTACGAGACCACCGTGGTACGGACCAAGTATGCCATCACGATCGCATCTCAATATCCTTGTCGTCATGTCCAAATCGTCCTTCGCATTTACAAGAATATCTCCGAGATTCTGACTGGCTTTGATGTCGACTCTTCTTGCGTTGCGTACGATGGGAGTCAGGTCTATGCCACCCCTCGAGCCATAGCAGCTTTCATGACTCAAACGAATACTGTCGATCTTTCTCGGCGTTCGCCTTCCTACGAAAACCGCTTGTCCAAGTATTCGCATCGTGGCTTCGAGGTTTACTGTCCTACATTGGATCGTACCCGCATCGATCCCACCATTTTTGAACGTTCCTTTGGGCGAGTTCTTGGACTCGCCAGGTTACTCGTACTGGAGAGATTGTATGTTTCCACAATAGAGATTCCATATAGTAAAGTGACCACCGTGTCTATTTGCTGACAGATCCAGACCGATGCCAGGGGATCGGGACAACTATTTGGCACAACGCAGAAAAGAACGTGGACGCCCTTGTCTCCCAATGAGTTCTCGGCACCGGTCTATGCTTTACGGGAATATCAAAGAAGAGCAGCCCGATGACGTACCAGAGTGGGTCGAGGAGGACGAATTGTCATTCTATCACACATTTTCGTGTCCATATGGGCCCAAGTTCCATGCAAAAAAGATTGAAAAGCTGCTATTCACCAAAGATCTGCTGCTGAACGCGGAGTGGAATAAGCCAAAAGGAAGGGAGGTCAATTTGCATCGACACCCTGCATTTTTTGGCCGTGTTTCGGATGTGGTACAAGACTGCTGTGGCTTTTGCCCGGAACCGACCAACGAAGAGGAAGCTCTTGTAGCCGAAAAACAAGCGGAAATATACATTGAAGGAAAAATCAGCTTCATCACCGATCATCCTGGTCGTCAACAGATCGGAAGCTTCAACCCACTGACAGAGGACGACTGGACAGAGATGGCGTATGTGGGCAACACTGCTCGACTGTGTCAAGCAATCGTCGATGGCGAGCTCGAACATGTGCAGGACTGGTGTAGTCAAGACGACGCAGACGTCAATCGACGCGACCACACCGGCCGTACACCCCTTCAGCTTGCTACGATGTGCAGTACGCCTGAGGTTGTCAAATGTCTCATCGATCATGGTGCTCGCATTGTCGCCCGGCTAGTTGATGGCCAGACTGCCCTGCATCTCGCAGCCCGTCGTGGGAATGCTGCCATGATCAAAATCATTCTTGAAAAGAGCGAAGAGAACGAGGCGGAGGAAGAGAGAAAGCTCGAACGTCGCCGAGACGAAACTCGCACTAGAGTGACTGCCACGAAAGACGCACTAGCTACAAATGGCAGCGCGAGCGAAGGTAGTGAGCAAAGCTTTGTCACTGATGACAATGACTCGGATTCAGACGTTGACGAAGATATGACCCAAGGTTCCTTTGTTCGTGTCAAAGGTGGGCGAGACGAATCCATTGATGCAGAAGCCGACAAAGACGAGCCGGATGTGTACGACGTCAATGTTCTTGCTTGGGACTACCCCACAAGTCCTCTGCATCTCGCTATTATGGGCGGCCACGTGGACGCTGTCAAGACTTTGGTGGACACGTTCGGCGCAGATCTCCTCCTTCCCATCAAGATCAAGGACGACTACAGCAATGAACCTAAAGCTTCTATCTTATCACTGATGCTGGCTGCTAAATTCTCTCCCGACGGTCCCCAAATGACACATGAGCTCTTGAAGCTTGGAGCCTCCAGTTCGCAGGCTGACATGGATGAAAACACCGCTTTACATTTTATCGTCAACGACAGTGACATGACTGTCCTGGAGATGTTATTGAAGCATGATGAACCCGCGGCAAAGGCAGCCATACGACACCTTTGTGTTACTGGCTATCAGTACAGGCCCGAAGTCAGAACTTGCTTGCTTCTGGCTATTCACAACCGAGATGAAAACATGGCTTTGAGGTTGATCGACCTGGGTGCACCAACTACAGTTACTGAAGAGGCCTTCGCTCAATCATATCAACGAAAGTTTCATGACGCTTCACAAAGCCCAGACTACATGAAGCACATGTGCCATTCTCACGTCAATCAGCCTCTCGTGGCAGCGATTCAAAGCGATATGCCTAGACTGGCTGCCAGGTTGGCCAATGACTTCAACGCAAATGCGCTCGAGAAGACTGCAATGGCGGGACTCCCTCAACCAGGAGGAGGATACCAACGGAGCTTGACCAAAGGGGAAGCGAAATCTGTTCTGGACCTTATTCGAGACAGGATTCAGGCTTTGGAGGAATCACTCACAGCGGAGAAGGCCAAAAGACCACCAAAACCCGAAGTCCTCCAGTCAGACGATCATTACATGCAAGGTCTCGAGGTAGATACTTATCGTTATTGGCTTGCACGAAAAGATCTACAATGTGCCAAACTCATTCTGAAGGCCATGGAGTCGGAGTATAGAAAGAAACTGGATACCGTGCAGGAATCAGTCGAAGAATCTGGTTCTGCGGAGAAGCGCCTAGCCGTGGAATCAGCTTTGACTGCATTCAAAGAGCTCGAAGCACGCCTCATCGGATTGGGGGCAAAAACATTCACAGAGCTTCATCCAGACATTGTGCTGAATGACATCCCGAACTACAATTACATCTACGGATCCGGGCTACATCTCGACGAGTCATACAAAACAGAATTCAAATTCCTGGTCCCTGACATTGATGATGCCAAGCACCAAGGCTATGTTGAGCTGTTCGAAGCTGCCTGGTCTGGTGACATGACCAAATTGAAAGCTCTAGTCTTAGCACCTTGGAAGCCAAGCAATGTTTCACCGCATGCAACCGCCTCGGCAACTATGCAGCCGCTCAAAGTCGCCGTTCAAGACGCCCGTGGGTTCTCTCCATACTCTCTTGCTGTTCTGCGAGGCCATGCAGCGCTGGCCAAAACCATTGTGGAAATTGCAACTATACAATACAACCCAAAGCAGGATGAGACAAAGTACCGGTATTCGCTCCGACCTTTACATTCACATGACGATAATGATTCGGAAGATGACAGCGATAGAGATGAAGCCGGGCCGGCTGATCGGGACAACATCAAGGTCCCTGTGTACACTCAAATCGTTGATGAACGATACACCATCGATGACGTAGCTACACTGGCCACCGCAGTCGATTCAAAGACGTCGCCGCAAGTTATGGTCGATTGGGCTTGCGAAACATGGCGCTTCTACGGCAGCATTGAGAGAGCGATCGAGGCTGGTGTCAGCGCTCCATCACGGAAGCAGAAAATTTGGACTGGGTATGGCTTTCCTGCAGAGAAAGAGTACTCGCAAAGTCATCTATGCTACATGTTGCGGTATATTGGCAATAAATCAACGCTTCTGGCCTACGCCGTTGGAGAGAACGATCTTGGTCTGCTCAGGTTCATTTTGAGCATCGGAAGTGACCTCATTGAACGACAAGAGGATGAGAAGAGCGATGTGGCGAAGATATACCGTGTAGGAAGTAGCGTCTTCGAACAAGCTGTGCGTTTGGGCAGGACAGAAATCCTCGGCGAGCTGCTAAGGTCTACTGGTGCTGAACTTCCTCTCAACAAAATGGTCGAGAAATCCGGTGTCGAGGTTAAAGAAAGACCGAAATTCTACCAGGGGCTTACCGTTTATGGGAGAAAGCGAGACGACTGGGCGAACGAAAGCCGCGGTGTAGTGTCCCGCCAAGTCATCGAGAGTGACACACCGCCGCTTCTTAGGGCTGCATTCGCAAGTAACGTCGAGTCGACCGACTTCTTCCTCAGTGAAGCTCCACATCGACGTTATGAGGAGTTCATTAGAGCCCATAAGGACGACAAAGCCATCACAGCTTTAGACAAGGAGGCTGGTGGGGCCACCAAGGCGATCGCGAGCTGGCTCAAGGCGCGCAGCAACCTCACCGTGCATGCATCCGTCCTAGCAGCACCGGACAAGCACAGACCGATCGAGCAATTGAAATTTATCCTCAATGCTGTGCCGCAATACATGGATGGTAAGAACTGCGATCAGATCACTGCATTGCATTTGGCATTCCGCTTCCATCGTTATGCTGCGGCACAATACTTGATTACACAGGGCGCAGACCAAGCGGCTCGTGATAGATCAGCTGAGAACATTCTGCATCACTTCATGCGATCTCCTTCGCTAAGCGACAAAAACACTATCATCGCTCTGCAAGCATTTATTCGGCTCATTGACCCCCCTCTATTGACGATCCTGCTGCTTCAACGTTCATCGTCCAGAGCAGGATCACACACCCCGCTCTCGCTTCTGATGAGTCTACGGCAGAACATGGATGCAAACGACGTAGAGCTTATCAAAGTCATTTTGGAATACAGCAAGGGCAAAGACCTTCAGATCATGAACGGCTCTGGTGACTATCCACTACACACCGCTGCTCGCATTGGCTGTACCCGTCTGGTCAGACTCTTCATCGATACCAATCCTTCTCTTCTGTATCGAGAGAATGCTGTTGGCATGACTCCGCTCGAGATCGCTGACACCGCAGTACTCCGCCAGAGGTCGACCAATATTACAGTGCTTCCTCGCGGTGATGCTCCTGCCCGGCAACTGCCAGATCACCAACCGCGAGAGTTCTTGTTTGAGCCTAAAAGTCCGGATGAGTCCGGGAACGACAATGTCTTGACAGCATGTCTGCAGGCAGTGAAGAAATACCCCGGCAAGCGCAAGCTGGTCAGTCTGCTGGACGCAAACGAAGTGGCTAAGCGCTTGGCAAATGAAGAGACGGGCTTTGAGCAATACGAGACTGGCAAAGGGGACAATGAGAAGGATGAGGTGAATGAGTGGATGAGCAAGGCTGCGGAGTTCAAGAAGTGGGATCTGATCAAGCTTGCACGAGAGAAGGAAGGGAAGAGCGGATGGGAGTCTGACGAGAGCGAGTAACCAAATCGCTGGCCACGTATGATGACGAGCGCAACGAATGAGCAGATCAGATACCAGCCAAAGCCATTTCCAATTTGATGTCCTCCTATTCTTGTGAGTCATGGAATGGTCCACTGTATCGTACTGCTCCGTGCTTCGAACGAAAGCTTTGCAAATTCGAGTACCCACTCTTGAGCCCGGTCCGACGCTTCTTGATTCTCTCTATCTTTTCACCAAGTACTGTGTTCCGTACAAGGTCAGTGCGACCTTTGAAGTGACACGAAAATGACGGTAGGAAATTTTTGGGCAGCCTCGGTCATCTGCGCGATCCAGATCTGCAATTATAGCTACTTCGCAAGCATCCTTTCCATATTCGGATGAGAATCTTGTCTTTAAGATTGACCTCATTAATATGCATTGCACTTCATTCGCTTCATTTGTGACGCAATCGATTCGTGCTTGGACCGATTCTAACGCCGGGTGTCTATGTGCTTGTCAACAAATTATACGTCGTTCTCTACGACATCCTCAAGAATGACTTTGGATTTGGGTCGATTGTTGTCCAAGCCCTCAGTCGCCCGAGTCCGATGAGTCGGATGGAAATCCTACTTAGCCAACCCAATGATCTCTAAATTAAAAATACGAGCATCATAACTTGTTTTCAGCTATATTGAAGCTGACATCGTATCGCTAATCATCCTGGTGACGCCTAAGCCAAATGATTCCAGGCCGAAAGTCGGGATGCCACGCTTTCGGAGCGGATCATCGCCTCGGACAATCGATCCACCGCTGTCAGAGCTCATAACACTTACTAGTTCGGACGGACGCTTCCAAAATTACGTATTTTGGAGCATGTGGTAGGCTGTGTTTACATGCAACTAGAGCCAAAGCATATGAGATCGGCGGGGAATGCCCAGTAAGATTTTGAACGCAGACCCAGACGCTGTCATCATCGTATATGCTTGTCAGATGACACATGACTTCGTACTCGCATCCGACAACGACGTAACATGTAGGGCTTCAGTCAAGATATATAGCTATCGCGGTCGCATGTGAACGAAGAGAAATCAACCATCACTATGACAACAGTTTTCTTGCGGATCAGAAAGAATTAATTATACGTTCGTCAAGTCGAAATCATATTTCAGTCCATCATGCAACAATTTGTCGCTCTGATCTCTACCGTGGCACTAGCAGGCCTTGTAACTGCTTTGCCGACTGCCGACCCTCATATCAGCGACTTCCGACTTTTCGGCGCCGACGGGTGCAACAATCCCAACCTTGGAGTGTGGACGGTCACTCAAAGCACGACTAACGTCTGCACTGACTTCAACAGTGTTGACGTTGTGAAATCTGTTAATCCGACTGAGATCAATCCGGACTGTCATTGTAAGTACCGTGTGATGGGCGGTGAACCTTGGGTTGCCACATTCCTCTGACGAGCGTAGTGTACATATTTTCCGATGTAAAGTGCACTTTTGATAGGCGAGAGGTGCCAGTCGGACAGTGTCGCGGTGGCGAGAGGGAGTTCAAGAGCTTCATTGTGCAATGCTGAGTGATCAGCTTGTCAAAGTTGCACGTAACGAACTCCAGCAGTGACGAGGCAGAGCTTCTTCAAACAGTATCCTAGATGACCCGGAATGGACATTGAACTCTTGGTGCTCCATATTCTTTGTCACTGTGAAGGAAAGGTCGACGAATAATAAAGTGCTCCAATGATGTTGGTGCTGAAGTACGTACCTACTCCCGCGCATCTCGGGGCCCTTCCACAAATTGGGGAATGTACAAATCAGGACATTGCAAGTCTTGTGTCAAATCGGCTTCTTGCAGAAGCAGGTGGAGCAATTGGTACGTCCGAAATCAGTGCCTGCCAGATCACGGTCAAGGAGTGGCAGCAGGTCAGGCAAGGGGACGAAATTGGGACATTTCATTACGGCGGGAGCACTCAATGCCTAGTCTTTCATAAGAACATCAGTCTGAAAGGTCTTCCGGAGCCTGGTCGAAGAACAAATGTTGCCGTCCGATCAAAACTTGTGGTGGCGAGGCACTAATCGAGTGCGCATTGGTCGAGTGTAAGACTCGGCCGGAAGCCTCGGAGATAGGCTATGTTAGCAAGAACAAAGTGTAACTGAAGTTTGACGGCGCGACAGGCTTGGTGCCGGCAAGTTTTCCGGCACGGCATGATGCCAAGCAGGATCTATTATGGTACTGTTTATCTTGTCACAAATACCGGTGCTTCGCTTTGCACGTGGGCAGTTTCCAGCAACCTGGACCTCTGTCTTTGGGAGTTCTCGGCCCAGTGCGTTGATCGGTCCGAGGAAATGCGGGGGCACAGCCTCCACGCCGAGATCCGCCACCAAAAATGGCGGAGCGGAGATCTTGGCAACGTCAAGGGTCCGCGTCACGCAGGATTCTGCCAAGGACTTGTTGCGCAGATTCTGATGGCTTGGCTGCATTTCCGCCCGTTCCACCTTGGCTGAAAGGCTCTCTGACCCTTCTATCTTCTTTTCCGCTCCGCTCGCCGTCCGTGCTCGTGCTTGGCCCGCTCTTGTCTGACGTGGAGACATTTCTGGTATGGCTCAAGAATATCGGCACATCCGGCCTTGGCTGCTGGCGTGGTGCCCGACACCAGTGAATACTGCATCGTGTGGTATATAAGTAAGAGATCGCCCTTGGTGGGGAAAAGAAAAGTCCAGACTTTCTCTTATCCCAATGCTATTATCCAGCTGCCACTACCTCGTCTGCCTCAACCCTTCCCCACATCATTCAACCTCCGACCGTCCAAGCAGACTTCTTCCCTAATTTTCGATCCACCATGATCGCCCCTGCCACTCACGATACGGGGCTACCCTCCCTTACTAGACCGGCGCACGCCCTCACCTGTGATGAGGTCGTTGGCGGTCTCCGTTCAGATGGTCTCAACGGATTATCGGCCGCGGACGCAAAACAGCGCCTATGTCATGGGAAAAACCAGATCGACGACGGACCGAGAGTGCAACCAGTCAAGATCTTGATCCGCCAATTTGCCAATGCTATGGTGCTTGTATTGGTTCTAGCTATGGTGGTCTCCTTCGCTGCTGTTTCATCCTGGATTGAGGGCGGCGTAGTTGCGCTTGTCATCCTTCTGAACGTCGTAGTAGGCTTTCATCAGGAGTATAACGCTGAAAAGACAATGGCATCCTTACAGTCGCTCAGCTCTCCGACTGCAAGTGTAGTCAGAGACGGCTCCTCGGTGGTCCTTCCGGCGCCTGATGTGGTGCTGGGTGACATTGTGGAACTCAAGGTCGGAGATACTGTTCCCGCAGATTTGCGGCTCCTAGAGTCTATGAATCTGGAAACAGACGAAGCATTGCTGACTGGAGAGTCGCTGCCTGTTGCGAAAGACAGTACCCTCAAATTTGAGAATGATACCGGTCCAGGCGACAGGCTCAATGTTGCCTACGCATCCTCGTCGGTTACGAAAGGCCGGGGTCGAGGTGTCGTCATCGCGACTGGTATGTCTACTGAAATCGGTACCGTCGCGGCTGCACTTCGTAATAAGGACTCGAAGGTCAGATCCGTCAAACGGCGAGCCGACGGAACTGCACATCCCCTACGACATGTGCAGTCGTGGTATCTTACCTTCACCGATGCTATTGGACGATTTCTCGGGATTAATGTTGGAACGCCATTACAAAAAACCCTCTCCAGACTCGCCCTGCTTCTGTTCGCCCTGGCTGTAGTCTGTGCAATCATTGTCTTAGCCAGCAATAACTTCAACGACAAACCAGAGACCATTATCTATGCTGTATCCTCAGGTTTGAGCTTGCTTCCAGCAAGTTTACAAATAATTTTGACTGTGACCATGGCGATGGGCACAAAGAATATGGTCCAGAGGCATGTCATCGTTCGCAACATGCAAGCACTGGAAGCCCTGGGCGCCGTTACTGATATTTGCTCGGATAAGACAGGTACACTGACCCAAGGCCGTATGGTGGCTAAAGCGTGTTGGGGTCCAGCATTTGGAACCTATAAAATCGGCCCTTCCGAAAATTCAATCGATCCAACGATTGGGGAACTTTCATACAACAAAGATCCTCCAGCGGATCAGTCAGATGACAACGATGTCGTTATGAACTACCGCAATGCTGCGAATGACAACCTGGATCTCAAAGAATTCCTCTTCGTGTCATCTTTGGCCAATCTGGCTCACGTGCACAGGAGCGGGACCGGCGAGTGGCATGCTCGGGGCGACCCCACTGAGATAGCTCTGCAAGTCTTCGCCTCTCGATTTGGTTTCAACCGTTCGGATCTCGTGGAAGGCGAGCACCCAGAATATCATCTGACCGACGAGTTTCCTTTCGACTCATCTGTGAAAAAGATGAGTGTCATCATGAATGACAAAAAGACTGGAGAACACACAATCTATACTAAAGGCGCTGTGGAGCGCGTTCTGGAATCTTGCAGTCACTTCCGACGAGCTACCGGGCACGAAACTGAGACAGTAGAACTTGACGAGGAAGAAATTAGAGAAATATACCAAGTCGTGGAGGTGTTGGCTTCTCAAGGTCTCCGGGTGCTCGCTTTGGCAAGCGCCCCGGTAATGATATCAAAATTCGAAAACACAGAGCTCACCAGAGAGGCTGTCGAGCAAAGCCTTATCTTCCGCGGATTGGTTGGTCTCTATGATCCGCCGCGTCCGGAGTCTGCCATGGCGGTGCAACGTTGTCGCCAGGCAGGAATACAGGTCAGAATGCTCACCGGAGACCATGTCGAAACTGCGCGAGCCATTGCCAAGCAAGTAACGATACTGCCAGACATGGATATGGCCAGCGCTCCTGTCGCAAAGAGCATGGTTATGACAGCAAAAGAGTTCGACGCTTACTCTGATGATGAATTGGACGCTCTGGAAACACTTCCTTTGGTGATTGCCCGATGTTCACCATTCTCGAAGGTTCGCATGATCGAGGCACTCCGCCGACGAAAAGCTTTTATGGGCATGACTGGAGACGGCGTCAATGACTCTCCGTCCCTCAAAATAGCTGACGTGGGTATCGCGATGGGCCAAACAGGCAGCGATGTGGCAAAAGACGCGTCCGACCTTGTTCTCACAGACGACAACTTCGCTTCTATCGTGAACGCTATCGAGGAGGGCAGACGAACCTTCGACAACATTCAAAAATTCATCCTCCATCTCTTGGCGCAGAATATCGCGCAGGTAAATCTTCTGTTTGATTATGTATTTGAAGACAATAGTGACAGTTCACAGGCGTTCACTCTCTTGATTGGCTTGGCCTTCAAAGATAGTACCAACCTTTCCGTTTTCCCGCTTTCTCCAGTCCAGGTAAGTACGTCCTATACTCAAAGTCCTTGAGTTATTCCATGCTGAAGCTCACAGATCATGTTTGTAATCATGATTACGTCCTCCATGCCCGACATGGGTCTAGGGCTGGAGGCCGCCGCTCCAGACATTCTCCAGCGACCACCGCACAATCTCAAGCAAGGCGTCTTCACCATGGAAGTCATGTTCGACATGCTGGCTTATGGTCTGTGGATGAGCGCCCTTTGCTTAGGATCTTTTCTTTTAGTGATGTTCGGTTTTGGAGATGGCAGCTTTGGCGACGACTGCAATGCTCAGTATTCGCCAGCATGCGACACTGTCTTCCGGGCTCGGGCGACCACATTTGTCAGCCTTACCTGGTTCTCGTTGTTCTTGGCCTGGGAGCTGGTTGACATGCGGCGGTCTTTCTTCTTTGTGCAGCCTGGAGACAAGCCGTACTTTACTCGCTGGCTCCATTCGATATCGAGGAACAAGGTTTTATTCTGGGCGATTATCGCTGGATTCGTGTTCGTTTTTCCAACACTGTATATTCCTGTGCTCAACGACAAGGTATTCAAGCATAAGGGCATCACTTGGGAATGGGGAGTCGTCTTTGTTGCTGCGATATTGTTCTTCGCAGGCGTCGAGGCCTGGAAATGGGGTAAGCGCATGTTCTTCAGACGAACCAGTGCAAGAGTCGGCGATGCACTAGAGGAGCAGGGCCTTTCGAGATGCGACACCATTGGTACAAACGTCTCTTCACAGGGCAAGGATAATTAAACAGTTCTCCAACTTCAGGATACAATTCATGTAGCGGGAACGACAAGGTTGATCTAGTCTATCTCGTATGATCGGGTGTGTCAGATAAAATATGGTTGGGGACCGTATTGGTGGTCGTTGCTCTAAGGATGCACTGAGCAATATACTCTCTTGAACTTTCATATATTGGAGCAAGAATCCTGTGTTGGGTCTCGGCCCGGAAAGAGTCCGGTGATACCTTGGTAGCATTGCTCCTCTTCTGCAGCCACGTGTCATTTGTTCCGAGAATCAGGGGACTCGAAATTCTTCTGGCAATATAGTCAATCGCCGCCTCTACCATTGTAGACCGACTCATCACAGCCTTCGCTTCCTCATGTTTTTGTTTATACTGTTCCCTACCGTTTTTCTTCTTCTTTCCATCCATGCGTTGGATACAACCGACTCTATCGATATTACCGATAGATATCTGGTCTTGCTCAAGCCGAAGGTGATTATAGACAAGCATCTCGAATGGGTCGATGTCCTTCATATTATGGCTCGGAAACAGACTGGACGTCTCTTCGACGGAGTCACTCAGCGATATAACTTCTCGGGCCTGCACGCTTACGGCGGGCATTTCGATAATTCCGTCATAACACAGCTGAAGAGTAATGGAGATGTAGAGAATATCGAGGCTGACAAGCTCGTGACTGTCGACAGTACTATTGCCACAGAGCGCCTAGTCAAAGACGTGCCATCTAGGTAAGTCCTCCCAGTGTGATCAAAACACATGTTGACAGATTCAAAGTTATGGGCTAAATCTTTTGTCACAACGAGAATTAAATTTAAATTTCGAATTCCACTACGACACGACCGCGGGCTCGTCTACTTGGGTCTATATTGTAGATTCAGGAGTCTCTGTTAAGCATTCAGCTTTCGGTGGTAGGGCCAGACTCGGCTACAGCGTTTTCGAGAACTTGCCTGACGATGACATCGATGGACACGGTACACATCTAGCCGGGCTCGTTGGAGGTTATGGCTACGGCACAGCACCACGATGCAACATCATAGCGGTTAAAGCCCTCAATAGGTATACCACAAGAGGCGGGCTCATACTTGATGGCTATGTATGGGCATTAAATGACATACATCGTCGACGTCGCCAGGCAAAGGCTGTGGTTCTAGTGAGTCTCAGTATGAAGCATACCGATACGTTCGATAAATACGTGGACAGAGCCTTCAGCAAAGCGATCACTACAGTTGCTCCTGCGGCGAATGATCATCAAAAAGCCTCTCTCCACTCCCCAGGGTCAGCAGATGGCTGCATCACTGTTGGCTCCACAGACTCCCGTCGTGTACGATTACCGGAATCAAATTGGGGTATAGCTGTAAATTTGTTTGCCCCTGGATACAACGTCAAATCCACGGACATAACAAAGAAGGGGACTTCTCGTCGAACAGGCACTTCACAAGCATCGGCGTACGTAGCGGGTCTTGTTGCCTATCTGAAGCGTCTTCGCAACCTACCAGACGCTCAAAGTACCATGACTTATGTAATGGAGCTTGCCACCAAAGGCGTTGTTCAGGATCCGAAAGGCTCTGCCAACTTGTTCGCATATAATGGAGGGGGTAAATGAACGGACAAGCTGATAAAAGGATGATCATGTCTGCTAGTGTTTAGATGGCTCATAAGTGAAAGCGGCCAGTATTGGAAGACCGCCAAGCGATGCAATGGTGAGGTTGCAGTTCTTGGGGTACGCACCAGTACGAAGCCGCTGCGATCTTTTTGTGTTGACATTGCAATATTGAGGGGTTCTCTTGTCACCAAGAACATCTGCTGCTGCCATGTCTCCTCCTTGCCCTGACAGGCATCCTGTCCACCGCCCCTTATACTGTGGGTATTTGTTTGTCAGAAAAGGTACTAGGTCGGGCTATTGCGCAGCACTAGAGTTTTCGTCGCTCGCTCGTATTTCTCTACTTTCTGTTCACTCCTCAGCCCGTCACTTTCATCCCAATCACTGAACGTGAGCGGCTTTCATATCGTACCACCCGTCTTCTCGGCCTGCGGATGGGAAGCGAAAGCATGAGGCTGTTCCTCATCTGCAGCGTATTGCAGACGTGAAGAGCAAAGCATGAAACATCAAACCAGTCTGGGACATTGAGCAGTCTGTTTTGATCACGTCCAGCTCACTGTTAGTGACTGACCCGTATGCGACAGATTGCAACAAAATTCAGCATTATACTATATATGTCCACAAACACTTCACTTACCCGATCCCCTTTTGCAACTACTACCTGTCACAGTAAGCGTACGACGATAGCCAGTATTATTTGTTCACGTCAATAATGTTTTGCTATCAGAGCCCGAGGCCGCTTCCCTCTGCAATTTGGGCCCGAGATCTTAAATGGAGCCTGCACATGCCTTCTCAAGGCGGCAAGACATCCCATACCAAAGCAACACGAAAGGCCATCCTCTATCTCTGCTAATGGCTCCAAGTCTCATACGTGCAGTGCCAAGTACAAGAGAATCATCAAACTGTCCTTTTACGAGCCAAAACTATGGCAAATTTTACGATGCATCGTATGATGGCCCCACTTGGATCTATGACATGTGTATGCTGATCGTTTGTCAGTCCCCGCTCTGTGTCACCGCTTCCCGGCGCTAGCGCAGATGAATTGCTCAATGGCTGTCAGTGCTTCTACGGGGAGACTCTCAGCCCTACAAAGAAGCCCACGAGCTCGAGCACCACGAATACGGCTGATCAGACAGCGTCGGCGACCTTCACTGATGAGCCAACGACTGATATCACCACGGACGCCACTTCCACGATTGTGGTGGTCGACAATTTGACCACCACAACCGCGACTGCGGATGTGGATACTACTACAGCAGCATTGGGAGCCAATGAAGACGTATCAACCACTACAGTGTCGCCTTCTTTGACAACTAGTGCAATTCCAATTGCCACCACCCACGCTACTACCTCTGCTACAACTTCTACCACTATTTCTACAATTGCGGCCGCAGCCACTTCTTCCACTACCTCGACATCCACTACGACTGTTATCACATCTACCACTACCACTACGCCTACGACTACCACTCCTACAACAATGTCAGTGACGACCACAACTACATCGGCTTGTGTAAGCCTACCTGTCAACACAACCAGTAGATACTACAACAACGGTGCAAAAGCCTACTACACCGGAACGCGGAGCCTGAGTTATAACGGCTTTGGCACGACACAAACCGGCGCCCATCCCACGACATACACGACCTACTCAAATGCCTCGTCCATTGCTGCATCGTCTGTGATTGGAAGCTGTTTGTCACTCGCAGCATATGCTCTGGACCCCAGTTCCACTGAATTCGAAGCCAACGTTCATTATGAAACGTCGATGGTGTCATAGATTTGTTATGTCTTCGACGAGCCATTTGTCCAAGGTGACTGCAGTCCAATCGGTGCGGAGCTAGTATTATTTGTTCCTATGGATATTGGATATAAGGAACTGGGGTTCGCGGTGGATGTGCCTTGAGATGAATTGAGCGAAGTTTTTGAATCATGGTCGTCTGATGATACTCCCCGCTCCTTACCTTCTTGTGCATTTTACTCACTTGCTTGCCTTTCTGATTATGCTGGGTCGATTGCAATATTCATCTCTCTGTGTTTCATTCTTACTCGCCGCAATGTCTTGTGTGCAATGAAGCATTAGTGGTGATTTGGAAGCTTTCCAACTGCTTTTCCATATTGAATCGACTCGACGACGACTGTGTGCTTATCTGGGACGTCCCCATCTAAATCCTATGTGGCGATTTCGGGGCGCCTCAGTCTTTGGATCAAGACCACGATCCTTGTCTTTAGTTTGAAACTCCAAGTCGCGACGACGCATGCGCTAAGCATCATACTGGTGCCCGTGAAGAAGATGATTCCAGCATATCTCTTAAGGCCGTATTGGTTTCTGATGCTGAGCCCATGCAATAATGAGCCGCTGATCGGGCCCGCGAGAACATTACCAATGCCCTTTTCGAAGCATAACAAGGTGAAGATCATGGATGAGGTTTGTGGGTTCTGATCAATACTGCTGCTCATCCGTGCCCACATGGCTGTGAAAGCGCTTCCAAAGAATCCGTAGATGATGACAAATCCGATAAGCGGCGGGAAGGAATGAGATGAGCCCCAAAGAACAAGAGTTGCTACTCCTGTTATCACAGTCGACGTGCCGATGAGCATATCGAGCGAGAGTTTTCGGTCCGATAGATAGCCGAAGAGGAATTGGCCCAAGGTCTGAGAGACACTCATCAATGTCAAGAGAAGAGCCCCCTGTTGGTTTGTAGACCCCAGGGTAGTGGCGTATAACGGAATGTAGAGTGAGGGTACAAAATAGCCCAGACCCTGTAGAACATTTGACGTTGAATAGATCCAGAACAGAGGATTAGAGAGGAACTTCCAGTCAACCTGAGCAGCCTCTGAGTTTGCAGAACTTGGCAGACGACCTTTCAGCAGCGGGATCAGGGGGCCGGTCAACATGGTGAGACTGACAGCCATAGCACGAAGGGTGACCTTGTACCCGAACCTGTCCAGGAGAATCTGACAGATGAGAGGGAGAACCGCACCCGAAGCTCCAGATGCGCCGCAGAGAAGGCCATATGCCATTCCACGGCGGGCTACCCAGTACTCATTGACCATATCAAGTATGGGGTAGTAGAAAACGAGGAATCCAACTCCGTATGCAACGCCTTGTGTCACGACAAGCGCTTCGAACGTGGTGGTGAATGAGCCAACGAAGACTCCGAGGATGCAGAGTGGCCCTGCACTGGAGTCAGTAGATGGGAAGAACGAGTGTTGTGTAAGTACGTACAACCAAGCCAGATCATTTGTCGTCGATATTTATGAAAGCGTTTGATGAACGGGATGGTCAAGGGAGCTCCAAGATAAGATAAACCGGTGGCTACGGTCCCAATCACAGAGATGTAGCGGTTATCGGCATACTCGGGGAGTTTCGAATAGTAGTTCTGGAAAACTCCGAATGATAGTGGAAATCCTTGAGTAAAACTCAGCCTTCTGAAGACTGATTGACGAAAGAATCATGACGACTCACCCCACAGTAAGGCCTCGAATACGAAGGCTGTGCCCAGCAATTGCCATGCCGCTCGCCCTCGATCGGTGGGTTCAAGCTGGAACTCTGCCGACGTGTGCCGTGAACGAGTGTCTTCCTGCCTCGTCGGGTCACCCACGCGTATTTCTTGGAGCTGTAACGTGCTGTCAGACATATTTTCTCACAAAATTTATTGATCCTTGATGCCTAATTGAGCAATCTTTCATGCCAAAAGACTGTTCGCGAGAAAAACAAAGAGATGATGACCTCATCTGACATGACCTTGAAGTGCAAGTCGGACCTCGGCAATGCAAAAGGAGTGGTCGGTCTTGGCAGTCATGAGCCCCGCCATGCCGCCCAGCTCTTTGATGGTTTACGGAGGCAGGGATGGCGGGCCAATACACCTTCAAGAATAGTATAGCAAGGCAATTGGTCAACATGGAAGATTTCTCGGATTACCACCCTCGCAAAATTCCGACCCTCTACAGCTTCAGCTACTATCTTCAGATCATTCCTTGACTGGAAATTCTTCCCAATGACCCTACTTCAAGAGGGTTGCGAATCCGGTGCGATGACACCAATACCAGGGTATGACCCATTGACGGGCGAGCCACTAGAGCTCACACTCGCCGATCCGTCGGCATCAGTTTTAATGCCAGCATTCTGACCAGGCTTAGAGAACAAGTCCACCGGACAATTGAAGTAACCATCATCTGTGAACAACGGCGCGATAACACCCTTGAGGAACCCAGAGTAGGCTTCGTATGCCAAAGATATCTCGCTGTCGAGCTGATTAGGCGCAAGGTCAAGCAAGTTTTCAGCTAAGAAGCAGCCTAGTGCTTGTGGAGAAAGCGCTGTGATATTTGTGCCATCAAGTGGAACGAAGTTGCCAATACCCTGATTGCCGCCGAGCTCGCGTGGATTCTTAAGGAACAGGTTTCCGGCTCCAAGGAGAGCTTGCGGTAAGGTGAGTGGGTCACCTCTGCGGTACCACTGGTCCGGGAAACGCTCGTCCAAGAAGAACGGAGCTACATTCGCATAGTTTGCGTCATCCTGAGTGGTACCGTTCGCCAGTCCAGCGGGGACGAAGAAGCGAGCAGCGTGCGAGACGATGAACCAGATTACACCAGCAAAAAAGTCCGGGTTAGTCTCTCGAGAAATGTCGTAGCGGTAACCCTGCTATGATCAGTATTTTACGAGGAAGTAAAACATGTCAACGACTTACGTTGTCATCTGCTTGGGTATCGAGGTTGAAGTTGCCATACTTGTCCGCAATGGCGACGTACTCGTTCCAGCGTTGCAAAAGGAAGTTGGCATTGTTGCCAAAGTGAACGTCCTGCCGCGTGATACTTCCGTCTATTTCAAAGACACCATGCTTATCGAGGCCAAGAGCAGGAAAGGATGGACCGAGGCTGTTTGGAACACGGGAGTCGGCTCCGCCGATACTGTATTTGCCAGTCACAAGATCGCCTCCAGCCAGGAGTCCGACGGCAGACAGGAAGGTCGAGAGTACAAAGTCAAAGCCATACCCAGTCTGAACTGCGTTAGATGCCTCAGCGAAAGAGGTGATCTAGGAATGTCAGAAAGGATGAAAACCGGCAGGAAGGAAAATTCTTACTCCATCTCGGGATATGTATCCGTGGTTTGCGAGTGCATTCAGCGTTGGGCAAATACCACGAACATCAGTAGGGCCAGGCGCCTGGAATTGGTGATTGGGGTCGTCACCAGGGATGAGAGCCAGCCCTTGAGGCTGAACGGAGGGAATGTCAAGAGCAGAGAGGATGCCAGTCAATGGCTGCAGGACGCCGTTCACTGCCAGTCTGGGTCAGTGGTTGTTTGGCATGGAAGGCACCGGGACATACAGAGACCTCCACCCAATGGCAGATCAAGGAGTCCATCACGCTTGCGTGGGCCACGGAGTTCATGGATATTTTCCGATTTGGCGACGATCTCTCTACGATGTTGCTTGAAGAGAATGTCAGCCATCTTGGGGTCTCGCTTGACCGCGTCGAACTTGGCTTCATCCTCTGGTGATAGAAGTCCTGCGCGCTTCATATGCTCGAAAGGACAAGGGCCAGCCAGCACGGAGGCCGATAGGCTCACGAGAGCCAAGACGAAGGAAGACTTCATGTCAGACTAGTAAATGAAAAACTGAGTAACTCGACTCGATTATAGAGTGGTCCGAGGCAGCGTTTTATATTTCTTCCGCTGTGGTTTCTCCAGTGGAGGCCTCTGGGCTTCTGGTGATATCCGAATATCGCCGCTGCGAGCACGCCATTCGATGTGAGGTTGCGATAAGTGTGCGCCGCCGCGGAGAAGTGGTCTGCCCGGTGAGTACAGCTTTGCATTGCAGTAGCATTGGGTGATCGATCGCCCGATTCTATCAAGAGAACTTCTCATGGATTGATACTTTCAAGACAGATGACATCCGAACGGAACAGATTGACTGCTGATCCCTTCCAAGCTTTTTCAGCATGCGCCAGCAGGATGCCTCTAAAGTTGCCGATCGGATGGTTCTGCTGGTCCAAAATGCTCCCAATTGGGTTTTGGCAGATTTCTGCAAGGATGGCTACCGGCAAACAAGTGGATAATGATCGACTGGTGAGTTGGGGCAACCATTGAGTCGGGAACCCCACAATCCGGAGACCAGGAAAGGAAGGGGCTAAGCTTCTTATGATCTGCATGTTACTGCCTCTTCGAGCCGCACGCTAACCGAAAGAGGGTGTGAGCGCAGAGCACGCCTTATTTGCTCAGCTGCAATCAGTGCCCAGGTGCAAGAGAACGGCAATTTTCGAGTAATGAGTCTCTTTTGATTCGCTCGCTGGAATCGATGGTGGCCGATGATGCCAGAATTACATTGACCGAGCGAAACTTGCCAACTATTTGGAATCCGCCGCAATTGGTTCAAAGGAGGCCAATGCTGTTTGTGGGCAGGTTGACAAGGCGTGATGATGATCTTTGTCACAACGCGTACGGCATACATGCACTCTGTCGCCGATCGACAAGATATTTCCGACAATACCCCAGCACGTGGGCTTGCACGACACGGCAGCTCCAAGCTCATAGAATGCCGACGGGAAGTAGACGGCGGCGATTCCAGCGAACAAGGGGGATTTTGAGCTATCCATTTTCATTTCGTCACATGCGCCAGAGATCGCCTTGGAACAGTGTTTGTGATGCATAGAGATGCTCCGAGCACGCCATGTTGCTATCACGAAGTTGTGGCCCGTGATTTTGAAAATAAAAGAAGCGATCCGATCTATCTTGTCTAGTCTATCCCATCCATCCGCCCTATCCAAAAGTCCCATTCATTCTACTCAATGCTGATCTAAAGACAATCTTCGGCCACTTGTGCCACCCTACCGTCTCGCACCGCAGCGTGAATTTTGCTGATCCAGCTTCCGATGTTGAGTTTCTTGTTATCTGATGTCTTGTCTTGATCTATTTCCCATGGATGGTCCACTAGACCTTTGTGTAGTGGAATCGAGAGTCCTTTCCTGACGAAGGTGTACATGCGTTCTGCTGCAGCGCCAAGGAACGGTGTAGCGTCTGGCTCACGACCATAGGCTTTCCTCATGTCGATATAGACCTCGCGGGCTGCATCGGCAATACTGTTCGTGTAATCTTGAATCATATTTGCCGTAGGTGTCCTATTGCCTTTCTTACTCTCAAATATTTGGCTGCAAGCGACTAGATTGTCAAGAAGTATAGGTTGAAGTGCTTTGGATGTATCTAGGAACCGTGTTGACGAGTCCTGAGAAACAGTTGTCTCCAGCTTTTTATCAAAGGTAGACCACAACAAGTCCCGCCAGCCCTTGATGTCCGGTACGTTTGTAGTCCCTGTCAAGTACTTCGTCGTAATTTCGTTGAATTTTGGACGAAGTGCTGCGAGGTAGATCTCGTTGAGAGCTCGGAGATCCAAGGCCTGACAAAGAGAATACAAGTGAGCGCTGACCATCAAGGATACTATATCTACTGCTTTGTGGGTGTATCTTGCCGAGACCAAAGCCATAGAGTTGACGGACTGGTTTCCCATCTCCGCCGACTGAACATGACTGCTCACTGTATTCGCAAGAAACCCTAATTCCGCCATATATGCCGCCATGCTAATGTCGACCCCTTTCAAAGTGAAGCTCAGGCTTGGTTCATCGAACGCTAGATTCGGAGGCAGTCCGTGGTTCATTTTTGAGTCAAGTAACTCGCTGGATTGTGCGAACAGAAGCTTTCCAATCATTTGTAAGGCATGCCTTGTCTTTTCGGTGGAAGAAGTTACGCTTGTGGCTTGAAAATTTCCTCCATGAAAGGCGTGTTCAGACTGTGTGTCGAATATCGGGTTGTCGGTCGTCGAGTTCAACTCGGTCTCCAGCTGCTGTTTCGCGAGGGAAAGGTCTTCCAGACTTGGGCCAAGCCACTGCGATGCCGTCCTCAGTGCGTATCGATCTTGTCTTAATGAGCGCTTGTCCTTGTCTGCCGCCTCTTGAACCAAACTTGAACCCCGAAGTGCTTTCCTTATGTTCTTGGCAACTTCGGACTGCCCGCGATGTGGCCTGACAGCACCAATGAAAGGGTCAAAACTCTCTGTAGAACCGTTCAGAGCCTCAACGGCCATTGCGGTGAGTATTTGAGACAAGGAAGCCAGCTGATTCGCTTCGAACAAAGCAAGACCAGCCACTGCTGCTGAGAAAGCAGTCCCGTTGAGAATTCCAAGACCTTCTTTCGCACCAAGTCGCACAGGTTTGATATTTTTCCTTTCCAGTGCCTTGTGCGACGGGACCAGGGATCGACGATCATCTTTCAAGTCTGTCCAGCATTGTACATCCGGATTTCCAGATATAGCGCTTGCTATATAAGACAACGGGCTGAGATCCCCAGACGCAGAAATAGAACCATGTAAGGGAACCAATGGTATCACGTTTTTCTGTAGGATCTCCTCAAGAGTCTTTAAGACACACAACCGAACTGCGGAATGGCCCCGGACCAAAGAATTCAACCTTACGACGATAGCAGCTCTTACCCAAGTTTCAGGCATTGACATCGTTGCAAGGTCAGCTTCGTAGTCCAAGGATGAACGTTCAGGGACTACACCACAAAGTTGCATCTGAAGCAAGGCGGTTTGCAGGTCCTCGAACTGATCTGTAGTAGTGTCTGCGCTGCCTCCAAAGCCTGTCGTAACTCCTGTCCCCGTAAATTCAGTAAGCTTCCTGACTGTTGATTTTGAACTCTAGTATCTACCATATATGGAATGGCCGGCATCGAGTTTTCGTTGCAGAAGGTCAACGCTCGCATGTATCTTGTCGACCAGCTGAAGACCATCATCGATACGGACAGGGATTCCGATCCTTCCATTTGGTAAGTCAGCACAGAGCTTCAAATGAGGATTCTTTCACGCCATAGATGTCTTACCGCGCTACTGCCACTAGCGACCGTAAACTCAAGTTCTCTCCGTTCAATACGACAATCTGTCGAGACTCTGCAGTATACTCGAGGGGTTTTTTCCTGGCTGTACAGCCGTTTTGTATATATCGAGTTCGTTGTCCTGCGGCTGGGTGATCAGGAATGCTATTGGTATCATCCTCAAGCTTGAGTTGGAAGCTGTCATCTGAGTTGGGCCTGTGGATACTCTCCATCATGCGATCAGTCTTGAGATCCGGAGCGTAAAGGCGGTCAATAATCCTGCTCCCACTGATGGGGCTGCCAACATCCTTGTGGAAGCCCATAATGAAGTCTCAACCGATCTGCCCGGCAGTGGAATACCGATCTTGGACAGAAAAGGTTTGCACCACTGAATACCCTGACATCACAACGCAGGATCCAGCGAAAAGAATTTGCTGTGGCGCTCAGGGGAATTGTCCCTTCCCGGACGCCACGGTGGAATGTCATTGGGTGGGTCGCGCGGGTAAACACCGGAATTTGCCGGAGGGGGAAATGGAGGCGGAACCGTGAGAGACGGGTGTAGCAAAATGTCGTGCCGATGGCAGCCTCACCGTCCTATCATCGCAAATGACAGAGTACAATGGGTCACGAATCGAATGCAGAATCGCAGCAAGTCGATCACCTTAGTGAAAAGTGACTGGGCTGGAAAGATATCGAACGCGTCGAGATAGGATAGAGCGATCGGCCATGGGGGCCGTGGGACGAACCGGTCAAGAGAAACAAACACGTGTCATACCCAAACGAGGTCAATGGACATGCGAAACAAAAATTGTACGTTTTGCAAAAGAAACCACGATAAGATTGAGGGGCTATCCAGGTCACGGTAAGACAGTCGGCGTGGCTTGGCGTATCGCATTTATCGTACGAGGCTGTTCATCATACGATATAGGCGATCGTACGATAGCATACGTAGCAGAGCCGCAATCATGATGTCTGTAAATCTTATCTCAAGTACCGCTTGAAAGACCCTTACAGATGTAACATTCTTGATGCGCCATTCTACCGCTGCTATACCAGCAAGACCTTCGAAGTACTGGTTCCCTACACAACCACAAAGCAGCTAAAGCGCCATGAATCGCTCAGATTACAAGGCGATGGTTTTGGGTCTTACCGTCAGCACCGACGAATGGATCGCGCTTTGTGCATTAGGCTTTGCAATACTGACCATCGTCACCATTCTCTTCCATGTCGGTCGACAGCTTTTACTCGCAAATCGACACGAGCCGCCAGTGGTGTTTCATTGGCTCCCATTTTTGGGAAGCACCGTTTCTTACGGCATCGACCCGTACAAATTCTTCTTTGACGCTCGGAAGAAATACGGCGATATCTTCACTTTCGTCCTTCTCGGCCGCAAAACAACCGTCTATCTCGGCACTGCCGGTAACGACTTCATTCTAAACGCGAAGATCAGAGATGTCAATGCCGAAGAAGTGTATGGCTGCCTTACCACACCGGTCTTTGGAAAAGACGTCATCTATGACTGCCCCAATTTGAAATTTATGGAGCAGAAAAAGGTTAATAACATTTCCACTCCGATGTAAGTGTGCTGACGGGTCTGGAAGTTTGTCAAGTCTAGTCTCACGACTACCGCGCTACAGTCACTTGTACTGGCGACTCTACAAGAGACTCGCATATTCTTTTCTAAAGAAGCCGCTCACAAACGCTTCTCTTCCAAGAAAGGCACCTGCGAGGTTTCATCGGCAATGGCTGAGCTTACACTTTACACTGCTAGCAGATCACTACAAGGACAAGATGTACGAGACAAATTTGACTCTACTTTTGCTGACTTATACCACGATCTTGACATGGGATTTACACCAATCAATTTCATGCTACCTTGGGTGCCTTTACCACATAACCGAAAGCGGGACCTGGCACAGAAAAAGATGGCAAATATCTATATGAACATCATCAAAGACAAACGAGAAGCACCACCGAATGACCATGATGGAAGCCTGATTCGGGAGCTGATGGACTGCAGATACAAGGACGGATCAGCAATGCAGGACCACGAGATTGCCCATATGATGATTGCACTCCTAATGGCTGGTCAACACTCGTCATCTTCGACGATATCCTGGGTCGTATTAAGACTGGCTTCACGACCGGATATCCAGGATGAGCTTCTCGCAGAGCAACATCATGTGCTTGGCCTCCATGCAGATGGATCTACCAAAGACCTGACCTATCAAGATATGTCACGACTTACCCTACACGCACAGGTGGTGAAAGAAACCTTGCGCCTCCATTCACCTATCCACTCTATCCTTCGCAGAGTCATATCGCCCATGCAAATTGAAGGAACAGCGTACGTAGTCCCAGCTTCCCATAATCTCCTCGCCTCTCCAGGAGTCACAAGCCGAATGGACAAACACTTTCCGCAACCGCTGCTCTGGGAACCGCACAGATGGGATAATGCTCCGACCCAACGCTACGCAGATTTGTCCCCCGTCAGTCACTCTGGTTCACTCCCAGGGACACAAGGCAGCGGATTTGGCGCAATTGGCAAGGGTGGCACATCGCCTTATCTACCCTTCGGTGCTGGAAGGCACCGATGTATTGGCGAACAATTCGCCTACACACAGCTACAGACCATTCTCGTCGGCATTGTAAGGGACTTCAGGTTTACCCCTAAGCATGGGCAAGGAAAGATGGTGGAAACAGACTACAGGAGCCTGTTCAGTCGTCCAGTGAGCCCTGCATGGGTATCTTGGGAGCGCAGGGACCCGGCCGAACATGATTGAGGGTGTATGATCACGAGGTATTGAGTCTGATCTATTGCTATTTCACCTGTTGTGTAAATCACAATCGATTCTGTTTCCCTAGGAATATAGTGATGATAATGCTGGTAAGACGATCACAAAAAGATACCCCATTATGAACAATCCCTGGGGATACCTTATCACAAAACCCTTGACCCACTGATGTTCGCTTGTCCGGTTCAAGCTGAAATATAACTTCCTGGCGATTTGAGGCGTTCTCGCAGCTACACCACATGGTCGGCAGGAAGTTGAATAACGTGACCATACATTTCTGTGCTCTCTGTACGTTCCAGAGGGACAGCATTACCCAAAGAATTGTGTTTTGACAGAGACTCCTCGTCTTCGCAGCTGCGGAAAGCCTGCCAGCGTTTCAGTAGGGGTCGTAAGGCAGCTAGAGAGATGGCGCCAATCCCCACTGCTGTTTCTGCACCAGAAAGCATGGTGATAGGGACTAGTTGACCAAAGTACTCGGGTGAATGAATTATACGAAGATGCTTGATGAATGGTATGCGTGCCACGGAGAGTAAAGAGCCAGCAATCCCTAGCATAAGAATAGCGCAGACTTGAACCTTGGACTGGCGGCTCATCATGGATCCCCAGATCACGAGTATAGGAGTAGTGATGAGGATCCAGTCGACTATTGCATTCAAGATTGCAGAGGTGTAGATGACCCAGCCTAGGATATCCCAGCTTAAGCAGTGACCATAGATGAAATTGAACTTGTCGGGAGATCCGCACTTGAATAAAGCTAAGAAGAAGAACCCAGTGCTGTAAATTGTGAAAATGGTCACACTGACACGAATAGTCCAGATCTGCCAACGCCGCTGAGGAATCCTGAGGAAGAACAGAGCTATGGATAGCTTCAAAAAGACTTGGTTCATGATATATAGCAGCATAGACGCAATGTCCAACTAGACGAGGATCGTTAGTCGCTATATTGTTCTCTTCGGATACTGCGATGAGATCTTACCGCGCTCACTTCGAGCAAGACCGCTGTTATGCCATGTCTCTTCGTGATCAACCCGCTTCTGAAGATTACCGCGGCATCAGCAACGAAGATGCACTGAGAAAGAATCAGCGAAGCTTCTCTGTAGGCATGTCGGTAGATTTATGCTTACGAAAGAAAGTAAGAGTAGCCAGTCATCAAGGCCGAACGACTTAATGATGACAGTCCTGACATAGATACGTAGGGAGAGGATGACAGCCACGAGTATGATCGCAAAACTAGTAAGTCCCATATATGCATCGGGTTTGAGCCCGTATTTGGCAATCTCTTCTGCCGCCTGGCTCATGGTTGGACTTCAGTATCCAGTATCCTGGTTCATCGCATTGCTGCACTGTCAATCATCGGAAGTATGGAGAAGCCTATCAAGGATGGTCAACGCCCAAACGATAGAAAGCTGACGACATACATACAGAGGTTCGGGACATGACGCGATGAAGGTGATGAGAAAGTTACCAAGAACAAGCAGTGTTTTTTTTCATGAATCTTGACTTGCAGCTGTCACGTGGGAAGGATGTGTGTTGAGCGGTTCGAGTGGATCGTGTTCGTTTGGACATGTTGCTCATTACTCGAGTTCCCTGTTTGCTGCATATTTTGCGACCTACCACCATGACGGATCATCAACACTAGGCCTAGACGCAGGACGCTAGCCGAAGGTAGCGGCTTGGTGCCCTTGTCTGCCGACCTGATTGCGCTCCTGCCACCGACAAGAACCGGGGTCCAGCTGGACCCCCCCTGGTTGTTTCGTCGTTGACAGGTCGACGATATTCTTAATGAGTGGGGGTAGACTTCAAATATTAATGGAGTACCCAATGAAGAAGCAGCTAAGCGTCTCCTGCCTTTGGGGCGCATGAGTGCAGCTTGTCTCGAATTGATTCTCCATCGATTGAACACCACCACCACCACCATAAAATACCTCTCCACTCCAATAATAGAACGGCTCGTAGTGTCCAGTGAAGCGAAATAGAAGACCCACCATTGAGATGACAGCTGCAGCTCGAGAGTCACAGCGTGCCGCCCCTCCTTCCCGTTTGGGCGCGACCAAGTAATACAATGTCTCTATGTACCTTGAACGTCTCATCCATTCCGGGATTGCTCCGAAGTTCCCCGTGACACAAGTCTATCATTAGTGCTCACTTCAGGAATTGGCTAGATCCTTCAGACGGGCAGACGCCACTGCATTTGGTTTGTCTCAGGTCTACAACCACTCTAGAGGAGTTAGTCGGTATCAGGATTGCGACCAGTCTGATCACGGTTGATCTGACGTTCCGATGCGTCCCGCCCGCTGCTAGTGGCCAATCAAAGCCAGAAACACCACACCTTCGGATCAGGGCAGCCCGGGGATCCTAGAGAACGCATTTGCCGAGTTATCCGGCACCAAACCATGAGCCGGATTTGCCCATTACTCACGACAACTTCTCAAGCACTTGTGCTTGAGTCATGAAAATTCTGACCAACTGCGTCCGAACCTCTTTGGAGCGGCGAGAGAACATACTTATGAATTGGTCAAGCTCGGCATACGTGATGTTATCCATGGAATTAGGCCGCGAGAAAACCAGCCAAGTGCGACAGGTCTAATTTGCACAAATGATTGAATACTCTTCTGATAGGCAAGTACTGCTAGTGAAACATGACCCACCGAAAGTGAAAGACTTACTCGTATGTTCGAAACTCCACTTCATGGCCTATATCTCTCAAAGCTTCCGTCGAACGAGATGCCCGATCTCATCTGACTCTAGGATAATCATATCCATGATCCATGAGCACAACAACTGCGTGATCAGGGCCACAAGAAGTGTGGCATGTACAAGGTCCTGCTCTGGCATCGCCGAAATGCACGCGTTTAACTTGGGAATATCAATCCAAAATGTATGCGTCTTCAGCTTATCAAACATCGGAAGGTAGGTTGATAGCCCTATAGCTGCGCCAGTCTGGTGAAATATTCCAGTGGCAGCGCCGAAGCGAGCAATGCAACCTCCTTGGGAGAAACGTCCTGGAGTGCTTCAGTGAGTCTCCAAACGTCTCAATGTATCAGACCAAACTCAAACCAACTGCGATCCGACTAGGAGTGCTTTCGGCAGCTATCTCACGGGTTATAACGGCGCGGACTGCTTTGCTCTCCTGTAATATACCATCCTTATGGTTGCGATCCGAAGTGATACCATTCCATGTGGGCTAGACCTGAGATCAGGACTGGTTCAAACAAGGAATTGCCACTGTCCATTTTTCTAAGCACGTACAAGATGGAACCAGGCCGGCATACGAATGCCCTCATTGCCCCACTGTAGTCCGCGTGTCAGAGTTATGGAACCAGCCCGGATTATCAAGATAATACTCTTACAAGGGTGACGTCTCGACTTGGGGCGTTTGGAAGAACGAACTTCGTTCCTGACAGTCCTTGACCAGATTGCATTTGTACAGCAGAGTCCAACCTTGATGGAGCTTTGAGCATGACACCCAATGGAGCCGCCAGGGATCATAAACTCACCAATCCGACACTGAGTCTACGAGTCCATGCAGAAAGATGATAGATGAATTATGCAGTCTTCCTAGCGGCATAGTCAACACCGAGTCAAAATAGTCCATGAGTGATGCCGAACGAAGCGTGCAAACTTAGCAACGAGTGGCTGCAGGGAAACAGACTCATCTCAGGTATTAAGTTCCAGCACGAGGATTTATGGCAGCCGGGAAAAAGCTGTGGCTGCAAGCATTGCACGCTCTTACCTAGACCGGGAATGGTCAATATTGTATTCAGTCGGGCATTGTTTCTGTGCATGCTTTTGCCCCCAGGTAGAGTTCTCAGGCATGATGATGGGATAGACCCCTTTTCAGCTACAAATCTATCTGCACTGATCACCCACCCTTTTTCCACAACAAAGCTGCACTGACTTCGTTGCATAACTACAAAATAACGCAACCTCCTCCATTCGCTGATAATGCGGAAAGTAACAGAAAATAACAATCGCACGACAAATCTATGCCCTTCACTAGCCGCCACAGATAAAGGCATCCTGCCGAAAGGACCACGCAAAGAAGATAGACCTTGTCGTCATGAAGTGTGACGAATGGCCCGCACAATTCTCTAAGGCTCAGCCGGCAGTCATCTCCATGTTCAAGATCAATCTAGCAGATATCTTGGTTGTCATCGTCCATACTGATGGCGACATTCATCTCTGCGACCGTCAATAGTCGTGTAGCCGCGAGAATAATGCTCGATGGTTTACGACTCATAGGGCCTTACTTGGATCTACCAAGTAAGTGCTCGTAAGCACTGTTCACAGTTTGCGGTAGTGTGGCCATAGTCAAGATGTGTTCGAGTGATGTTGAGTCGTTTCCCGGCGACAGACAGAGAATATTCGTTGGCCGCGAGATGGCTCATGCTCTGTGAAGAGTTGTCAAGCCTGGATGAATATTGAGGAAGAACTCGAATGTATAAAGTGGCGTGTGTGCCTGATGAATAGTGAATTTTGGTGTGGGAATGACGGACCTGCTCAGAGGATGCTAGTGCCGTGGAAGCAACCTAATTGCGGACCCACCTGTCCTCACGAGACAACGGTCTCGCAATATCTCACCGAGTCATTTGCTTGCCTCGCTCGCAAAAGCAGCCGCTGCTGAGAAGTATCATCGGTCTGAGACGTGTGACCTTCTGGTTTAGGGAGATACGTCACGAACACGCAAGCGATTGATTAAACTGAAAGCTTGACATGACGAGACCGTCGACCGTCGGAGCTAGCCGAGCTTCAGAGCCGACCCGAAATATGCGCGCGTGTACAAAATCCCGGTAAAAAGCTACCCCGCTCTCGGAGCTCTGCGTCGGCAAGTTCGAAGCCCAGGAGCCAACCTGACAAAATCCCGATCTTATCCAATCTTCAATTCATTCTACGATAACTGGAAACTGGCAAAACCTCCAAGATGGCCAAAGATGCGACTACTGATTCGGCATATCGCCAATATTTGCCTGATCTCGGTCAGCCGAGGTTTACAACCATGAAAACTCAAAATCCTTATGAATATGCGGATGCCTTTCGAAAAACTCATCAACCACCATGGCTCTATGCGCTTTACAGGCATTGGCGTGAACTGTTTGAACAGCCTTTCAAAGGTGTGACTACTGATGGTTAGTTGAAATGTTGTGTAGTACCCATATTGTGTCGATTGACAGCGTGCGTAGGGATTGTAAGATCCGGCCTATTTCAATTGCAAGACGAAGGCATTCCAATCGAAAGAATTGCGACAAAGGTCTCGGATCTGCTGAAAATACTGAATGCAAGGCAATTTGAGCGAGTCGCATACCATGTCGACTCCCCAGAATGGCGCTCGTGGTCAAACCCAGAGTTTCTCTTGTCCGACAAGGGTATTCGCCTCGACGACCCGGACACAACTGTCGAGGTTCGAGAATCAATTCTGAGCGTTCTCGCTACCACGCTCTCTCCTGAAGGATACAAAAAAGCCATTGGAGCTATGCGTATTAACCACTTCCTTGGAGAGCTTGTTCACTGCCCTCAGGTCATGAACGAGTATTCTTATAACTTTGTCCTCTTCGGGACCCCTTCGACAACACGACCTTGGGGATTCTCATTCTATGGTCACCACCTTTGCTTGAATATCTTCTTCTTCCGTACCCAAATCTTCATTTCGCCGTGGTTTACTGGAGCCGAGCCAAACGAAATCGATGTTGGACCGTACAGCGGGACTCAAATTCTGACGCGGGAGGCGGATCTGGGTCTCAAGCTCATGCAGAGTTTGAGCCCAACATTACAGTCTCGAGCTCAGATATATGAACAGATGCATCCTGATCCTAAGATGCCTCCGGGTCGCTGGAACCATGACGACCAACGCCACCTTTGTGGAGCATATCGAGACAACAGGATCGTGCCATATGAGGGTATCAAATACACGGATCTCGAGCCCGGGCAACAGAGAATTGTCGGGGACATTTTGAACGAGTATTTGTTGTATTTGCCGCAGCGTGCACGTCAGATTCGATTGGAGCATGCTTTGTCGTTCGCCGACGAGACGTACTTCTGCTGGATTGGTGGATTCAAAGACCAGGATCCGTTCTACTACCGCATTCAAAATCCGGTCATCATAATCGAGTTCGATCATCACTCAGGGGTTTTCTTAAACAACAAGATGCCAGCCAAGTTCCATATTCACACTCTATTGAGGACGCCAAATGGAGGTGATTATGGAATGGCAATTCGACGTTTGATTGAGCCAGTGTCCGATAGTTTTGTTTGGGATGGAAAATAAGATATTGTCACAGGGATCGGACCTTCATATTTTTCTCATAGATCGTATTTGCCAGGGCATGTTGAAACAGTGGTATGCAAGCATCAGCGCGTGGAAAGTGCACTTACAAATCCATAGAGTCTGTACACATTATACCATACTCATCGTCCAATAGAGAAGACTTGGTGTCAGCCATTTCCGTGTCACCGACTTTAATGCTGTGTATTCTCGTGGTCGATGATACTCAGTGAACAGTCCGGTCCACAGGGAGTTTAGAGCAAAGCAAAGCCTGTAATAACTCTGGTTTTGCTTCTTGTGCAAGCTGCCCTGAGCGGCCCACGTGTAGACATAGTTGCTTTTTGAAGTGGTCCCATTCAGTACATTTAACGTAGATATACAATCCCAAATGCTCCCTGATATCTGTCCTGATGCTTCCCAGTGTTGTGTCTTGCGACAACAAGGAAAAATGCGCTGATCGGGTCACACATTGATACCATTGCCATCTTGCAATGAACTTTGACTTAGGAACAACTCCTCGTGGTCCTTTAATGAGAATTCGAAATCCCCGTCGTGCGCGAACATATTAACACTGAGGCTACCTCACGACCAACGAAGATATGGAAGGAGGTCTCGCCACTGACTTTGCTTACAAATCAGCAACTTACGATCCTTAGCAAGTCAGCAGGTTTCCGGTGAGCTTGTGGTGTTGACGCGGACCGCGCGTATATATAGAGATGTAGGGGCATTGATGAGCCTAGCGCATGACCAGAAAATTGCTTGGATCAGGTGAGCAAGATCCCTCTGCTTCGTCAAAGAAATGGCTCGAGCCAGTGAAGAAAGCACCATTATTATCGATCCAGACGACTAATCTCGAAAGCAAGCCATTCAATCCGAGAGATCTGATTCCTCCTCTCAACATGACCATCCGTCTGAGACCTTCCATATGGACTTTGTAAGATTCCCGCGTTCCGTACATAGCTTCATAGCTTGCTAGCTTAGCAACTGCGCCAACCATCTGATCACTGAGACAGAGTGACTGATTCTCGAGATCCTGCTGGACGAAGTCAAGGGCTTCTGTCCGTAGTCGTAACAGATTTAGCGCATCTCTTTTATTGCAGGTAGTCGCCCGGTGGGAAGCAGCGATCAGGATGATGACACAAAAGAGGGATCTGTTGGCCATCGTGAGGGGAAACCAGGAAGACCGTAGGAGACCTCTGGCATCTGGTCCGTCAAGCTCCGGGATGTCCACTGTCATGTGTTGGACGTAGTGATCGACGACAGCAGGTAGATAAGGCTGCCATGGAATAGGGTACGTCTTGAATGGATCTGTCCTCACACCTCCAATCATCATTGATTGCAGACTGATGTATTTCGAGGCAGACATATCAGTATCGATTCGTTCTTTGGTGGCGTCTATGAGCCGTCTCTCAGAAGCTCTTGGCCTGCCACTCAGTTCCTGGTTCTTCGATATCGCATTGAGAGTCTTTCTGATCGGCAAAAATGATGTCCGACCATTTTTGTCCTGTTGTGGTCTGTATGGTCGCTGTGCGCGAGCTGCGTGCGCTCTTACTCTCAGTCTCGTTTGTGCATTATTGGTGTCCGTAGGATTCTGAACGTGAACAAATTCGAATGACGGACGCTCCATTTCTCAAGCCATAGCTAGCAGCAAACCTCTATAGACTACTTCGCCGATAAGGCAAGCAAGTAGGACTAGAAAGTGCAACACTGTCGATTCCCATGGGCCAAGCTCTCCAAAAGACGCACGGCTGACGGGACGAAAGGGGAGAGGCGAAGTCCAGCTGGCAGGAAAATTGGGAGCCAGGTGAGTGCCAAGCCATGCGGGGCCACGATGCAAACTTCGGAGATCACCCGCTCCGTGGCGCATGAGACCCTTTGATTCAGCTGGTTTCGTGGATGGAAAGATCCTTGCAATGTGTTCAAATAGTGAACAACATCTGAATCAATGTTGGAGCTAGAACACATGCCGTCGTTGCAAAGGGCTACCAGGCTGGATCAAGCAGCGAAAAACATTTGCAACGATGAACACTAATCTCATTTCGAGCTATTTTCTAAAGCCAATTGGGTCAAGAGCCGGCCGATCGATGGGTGGGTATACCCAAGACATTCAGACCAGACGACTTGTCATATCAACGACTAGTATAGCCTCCATTGGCGAAGATCGTTTGCCCATTCATCCAGGCTCCGTCCGTGCAAAGAAACTTGAAGATGGGAGCGATGTCATCCACATCTGTCAACCTGCCACCAATCGCATTACTCTTGTGGAACTCCACGGAATCTGAAGTCTCTTGTCCATAAAAGAATGGCGTATCCATAGGCCCTGGCGCTACCGCATTGACAGAAACTCTTCGGCCCATGAGTTCTTTGCTCAATCCTTTAGTGAAGAATTCGACAGGGCTTTTCGATCCCTGGTAAAGTGAGTAGAATGGTGTATAGGCTGCCAAAAGACTCGTGACGGTATTGATAATCTTGCCGCCGTCTTGGACGTGAAGCGCAGCTTGTTGAGTGATCAGGAAAGCCGACTTGGAATTAACAGCGAACATCTTATCGTATTCGGCTTCGGTGATCTCGCTAAAGGATTTCTTCAAGACCATGCCCACAGTATTGATAACGATATCCAACTGCCCGAAATCGCGGACCACATCTTTGAACAGCTGAATGACGTTTGCAGAGATTGTCAAGTCGGCCTGGTAGATATGTACCCGAACGCTTGGGTGTTGCTTAGACAAGATCGATTTGATACCCTCAGCGCTGGTCTTGGAGGAGTCAGAATTGTAATGAATTGCAAGATGAGAGCCAGAAGCAGCAAACAGGGTAGCTGTGCGAGCTCCCAAGTTCTTGCCGCCGCCAGTGATCAGAGTAACTTTTTGGTTCAAAGACATGCTAAGAGGCCACGATATTCAACAATGAATGAAAAGGAAGAATGATCCAGTGTCGGAAAGTCGTTGCTTTATACATTGGTATGAACGCCATGGTCGAATTGTTCCAACCTCAACGCATTATTGCTGATATAACAATCAAGCGAGAGTAACCCTTTTGGGAAACTGCCATTGCATCACAGCGGGAACATGCACGCTTATGTCCGAAATGCGAATCGCTTGGCACAAGTCGTGAGGGTAATCATACCCTTTTCGGAAAGCGCCATGACGTATCCGGCGTGACTTTAACGCTAGAGCAGAATCTCTGCATATCTTTTGCTTTCGGTGGTGGCCGGGCCCAACCTGGTTAACCAGTGCTCATACGGTAATATCATAGAAGTTGGTTGATAGATCCTGGCCATGGTCCAGAAATCATCAAAATCTGACGCGGCGAGGGATGATTTGTCCGAGTCAATCTTGGCGTACTACTACACTTCCAAAATTGTTGCTACGCGGGCCAAACCTCTCCATTGTGAGAGGCCACTATTGTCAGACCAACAGAAGTGGCTGACAGCAGTACATGACTACGATCATGGTTCTCCGAAAATCTGGTTTTCTCGTCTGAAAACGTGATACGAGCTTTTGCGTGCTCATAAGGATGAAGAAGCGGGTCTGCATGACGGAATGGAGACCCCAAGAGTGAATTTGATTCATTTGTTGGCAGTCGATTCTAATTCTTCTCTCCTGTATAGAAGTTACCTTCATGAACCTCGGCCCCTTCAACGCCCTTGAACCAAGCCATCCTATCCTTGGCAAATTGTTCCACTTTGGGTCTGAGTTGATTGCTCTGCACACTGAAGTCGTCCACAGTACCGATTCTTGGAATAAGTTTCCCTGGGTAACCACTACTGACCCTGTACATCAGAGTTCCGCAGATTGAACAGAAGTGGTTTGTCATGGTGTTGCCCGTTGCGATGGTCTTACTTTGTCCATACTGCGTAAGCTTGTCCTTTCCACGAACATGTGTAGTTGCTGATTCGTTGACCACAAAATTGGACGCAAAGGCAGATGCATGGATTTTGTGGTCGTCGGTACAATTGCAAACGAAAGTAGCAATAAGATCCGGGCCCTCTACGGGCTGATTGATCATGTCAATAATGATGATACATGATCGGGCGAGAGATAAAACACATACAAGAAGGAGTTGGACGGCTCCGCAGAAACATGTTGCAGTGGCTCTGCCGTCGGATTGAACCCCTTTTGCGCCCTCCGAGGGCAGTGGGATATTTGCGTCCGCCATCTTGGTCGAGTCACGAAGGAACTTGCGGAAAACCCGATGAGTTGTTCTGATATCAAATCAAGGTCGAGAGCAGAGGAAAACATCTTATAAAATCGCCAACTATTAGCCATAAATATACAGTCGACTGTTCTGCATTCGAGCATTTCCATGGGCGAGCAGCCTGACGTCATTTCGAGTGGAGTCGGATGCAGAGCCTCTTTTGGTTTAGATCCCGGACATAAACGGGCCAAGAACTGCTGTTTGCATTCAGCCTTGGCGGCAGAGGCTTCGGAGATGCTTGGTCAGCGTCCGCCTGTCATTGACATAATCATGCACCTGTAGTTGATGGGAAATACTCCAAGTGCTCTAGCCTACCCGCGGTACTGCATGTGATCTCAGTTTGAGATGTCGACGCGCTAGTAGGCTTGTGGCAACCACGATGAAAGTTAAACGGAGTTGTAAACAATGCAGGGTCGCAAAGGCAAAGGTATTCCACAGTTACAACCTTCCAGTTATAACTAGTTGACGGTAATATAGTGTGACTCTACCAAATCTCCCTGTACTCGATGCTCAGAGCGTGGTGTACTGTGCTCGGGTGTGATCGGAACTACAGACTATCTTTTCCTCAACCAAAATCGAGTAGCTATGCGCAATTCGGAGCGTGCAAGGCGGCCTCGTGTTGGTACCGTGCTACAAGTGCCGATGGTGTACACCAAGGCACAAACAACCTTGAATGACACTTTTCAACGCCAAGACCATCAAACCTTGGATGAGGTGGCAGATCAAGACGTTCACGGATTCTTCCCTGCGGGATTGTCCCATGTGGCGCAACATGCTATATTTTCATTAGTATGCGGTGGATCTAGAAGGTACCTCGCTCACATACGCATGTGCTCTGATCACCTACATGTACTGACGGTTTCTTAGAACCATGGATTGTGCGCCACAGCTTCGAAGTTTCAGTGACACTGTTTCTGCCTGGTTAACCATAGGGATGCAGAGCCATGCTTCGATACTTCATCAAACCCCCTCTGGGAATAGTGTAGACCCTTTTACTGTGCTTCCACTAACGATGGATAGCAACAAGTATAGCATTATGCAACATTTTGTGAGCCCACATGCTTCTACGGCAACGGCTGTCTATCAACTTGAAACAACGGCCAGAGAAACCCTGCTTCGGAGCAGCCTCACTAGCGAAGTACAGTTCTACGCCTTCCTAGGGTCCGTAGCGGCTCGCTTGAAACATGTCACAAAGGAATTTCTAGTTCAATCAGCCCTACCTGAGCGCTATGCACTACGTGCTGTGCAGTTGATGCGAGTCCATCTGGAGAACGATCCAGCAACAACAGAGCAAACTCTTCTCATCCTATTCTTCCTCATGACCACGTCATTGTACAACAATGACTGGGATACGGTGAAAAGCCATCGGAACGTTGTTAAACACCTTCTTGCTGTCAACCAGTCATTGTCAAAAGCAAGCCCTTTGATACTGCAATTACTCTGGCGAACTGAATTGAATGTGGCTACTCACCTGAGATTGGAACCTATTCGAGAGTTGTTTCAAGACATTGGCCATAACGCAGCACCATCTCTCCGACATGCTCATACGCTCGAATCTGCTTACAAAAGTTTCGAGCATAGTAACTTGCTACTGGAATTGGAAATTTTCTCGTCTCAGGACTTGCTCGCAATCGTCAGGGAAGTGGTAGCATTCGCTCAGGTCATGGTCTTTCTCTGGGACGATAAGGATGGCGAGTACTTGGATCGACATTGGTCTTGGGCTCGTGCCTATTGCTGCACTCTTTCCCATCGATTGCTGTCCCACGGTCAGATCACAGAACCGCTTAGCCAAGACCTCCAGGACCGAAATGTGCGTTCCAGTGGGAATGGTCTTGTTGAAGAATGCATACGCCTAGGGATGATATTATGGCTCAAATTCGCCTGCTTCCCTTTTTGTTGCATCCATCGTCCCGAGGTTGGCTCAGTCGATGTAATAGATTTCTTTGTGGCAGACTTGGGGACTCATGAACAGTTTCTCGGGGCCATGCAAAAGGCTGGATACTTAGATGATGCCGTTGCAGCATCAGAGCTCGCGAATCCGACATTGAGCGCGTGGATGTTAGCTCTCGGTATCTTGACGACGACTAGGGCAAAGCAAATACACCTGTCAAGTTATTTTGTTCTATTTTGTTCTCAGCTTGGAATATTAAATGGTACAGATTTCGAGGAAAGGGTGTCTAGCAAGTGTTTAAGACTCGATCTGCTAGAAAAGGCAGCAGGGAATAGATTGACGAACATCCTCTACTGCCGTAAAAACCTCTCTGCATCATAAGCTTACGGGCTTTTGCATAACTCAAGTAGATTACAAAAGAACTGCAAAACATATTAAAGGGAAAATGAAAGTAGCACAGTCATCTGATAGCGATCAAAGATTGCACGTTGACGACCTCCATCCGCTGGCCGGACCAGATACCCCTGCCGCGTCACGAAGTTACTACGGAAGTGTGACTACCATGTTAGCCTTCGCCAAAAAAACGGCTGGATTGACCCCTGAATCAAATTTTTAGTTCTCCGATCCACCAATAACTTTTGATCTGCGGGCGGAGTCAACGCTCGCTGGAGTCGACAACCAGGTCATGGTCGGACACCATCGCTGGGAATTGACGATAGAGACTTTTTCTGGCAATCTTTCCTTGAGGAGATGCACGTTCAGTCATGCGTGTCTGTCAAGATATTGCCGACCATGCTCGTCGAGATGAATTGTAACGACCGCCGTGATAGGTTAGCCGAGCATTACTGTACGCATGATTTTACAAAAACATTGTACCCCGTTCGTTGATGCGCAAACGCAGTGAGTAGGTCGATTGGCCTTCTTACCTCCCGTCGATGCAGGTTTTCTATGGGACATCAACCACAACGAGATATTGGCAAATCCGTGTATCGGAAACTGGTAGAATTTTTCGTTTTGGGCGACCGAGACCCGGTCATCAATCGCTAGTGTTGGTGGTAGCCTCCCCTTTTCGGTCGGTGTTCCCTATACCTTAGGCATGGAGGATAATTCTACATGTTGAGTCACTTCTAGCTGCAAAAAGCATTCTCGATTGTGCAGAGACGAGCGAATAATTGTAGCGTAAGTAATCGAGCACGTACATACGCTAGTCAGATTGGTGGTCAACTAGGGAAAGACTCTGATGAACAAAGACCAAAGTCTGAGTTGACTTCATCAAGGTCCACCTGTGCAGACTAGAGCCCGTCCGATGGAATAGCTCAATGTTCCGTGCAACCATTGTTAATGTAAACACGATATACGGATTGCATTAGGCTCCAAAGTTGTCATCACCCGCGGCAACGTATGCAGACTAAACAAGATCTCCTCGCTATAATTCCAGGAGATGTCGAGAATGTGTGAATCTATACAGTCTATCTTTGCGGCAGAACCCGCGATCTCTGCACTTACAGTAGAGGAGTTGGCCAAACCTAAGCGGTCTAGTGTAAGTGAACCTATCGCCGACAGACGCAATGATTTGCAGTTACCGTTTCTCGAGCAAGATCATTAACAAGATACTTAGAGGACCAACTCTATGCGGCTCCAAGTGTCGGCTGAGGAGGACACCTTCAAGTATCATATGGGGCGTTCCCAAGAGTGGTCCGCCGTTATCGCAACAACGGCTCGATCCTCCAATAACCCAGTATTATTGAACCGGACTGATGTGGACCCTAGCTGGAAGTTTATCATATCAATCAGATATTCCCGACCGCGAACCTGAGTCAGTACCTTCCAAGCCTTCACGTCGTGTTGGTCAACATGTCGACTGGGTTTTTCAGAACGAGCCATCTCGACGGCTCTGGAAACAGTACTTATATTCAAACACCACAATTCCTTTTACAAGAGTCGCATGCAGTAATCGCACTTGTTGCTAATTTTGTTCCGGTCTGCTGGCTGGTTGTGGGCCTACGCATCTACGTCCGCATGTTCATACTAAAAGCTTTTGGTGCAGACGACTGGGCAATTTTAGCAACATTGGTATCATTGATTATGACACGTCAATTCTAGTTACAAGGCTGATATTCCAGTTGTTATTCAGGCTCTACTCTGTTTTGCTCTGCGAAATTTCAGCAATCATTATAAACCATGTTTTACCATTCGCAGCTGTGGAGACACCCATTTCTCAACTTCTGCCGACTGTAAGCCATTAATCATGACTTGTCCTCATATTCTCACAATATTCCAGTTGATAGCCATTGCAACATGCCTGTATTCTACGACCATGATCGGTTTCAAATTTTCCATCGGGTCCTTTTTCCTCAAGATTTTCACGACTAAGAGGCGCTACATAATGGTGAGCTTGTTTCTGGGACAAAGAGTGAATTGGTAATGGTAGATTCACACTATAACTGACGACCAGTCCTGACGAACAATTATGCTTTGAGGACCCTTTGCCGAGAAGAGGTCACGTACATTCGATTGAGGTACGAAAAAGTTGTAATAGGATTCCCTCCAAATTTGTTGCCATGATGTGTGCTGCTAGATATACCAAACTTCCGGGTCGCAGTTTTGACTCGCTGCTCACGAAGTCCCTGATCAGCGCCACATGGGTTTATTGCTTGAGCTTCACAGAAGAAGTCCTCGAGCATTTCTGTTCAAGCAAGCAAGGCCAAGGCAACAATCGTTGTAGATCACTACGCCGGGTCAGCTCAAAGTGCACATCTTGCCAAGTCGCCGATTTGGTGGGATGGCTTGTCGTTCCTCGAAGCCAGATAGGCAAGCCTTTCCCGCGTACGAGAAGGTAGTTCCGCACTAATACATGGGACATCGAGATCGGTGCTGTGAGTCACAAACGACAATTCTAGGCAGGGCGACTGAAGACTGTGCATCAGTGCGTTCTTCCCACGTGTTGTTCTTACGAATGACCGCATAATGTCGGACTATCCTGACCGATGTTTGTGACCATTACCCCGAGACTCTTCCGGCAGAATACAGGAACATATTGGACATGAACTTGGACATTGCAGGCGATCCGGTTACGAATCACCAATCACCGTTGAGCACGGCTGTATTCCACCAAATACGTCTTTTTAAACATGTTTGAACAATGATTGACTGGACCGTGATCTTGCCGAAAGGTTCTGTTCACTCTGTCGAGCAATTCTAGGATTAGTAGCCGTATTGGGTGCGGTCTCAAGTATATTTGAATGCCAAAGTTCTTCAAAACTGTGACTCGACCGCTCAAATCTTGTTTGCTATGCTGCAATCGAGACAATGACCCGAAGTCTTATCACATTGATTGGTCTAGCGGCCCTCGTTCACTCCGACAAAGCAATGTCGATTGAGTCATCTGATTTTGATGTTGTTCAAGCCCTAAAAGATAATGGAGTGGAACCCTATGTGCTTCCGGAGCTTCAGCAAGTATCTCAATTTCAGAATGGTCAAGCAAGTCAATTTTGTACAGCTGCTGTATGTGATCGGATCTGTTCAATTCAGTCACTGAAACTTACATGCTTAGTGCTCAACTCTAGAGTCTCTTTATGGTCCCGAAGCTGTGCAACAAAACTCCACTCTCGATCCCACCTTTTCGAATAGCTATTGGTCAACTATCCAGGGAGACACCATTCCGAAGTGCGTCTTCAGCCCGACTAGTCCGACCGGAGTTTCTGTCGTAATACTACTCTCGCGCTACACACGATGCCCTTTTGCAGTGAAAAGTGGTGGTCATGTGCCTTTTGCAGGTGCATCAAATGCTCCGGGCGGAATTACAGTCACCTTTGAGAAAATGAAGGCTCTCACATTGTCCCCCGATAAGAGCACGGTGTCGGTGGAACCTGGTAACGTATGGGGATATGTATACGCGCAACTAAAGAAGCACGGCTTGACTGCTGTCGGAGGACGCTTGTACGATATCGGTGTTGGTGGACTCACTCTAGGCGGTTTCGAATATTTCTCTGATGCCCTTTGAACGATCGTGGGCTGATATTAACAGGCGGTCTATCGTATATTGCTAATCTTCATGGTTGGGCTTGTGATAACGTAGCAAGCTATGAGGCAAGTAGACCTTAGAAGAAGACATGTTTGTGCTTCAGCTGATTCAAAAGGTTATCGTTGCATGCGGTCGGCGAGTGATTGCTTCACCTACTCAGAACTCTGATCTCTACTTTGCCCTCCGTGGAGGCGGAACCAACTTTGGTGTAATAGTAAAGTTCAACCTTTACACTTACAGGCTCGATGGAGGCGTTATATGGTCTGGACCAATGCTCTTTGCAGAAGAGCATCATCTTGCAGTGGTCAAAGCTTTCGCGGAAATGAATAAAGACGCGAAGAAAGATCCAAATGCAGGGACTTGGCTGGCTTTAGGGAGAAGAAATGGAGCACAAATAATTGCAGGTGAGCTTTATTATGCTAAGCCAGATGCGCAGAACGCTTCAATCTTTGCTCGCTATAAGTCTACTCCTGCGATCTTAGATCATACAGAAAACGTCCAGATTGATGAGTTCTCAGGATCGGTTGCACGCATTAACCCGCGTGGATATCGGCAAAATTATGCCACCATGACCATAAAGAACGACGAAAAGATGATTACAATTGCTAAAGACATCTTCATGGAGGAGAGCAAAGATGCTTCAGAGATTCCTGGCTCACGACCAGCGTTATATTTTCATGCCCTCTCATTACCCCAGTTGGAAAATATGCTAAGAAACGGTGGTAATCCACTGGGATTGCATCCAAAAGACGGCCCGCTAGTGATTCTTACTTTCAGCAATCGGTGGAATCATACCCAGCACGATAAACTTTTCAACGACTTGAGGGCACGCGCATACCGGAAAATCAAGAAAGAAGCAATCTCGCGGGGCTTTTATCACAATTACTTATACATGAACTTTGCTGGGGAGAATCAAGACGTCATCTCCAGCTACGGTATTAATAACAAGCGGAGATTGATCAGTATCGCAAGAAAATACGACCCTACAGGAGTATTTCAGCATTTATCACCAGGATACTTCAAATTGAGAAAAGCCCCGGCGTCACACAAATGTGGATGGACTGCAAGAAATGAGCTACTATCGTAGCTCATACCCATGGCACAACACTACCACGTTTTCGTAATGAGAAACAGGAGCTTAGACTACTGCAAGAAATCTTTCAGTCGACACGTGGTATGTCATGCCCTGACATGAGCTTAGTCGCTGGCTGAGCGGCTTTCGAATGCTATTCCAGTAGTCCAAAGCTGAGTCTAGTGGTCTGACACTCCTCGCGATCAGACTTCGCCTGTTCTTTGTCGAAGTTCGCATGTCTGCAATAAAGAATGGTACTTTGAGTAGCTAGATAGACTGAAGTCGTACGGCGGACGTCATCGCTGGCAATCTTCTGTGATTTTCAGGCAATCCACCTGCCAAGACCAATGACCAAAACCATTTTCAACTTTTCCCCAGTCCTTCGCTTCTTAATGTTCGTCGTCTGCAACTTAACCAAAAAGCTGTGTTGAGCCTTCGTCGCAAAAGATTTCTCCAAATTTCGTCAGCAATGCCGAACCCAACAGACACCATCTTACAGTACAGCGCTGGTGCCGCAACCAGCGACAAGACACCATGGGCGTTTGTCACAGGGTCAACCTCGGGTATTGGCTTGTCAATTGCATGTGACCTATGCAATCGTGGATTCAACGTCTTCATCCACGGCCGCGATCAGGGCCGACTGCATACCGCGGTCGACAGACTCACAAAAGACTACCCCAGCGTCAACGTCCGCGCCATCCTTCTTGATTCTCGCAATGCATTTCTCCCTGATGGTCGACCATCTTCGAAGACTTCCGAGGGCCTTGCCCAGCTCACCTCCAAGAACCTTCGACTTCTAGTCAACAACGTCGGTTGTGGCCACAATCCCAAGAGTGATTTTGCGGCCTTGATCGACCAGACAAGCACGGAAATATCCACCATCATCGACGTCAACATCAAGTTCATGGTTTACCTCACACAATTTCTCTTACCTCACCTGCATGAAAATGCCGTGTCCGATACGCTGAAATACAAGAGTTTGGTGATCAATGCCGGTTCTCTAGCAGAGCTTGGTCTACCCTGGGTGGCAGTCTACTCCGGTTCCAAGGCTTTCATCACGGCATTTACCAAGGCCTTGGACACTGAGCTGCAGGGCGATGACCGTCAAGTTAAAGCTGTCATGGCCCTGATTGGAGACACGGATACCCCTGGGCACTCAGTAGGCAAGAATTTGTTTACTCCTAGTGGTGAAGAAATGGGTCGTATGGTTGTTTTGGCTGCGGCCAAGGCTGTCGTCGTGGTCCCATCTTGGGCTCATTGGTTACAATACCTCCTTTGCATTGCTCAACCATTTTGGCTCCTTCAGAAAGGGTTTATTCATACACTAAAACTCGTCAAAAGGAAGACCGAATAAGCTTCGATCATAGAGACTTGATGCTGGTAGAATCATACGAGAATCGCATTTTTTATCCTAGCCTGGTTTTCTTGCATGGTGTTGGTCGTCTGGCTATCCCTTAGCTATACTCTGTGATTCGTCCACTAACGTTAGTGTACTTGACATCCGCCCCAGCGCCGCACATCTCAGGTACAGCCTCCATGAATCAGCATAGTCTCTGACATTCATGCTATATGTGCATGCTATATGTGCAAGAACAGCAGCTAGATTGCACCAACAATGGCACCATTCTGGTTTATTTGACTGGAGGGAAGCAGTGGAGAGTAATTGAAAGAGTAACTTAGTCGCAATTAAGATCTATCACAACGGCTAACCCAGCACAAGTATCATCTTGCAAAGCTATCATCGAGCCATTGACGACATCATCAGAACTGGTCGACAATCCAAAATTGAAATACTCTTTGATGTCCACGTGGGAGAAGTCGTCTATGATGGCGCGAGTCCACAACGAGATTTTAGCGTTTTTGGCCAACAAGTGTTAACAGTGCCCGCGGAGATCCAAGGTAAGATACTGAAGACATGGCACCCGGAATGATTACCATCACAGCTTCTGGAACCAATAGAAGGCGCAGACGAGATCAGTCTATGTCTAGAGCCAGACAATCGATATCTTTGTCACGACATCTGTTCTGCGATGGGCGCAGGGAAGATGGGTGGTGTATCATGCGGTAACGCCACTGGACCAGCTGCAGCACATCAAACAGAAAACCCTAGAGGATAAGGCTGTGGAAGTCAAATGAGGCACAGGATTTTGTACGCAATAGGATTGTGAAGTGGGAAACGAAACAAGTGTCCACCAGGTGGTCGATTCCAAAATCTGCACAGCACACGCTTTGGAAATAACGAAAGGCGTACTGTCCCGTCTAATAGATGCAAGCGTAGCTACCAGTAGTGGTCGTCGTCGTCGGGAAAGACCTCGCGCATGGGAAGCAGTCGCGATAACGGTGTCACGCTAGGCTTTTCTCGGCATTGTGGCTGAGAGTCTTATCTTCCCCACCGGCACGAACGATATGGGGAAGTGAGCTTGAATCCCCAGACCCTGTTCCTTTGATAAGTTTCCCATCGCTTATTCGTCAGATCCTCATTTAGAATGTGACGAGGGTGTTCTGGGACACGTGGGCTAGCTTCTTATCTTGACCACATACACGAACGATTACCACACGTGAGGTTTCCGAGCTACCCGGGAAAATCTTTTCTTGGAATGTTGTTGCCGCTCGTCTTGTTGCGCCGATAAGCTACTCGTCGTTGATTTGTCAAGTCACTGGACTCGTCGGTAAGGAACCAGTAAAGGTTGCATGATAATACTGCAACGTCAAGATCTCGACGGCTGTGATTATTCGATCTGTACCGCACCATGTTTGAGGTGGGCGCCACAATCGCTAAAGAGGAGAAGCAGAAGACGGGGGTAAATTTTGCTGCCATGATTTCGGCAAGTCTCTTCCCTCAAAAGAACTCTCGTGCCCTGAAAGTGCCTGCACATTTTAATTGCTCAAACTTCTGTGCTTGCTCTGCTGTCCGCCCGTTACAGCCATCGGGATCATGTCCAACTCAAGCATCTCCGACCCAGCCCCAGCATGGCTGGACAAAGGCGACAATGCCTGGCAAATGACTGCCGCCTCTTTAGTCGCCTTACAGTCACTGCCAGGCCTCGCGGTAATCTATGCTGGTCTTGTTCCGCAGAGGTGGGTGATCAACTCTATGATGATGGTAAGTGGGCATAAGTTAGCTCAATCTATTTGTACTTAGGGATCTCAGGTCTTTTACGCATTCGCTATGGTCCTTATATGCTGGGTTCTCTGGGGCTACAAAGTTGCATTTGGAGAATATATGATTCCTATTGCGGGAATTCCAAACACCGTAACGAGGATGAGCGACGAACTACAGCAATCAGTCTTGCCCAGCGCCAATTTGACCCAAAATTTCCCTCAAGCCACTATGATCTACTTCCAGTTTGTCTTTGCTGCAATCACTCTGGTCCTCACTGCAGGCGGGTTTCTTGCCCGCATGAATTTTAGAGCATGGATGCTGTTTGTCCCTCTATGGCTGACATTCAGCTACTGCATAGGAGCGTATAGTCTCTGGGGAGGTGGGTGGGCATTTCAGATGGGTGTACTCGACTATTCTGGGGGCTATGTCATCCATCTGTCATCTGGTACCGCCGCCTTCACTGGTGCGTATTGGATTGGACCGCGGCTCAAGAAAGATAGAGAGCGTTTCATACCAAACAACCTTCCATTAATGATGGTGGGTGCTGGTATCCTCTGGATAGGTTGGAATGGATTCAATGGTGGCGATCCATATGCCGCGAGCCCAGATGCAGGGGCAGCTGTGCTCAATACCAACATCTGCACTGCCGCCAGTATGTTGACCTGGACTCTACTGGACACAGTTGTTCATGGCAAGCCATCCATCATTGGATCCGTAAATGGCATGATTACTGGTCTTGTTGGTATAACACCCGCAGCTGGCTTCGTCGCCGGGTGGGGTGCTATCATTATCGGAGCCTGTACTGGCGCTATTCCCTGGGTCAGCATGAATATCGCCGGGAAGAGATGGTCCCTTTTCAGGAATTATGTTGATGGTCAGTCCAATAGTTCCCGTTACGAATGAGTGGAGCCTAACGAAAGTTACAGATACGCTTGGAATCACCCACACTCACATGGTCGCAGGTGCATTGGGTGGATTTCTGACCGGGTTATTTGCAACTGCACCGGGTGTTGCCGCATTTGCGGATACTAATCCAGGAGGTGCTATTGATGGGAACGGAAGACAAGTCTGGTTGCAGATTGTGGGAGCTCTGTTCATTTGGGGATGGAATGTGGTTTGGACCTCTCTCATCATGCTCTTCATCAAGTATGTGTGCCGCATTCCTCTACGAATGTCAGAAGAAGATATGCTCATTGGGGACGATGCGATCCACGGTGAGACGGCATACTGCTTCTTCGATAATGAACTGTCCGACACCGTGTCCGGTCCGCAGGTCATTGAAGGAAAACATGTCAGGAGTACTGCAGACTTCGATCCACCACCGAATCAAGGCTCAAAGATTGAAAGTCACAGAAAGGAGCTGTGAGAAGAGTGGTGGATAGAAGGAGAGCTAGTATAATGATCATCAGACCCTAGTCGTACAGAATTCGGTGTGTAGTCTCCATGCAAGATGGATGTGTCGCTGTTGATGAGGATTGTGATATAGATTCATTGAGCCAGTATCAGCCGTTACTCAAGACTTAATAAATAAGCTTGTGCTTCTGTTGTGATGAACAAAGCTTCAATCGAACCAATTAATCATTGGTCCCTCTGGTTCATGGAGCCGAGGTTGGAATTTCCATTATTTGTGAAAATGTAGCACAGAGTTTCACTGCTGAAACGATGTGGTGTGGTAGTATTCAAGCCTCATTCGACGTAAATGTAGTCCACTGTATGTGCAGCTGTGCAACATGACCATATAGCATCCCTCCAACATCGAGATCGTGTCTAGCAATGCATCTGCTATACCCACCATCGCCTCGAGGACTTTTGCCGAGAGGCCGCGTGTCTGTGCCGCTGGCTTTACGACCAGTGCCTGCACAGGGGCAATTTTTTCGAAGTCAGAATAGTACTCCACGTCAGATGGTGCACAGATCCTATCCAGGGTTTCCCACGTGGTACAGACAATTGAACCTGGTCCTGCAGTAAAACTAAAAGACATCATCGAGACTTCAAGCGGTCAGAATTGCTGTTGGGACCGAAAAGCCGCGTTGCCTAGTTGCTGCATTTGTAAATAGAAAAGCCTTGTGGTTTAAGTACCTTCGCGGCGAAGATTATCATTGTAGAAGTGGTCCCATAAGGTCCCCCAAGTTCCTCGGACTGGAGAGCCATGTTCAGGCCGAATCTGTGGTTTTCCTCTTGTGAGAACGAAATCTTGGTACATGCTGCTTAGTATTTGCTTTATTATGTAGTTCTGAGTGGGGATGTCCACTAGATCTCAGGCTCTTTGCCTAAGTAAGGTCTAGCTCCCATGTATACCCCACGGGTGGTCTCCACCTCTCTCAATCCGGGGCTACACTACCTTTGAAATAGAGGAAAACGTCGCCATGCTAGCGCAACTTGTCTCAGGTTCTGGTAAGCAGCATTCCGCGCAGGCGGGAGACCCAATGAGCGTGGCTGTGGTTAGTGTTTACGGCACTGTGGCGTTCGGAAGCGCATAGACTTCGATTTACCTCTGGGCAGTCGTGAGAAGTTGCAGATTGGCACAATCTGTGTGAAAGTCTACAAGATCCTCCACCGGGGAGGCATGGCGATGCAGAGAGATGCTATAGCTGAAAGGTGTGGTAACGGTAGGGGTAATGGCAGTGAGGCGCATTCAGGACTCCCTGCGTTCCGGAATAGATAACAATTGGATTAAGGATCAATGTCCAGAAACCGATACTTCTAATTATGCACGATGTGACCACCGAGGCTAGCTCAATGGGACTTTAGTCCATCATCACGAGCGCTACTTGTTCCTCTGCAACTCGGCCATGCCGAGGAGACACGGCATATGTAGACTCCATAGTGGTGCATTTCATTTTGCATCCGGACATAACAATCAGAACATCAGGCAAATGCCTACGGCCGCACATTGAATTGGCTAAGCGACAGTCAAATGCCTAACGCCGTAAGTTGGCGGCTTTTGTTCTTGCCTTAACTCCGAGCTTCCATGTCTACTTAACAGACCGAGAATTCGTCGGTCATATTCCAATAATTTTCAATCAATTGGGATTTGTCGCGCATAGTCAGCAGCTATGATTTCTGACACCCAAATCATACTGATCACTGGAGGTACGGTAATCTTGCCGACCTTTTCATTGAGACATTGATTTGGCAATGGCGACTCTCATGCTGACTACTCGACAGGGAGCTCTGGGATTGGACTCAGCCTCGCCACCATGCTGATTGCCGATGAGTCAAAGCATGTAATCATCACGAGTCGGTCTTCGGAAAAGGGTCAAGCTGTACTTCATCGATTGAAAGCATTGAAACAACCTGGTATCATTGAGATGTTTCAGCTTGAACTATCAAACCCGCATTCCATTACCAACCTGGGTGAAAGACTTAGACGTGACTATGGAAGGTACGTATAACTTCGTTGATAACTCCGAGCGCTTAGTGTCGTTTACAATCCCGTGCAGGATCGATGCGCTTGTGAACAATGCAGCACAAGCCATTGCGCCACCCGGTACAAGTCTATTTGATCATATGCAAAGATGCTTTGCAGTAAATGTCTGCGGGCCAGCCTTTGTGATCGAAACATTTCTCCCGCTATTGGAAAAATCAATCATGGTTCCAAGAATCATCAATGTAGGAAGTGGAGGAGGTTCGATCAGCCGAACATTGGACCCATCCATATCTGGCGGGCCCTTAGCAATCCCATACAAGACGAGCAAAGCGGCACTCAATATGCTGAGTTCGATTGAAGTCGCAATATTCCGCGAGACAGAAAAAAATGTGAAGGTTTTCACGTATTGTCCTGGTTTCTGCGTCTCCAATCTAGGGCCATACAATAAACCGGAGAACGGTGCGAAACCGACTGAGCAGGGAGCTTGTCCGATGATTACTATCTTGAACGGTGAGAAAGATGCAGAACATGGATGTTTTCTCAACTCTGAAGGAACTCAACATCCTTGGTAAGGAAGGAGAATGTATGTTAGTTGATCGATAAAGTTAGTCGTTCCAGGTGGGGCTTAGGATCACTAACTCTTTCAAAATGATCGCTATTCAGGCTATGTCACGGACGCCTTTCCACCGTGAAAGCACTGCATTGTCGAGAAATGCCTCGCTCTGTGTATTGTTGGAACGTGGTGCACTCGGATGAAAAATGCATAGCAACTTCAACACAAGAAGCATTTCACTTCCAGCCTTGACTTTCTCCTTCACGTGATGAAACAAGAAACGCTTGGTAATGGTCACTGTCTCGGGAAGCTGTATAACTATCGGGAAGAACGCTATGTCTTGGCCGAAGTCCCCTGCTCAAAAATCCAATTCGATCATTTGCACCAGGAGTCTGGTACCTGTATCCGAAGTCTTTTCGGAGGGGTTCGTGAAGCTTGGTAAAATGCCACTTCTCCAACAACAAGCGGACAATTGTCATTGGTAGGACTTCCAATCATCTTGCGGTGCGGAGCAATTTGACCAAGTCTGAATGATCAAAGTATTCGACCTTGTCCCACAATGGCACAGTTAATTCCAAATACAATGTTGTGAAACATACATCAGCTATTCCAAATCAACATAAGATGGACTGCAGAGGTGGTGAAAGTGAGAAAAGCTTGATTCAATGTGTTATCGATGTCAATGCGAGGTGCACTGAGATCTCCAAGTTCGTGTCATTCAACACAGCTCGTTCACAGACTTATGTAAGGGCAAGCATGACAAATCAAGACAAGGTTTTGGACCTAGCCTTGGCTGTACTGTTAGGATACGCAAGGAACATATTCAGATATTCTTCAATTATAATAACCATGTCGCACGAAAAGATTGCGGTAGTATTCGGAATACAATTACTGATGAGGGCGTGCTATATGCTAGTTTCTCCATTTGCTAGTCGTGCAAGAGTCGAGCTCATCTTCTCCTTGGTCTCGCGGATGGCAGCCTCAACTTCTGTCATCCTATCGAACACACGATTCTCCTCAACTATCGCTTCTTCGATCTCTTTGAACATATTCTGTGCATCTTCGAATGAATGTCGTCTGTGCAAGGATCCTCTGAGCTCCTCCAAGGTTTCACGTATTTGTTCTGCTTCCTCTCGCAAGGTCGTTTCTTTTCGGAAGAGCGAGCGTAACTCCAATTCCAAGTCTTCATAGTAAATTTTCAGGGTTCCGGCTTTGTACGTCATTGGCTCTGCTGATGGTGGTAAGTAGACCATATGAAGATTGCTTTTTCTACATACCTCTCTAGTAGTCGGCTATGAAGCTGTTCAGTATAACAAAATTTTCGTCTTGTTGAACACTAGCCGATCGAAGTTGCGTTTCGTGGCTTGCTGTTAGTCCCGGCTTGTTCGTTCTTGGTTAGTGACGGAAGACCGACTGTGAACGGACGATGATCGCGGTGAACTCAGTTCAACCAGAAGAAGGTAGAACAAGGATGATTGTTTTATAGTGATCGAAACGCTCTTCAAGAGGAGATAAGCCATTGAAGGTGTGTGGGAATCAGATATTTTGTGATACTCGCCGGCGTTCAATTCCAAATTCTTGGCTTCTGGTCATTAGAGCAGCTCATGCAAGGCATTATTACAAACCTTTGTGTAAACTGATCCCTTCGTATCAAGGACCCGTGCACTAATAGACGGAATTGGCTCAAGATTCAAATCAAGATAGCGGAACACAAGCATTCGGACTGATGTATCGGAAACACACAAACTGGGGCATATGATGACGAAGGTCGTCATATTGGAATCTTGTACTGTTTCAAAGTACCAACCTTCGATAGGTCTAGGTTTTTCTCAGGTAGCTTCGTTGGAACGATCTCTGCTGCACACTTTGTCCTGCCCACTGGTGACCGGTTCAGAGCTCAGAGTAGACTGCCGGCCGGTACATGACACCGAATTTCCTGACCAAAGTTGCGTCAAAGCATGTTCACAAACACTGCTTAGAACTGGTCAAAGTCTGGCGAGAGAAAGCTCGAAATGCACGTGGTTTCCCCATTTCGAGTCAGCACTGATATTGCTCAGATGGCTTTTACAGCATCTGGGCCGTCGCCTTTGGGACGAAAATCATTTCAAACAAGACTCAGCTTGAATCTCTCGGTCAGATGACGTCTCACAAATTCCGGAAAGTGGCCAGCAAAGACGAGGATGTCTACTTTTTCGAATTCCCCAACCGTGAATCACCAGAAGCGTTGAAGGTCATCTCATTCCTGGGAGAGAATCTGGAGACAGCTGCTGGATCGCCTTTCCCACGAGTTTCTCATTGGCGAGAACTTCACACCACAAAATGGAAACAGGTCAAAGCCTATAAGGACGAACTTGTACTGGAGCGGTTGGATGACGCCAAAGCTCGACTGCTGAATTCGGAAAACGCAGAAGACGAGATGAAATGCGCGACTGATCACATAGTCTTTCGAGAACAACAAGCCGCCATAAAGGAAGATCGAGAGCCGCAACATGACACACCTGGTGCCAAAGATGAGTTGGTTCTTTTTCTCCTAGCTGGTCACGAGAAAACGAGTAACGCAATTAAAAAGGCGATCACATACTTGACCCAACACCCGTCCTTTCAGATCAAGTTGCGTACGAACCTGCATTCAACCTTCGAGCGCGGGCAGAGAAGCGACATAGTACCATCCGGTGGAGCCATTGCAAAAGCTTGCATTCCTTACATGGATGCTTTTATCGAGGAAGTGCTGGGCCATGCCGTACTTATCGCAGCTCAGGTGCGCGTGGCATTACACGACACTGAGCTCTTGAGACACCAGATTCGCAAAAGCATTGATGTTGTCACTATGAGCTGTGGACCCGGGTTTCGACGCCCAGATCCATTTGTCTCGAGGATTGCAGAGACTGACCGTTCGAAGACAAGTCAAGCAAGTAAGGGAGCGGTACCTCATTGGAGTTCAGAAAATTTCACCGAGTTCAAGCCTGACAGATGGATAAAAGGCACTCAGTCCGATCCCCAAGCCGGTCCATCTCGACAATTCGGCGCAGGAGATCGCGGCTGCTCTGGCCGTGAACTGTGAGCCCCCTGCACCCCATTTGCGTATACTGCTAACAGTGCTTTAGGGCCTGTTTGGAATTAAGAATTGTCCTCACGATAATTTTAAGGTCTTCTGAACTGGCTCCCCTTCCGGAAGCCCTCATAAGTCATGCCAGCCTCGCAAAGCCAGCCCGTGAGCCAATCCAACGCTACATTCGGCCCATCCCGCTGCCTCTAGCATGCCCTTGATAAGCCTGAAACAGAATCAAACGGTATTCTAAAGAGCATGGATCATCCTCTGGTGGTGTGAGTGAATCATGCTAGATCTTGGACTCTGTTTCTATTGATTTACGGAAGAAATTCTCCGCATGGAGATGGTACTGTAAGTAAGAATGCCGATAATTATCGCACGACAAAGAATGACTGCAGTCTTGAGGACTAAACACTGTGATATGACTCGGCCAGATGTTGATCATGTTTGCTATGTTCTGTCGATCTGAGTATCACAATTGTTAGCTATGTCTTGTATGTTCCACGTTCGATGAGAGAGAGCGCAGATAGTGACATGGACAGTCATGAAGCCATTTAGCAAAAGCAAACCTTGCATAGTGAAAAGTATGGGTCCGACGAGACGCTGGACCGTAGCATACAATGAAGAAGCAGAGGTCAGGAACAGACGCAACATACTACAGGGTCGTTGGGGGACTGATGGTATAATGAGCGGATGAGGTTGAAGAGCGTGGTGAGAAGAAGACAGGATCGCTGGTTTGTGCTTGCCTTCATTGATGGCGTTGTATGGGCGTCGAAGCCCCAAGACTGTCCATGTACCAAAAGATCCGATGAATGTCGCAAGCGGCAGCTGCGCTTGTGCCAACTTGCTTGAGTCTCTGGCTTGCAGGATGAAGGAAAAAAGCATACTGGTGCTGGAAGTCTGGACATAGCCGATTACCGGAGCACCATGAGCGCCGCTTTTCCTGCCACGATGTGATCTGGAAGGAGAAGGATGTGACTGGGCTGGCGATGGCTTGGGAGTGTAGAATTGAAAAACCTGTGTGGACACATCAGACGCTGCCACGAGCTTAGAACATAAAGACACCTATTGCCAAATGGAGTATGCGCGAGGCTGAGATCTGATCGCCTCGTCACTCCCACGACAAAAAGTGCCGCAAATACTCGCGTGGTACAGCCTCTGATTGGCTCGTTATGTTTCAGGCGTGCCAAGGCTGAGACTGCCACTTGTACTGGGCTCTATGGTGGGACCTTATAACGAGAGATGTTCAAATTAGGCTGACTTGCGGTTCATTCCTCCTTTCATCTGTCTTGACTATGTTCAGGCTGAAACGGGGCCATCTTGGCGACGCCGAGTGTAATTTGCGACTGCGGGCCACGGCGGACCTGCGTCTTGTATGCCCAAATATGCCCTTCCAGGACCCGGGCGTCTGATATCTGCATGGTCTACCAAACTTTATTTTGTCTATTTAGAGCACTTCTCGGACTAGCAGTAAGCAATCTGAGAACGGAAACTCACGGCTTTCTCAGTTGTTGCAATGTTATACAAGATTGGTATGCATTTGATGATGTGACGAAGTTGCCCGTCCGTAGACCAAACGTTCGTGTTTTGATGTATAAAGCACATTTGAAGACGTGAAGTCCATCAGAATGATCTGTAGGATAGTCTATGACTGATGAAAGCCCTGTTTCCAAATTTGTATCGGCCGTGCAGAGATTGAAACCGCCATGTGGGAGGCCTGAGCACTTTCGGAACCGCATGCTCGCTGTCATCTGTGTAAGCCAGCCGTGACAAACATACACTATGTGTCCTCACTTAATGTCGAGCGTAGTTACAAGTAAATGGGTATATATACAGTGTGGAAACCCCCCTGTTCTGAGAATTATACAGACATTCATTCAACAGCTTCCAGATTACCACTTTCACATCCTCTTTTCTTTCATCATCATCGATACTGGTTATCGTCTTTCCCTTTCAATTACTATAATTCTATCGATACTGGTTATCGTCACTTTCCACTTCTTATCGCAATACCATTCTCGCAATTCGATAGCAACCTTGCAACACGGAATCACAAAACCCAACAACTCTTTCACTCGCAGCCATCGAACATGAAGGTCACCCTTGCTGCTATCCTCGTCGCTGGTCTATCTGCTGGTGTAAACGCAGGCTTCAGTTCCTCTCAAAGCAGGCTGGACCAAACCAACACAGCGGGGCCTGCTAGCAACGGCCCGCTTAGCCAAGCCGGCAGCAAGAGCGGCGACCTCAACGCCAGTAACCAGCAGAGGGCGGAGGGTGGTATGAACAACGGAGGCAACTTCTTCGCAGGGCCGCAAACCATCGGTCCTACCATCAACTATGGCAGTGGAGCTATGAACGTGGGCACTAACCAGGGCCCGAATGTCAACACCTCTGGTGGTCAAACGAGCAACTCTGCAGATTTATCCGGTGCAAACACTTCCAGCAAAGGTCCGACAAACCAACAGAGTGCTCAGAGCAAGGTTGATGCGAAGGGTAACCAAAAGTCCGATAACAAGGCTTCCACCGATGTTACGATTCCGCCTCCGATCCCAGCGCGTCGTAGCTTGCTGTCTCGAGGTCTAGGTGACTTCCGTGTCAGACCAGAGCCCCTGCAGCCTCGGAATGCGGAGGCTAATGCGGATGCCGAAGCTGAGCCCGAAGCTGAGCCCGAGACTGAGCCCGAGGCCGAAGCAGAAGCTGACGCCGAGTGAAGCTTTGGTAAAGACCACTTGAGTGCGAGAGTAGGGAACTGAGGAAAACAGTCGTATCGGATTCTCACTCATGATATCTCGGAGCTGGCTGGTCCAGTTCGGAGCGGAATAGAATTTATTGGCATATCAATGCTTGTAGTAGACCAAGGACATAGCAGAAACATTGAATTGAGAAAGAGGCAGTCAGTATAGTGTTGGAAACAAACGAAATTACATATCATACCAAGTATTAACTTGTTTTCGCACACGGACTTGTCTGCAAAATTGAATCTATATGAAGTTTCAAGATATGTGCTGCAGGACAATGTTTGGCGGGGTTTTGAGCAAGCACAAGGGACAAGATGTGACAGATAAGAACTGGTGACCATGCCCAGAGGTCATTTGTAATCTTTCAGCTACCCAGATGCTCCAGAGCATTGTAACTCTGTTGAAAGCCTTCTGCTGAGAGCTTGTATTGTTATTGAAGGTTATCGGATATGCACCGACCAGTGACACGTATCTAATTATAAAACACTAATTTGGCTACCATGCAAGCTGTTCTTGGGGAAAGGGAAAGTTTGCTACAGCTCACGGCATCACAACAACTACATGGCCCCCTGATACGAGACATCTGATATCGCTTTCCCTGCTTCTGAAGTAATGGTGGCATGTTTCGACATTTGTGCAGACTTCTCAACGCCATATCTTCAAAGTGAGATCTGTCACAGCATAGGATGCCTTCCTCCCTCAGCTGCAAGTCACCTAGATGCTGTTACCATTGACACACAACGGTGTTAGGTGTCATCGGAACCTGCAGGCGCATAGGTAACGATGCAAATATCCAGGAATACTCCCATTAAGAATCAAAATGATGGTCGTTTTCATTCTGAATGGGCTAAGCAGAACACTTGGGTGAACAAGCACTCAACTGAAGTGCCGTTCATCCGAAGGATAGATCTTGTTGGTCCAATCAAGTGTTTTGTCCAGGTAGCAGAGAAGAACAAGCCGTTCTTTCCACTGCTCGGTCTCGACAATCTCAAATGAAACGGTTTCTCTGATATTTGGACACCGATTCTCCCCAGACAACAAGACGGCCCTACGGGTTTCCTTTCCCATCTCCTAGACGACAACAGCTTCAACGGTTTGATTATTATTTCCGGGCACCACTAAACATTTGATATATAAAACCCGGACACTTCCTGCTAAATTTTCTTTGCCATAAATACTACATTCCTTATTCCAAATATTGACAATCTTTTACGATCCCAATTCTAAACAATGTCTTCGCGCAAGTTGATTGCTCTGGCTTCTTGCCTTCTCGCCTCCCAGGCTAACGCAAATCTACACATCAGACAGACACCGTCTGGCGCTTGCTCGACCGGTGTACACGTCATAGCAGCTGGAGGGGCCAACTCGAACGATCCTTATGCGCTTGGTCTACTCACCACACTTGCAACAAACATCACCAATGCAATTCCCGGCTCCGATTACGTGTCCCTTCCTTACGATAAAGTACAGAACAATGGCACGCTCAATGCCGACGCTGTTCCTGGTGGACTCACCAATTTGCAAAACTACGTTACACAGTACCACAGTGCCTGCCCCAATGGCAAGATTGTCTTGGCGGGTTACTCGTCCGGCGCCATCATTGTTATGAATGGTTTGTGCTCCGGCGGTCTTTCTCAGGCACTCGCCGACAATACTAGTGAGTCAATCTTGGCAGTCGGAGTTTGCGATCGCTGACGTTCGCCTAGTCATTGCCACAGTCGTCTATGGTGATGAAACCCGTGTGTCGGGTCTGTCCTACGATCAGGGCACTTGTACCGGCAACGGTATCGCCGCAGCGCGACGTAATCCTGCGCAGTGTGGCGCTTTCATTCCAGGTATTCAGTCCTACTGCGATGCCAACGACCCAGACTGCTGCAGTGGTCCCCAATCAGACCTTTCCGTCCACTATGTTTACCCGGCTGAGTACGATCTCACGGCCACCAGCTGGGTTGTCAAGAGGTGGCAATCTCTTGGAGGAAGCGCCTCCAGCTCTACTGGCTCGTCATCTCCTGCGGCCTCTACATCCCACTCCAATTCCACCGGGTCATCGTCTGGATCCACATCCAGCTCTTCGTCGGGCTACTCGACACAGAATTACACAGCTGCTGCAGCCCCGTCATCAAAGACCTCTTCGCCAGCCGTGTATACTGGTGCTTCATCCAACGTTCTACCCGCCTTGTCATTCACTGGTGCTACTTTGGTCGCTGCATTGAGCTTCTTGTGGTAAAGAATTGCCTATCAAGCGGTTTATGACTGCTTTTTGGTTCCTTCCATATTCGTTGTTGGCATCGACGTCTTGTACTTGTATCTATCTCTGTTCATAGCATCGCTTAATCATAGCACTTGTCTTACCATATATGGCTCTCAGTGATTGGAAGCGAAAGTTCTGGAGAAACCCGTCCCTCTGCAGACGATCCTCGCTGAGCTCTCCTGAGTTCAAGTCGCAGAGGTCAGGTAACATTTTCTGTCACGACCAATTCGTGACTTTTGTGTTTGCTGAATGCATCACTCGTTATTATTATAATGGGCACGAGTAGCGTGTACTCGATAACCCTACTAGCACAAGTGAGTGTTCGGAGAAGATGCCGCATGCACCGAACAAGAGACGGACAGATCTCAATAATTTCCGCTATGTCGTGATTCTCACGCCAGTCGTGCTCATCCTGTAGTTGCATCACAGCATTCGAGTAGGATAGTCCGAATCCGAGAATATCATTCATTGTAGCCAATCCTGTCTATTGACACTCCATGTCCCGAATACAACCACTCATAGCCCAGCCCACTGCGAGGTCCTGATGCCTGCAAATGCTCATCCTGTAGACGCATTCTTCATTCGTCTATCTCTTGCCAGCGCCAACGACTGGACAAACAGCATCCTTCGATGCATTCAGTACGGGAGGGTGTTGATGCACGTTATTCTTGTGGTGGCCTATTGGCGGAGTCAGCAGTCGCGATGATACATGCCTTCCACAGTGGAGACTCACCAATGCTGGCCTTGGTCACTGGACAGACATCGCCGTCTTTGCTGCCCGTGGTCGAGGGGTGGTCAGGCGGAAGTATGCTCGACACCGTGCCTACTACAGGGCACACGGCTTCGCTCAGAGTCTGGTTTTGAGGTTCGTTGACCGCTTGCTTGAGCACCGGACAAGCAGCAGCATTGTGAATATCTTGCGAAGAGGCGCCAGGCACACTTGGGTGCTTCGAAAGACCCCTATGGTGATCTGTGGACGCGCCGACAACAGGGCATACAAGTCCGGGAGTGTTCATATCAAAGTCAGGATGGGATGGGGGCAGGACGGTATTGGTCGTGCCCACGACAGGGCAGACGGCTGCGTGGGAAGCCATTTTCGGATCTCTTAAGATGAAGCGATGGGTGTTACAGGACGATGTCTTGGTTTGTTGGAGGATGAAAGTGCACCTCTGCTACAGAAAGGGATACTTGCCCACAAGGGGCGAGCCAAATGTGGGGAATGTACCCCACGATCAAAACTGACCAATCGTAAGTGCTTTGATTACTTCATCGCTCGGCCCGATTTTCCGCATCGACCAGATCATCAGAGACCCTCGTTCTGTCGGCACAAATCATCACATAAAATTCTCCGTATGCAAGATTACGAATTTACATATGCCGTATACAGAATTAATTTACATTTGACATACCAAAATTATTACCTTTAACGCTTCCAACTGGTCGGGCTGCTGAGGTAGCCAAGCATAGGCATCGGATCTCATCAGGTAGAATTTTCCTCGGGCACCATCGAAAAGTCTATGGCAAAACCCTTTCTGGGCACTTCAGGCTCTATCCTATCATTGCTCGGATATGAAACCTGCACAGAATATTTTTCGCATGATGAAGCTTGGTACGTGCGATTTTTCAGGTATGGATATCCCATGACAAGTTGTCATCTTCAAGAAGTCAACTTCTCGAAGATCGTGATTGATAGACATGTATTTTGCGAATGTAGATCTGGGGTGAGTCTCGGATCCCCATCGCCGACGGTGGGGGCCTATGGTCTCTCTGCTCAAAGGTTCGTCCCGATCATCCGTGCTCTTCCAATTCCACCGAGATTGCTCCGGCACTAATGACCTTAATGCAGCTGTACGTTTCTTTTATCTGCAGACCGCCAAATTTGTAGATTGCGCCATTGTATCGTGAGTTACTGAAGGCTCTAAACAATTACCGCCGGAGATCTGCGCGTGCAGCCACGTCTGGAAAACAAGCACAACCCGGTCGTCGTTTCACGCAGCTATACCCAACATGGCTACTACCAAGATCTGTACTAAACAACCATGCTTGAAATGGTTATTGCACCGCACTTTGTACATGTAGCCACGGTTGAGGCGAAGAAGCTCCTTGTTTTGAGCAAGAATTTGGGTGGCTATGCGTAGCTAATGTGTAACCTGGGCTCCTCAATTTATGCGCCGATGACGGAGAGTGATTCCTACCCATGTGATCCTGAGTTGGAAGTGAGCGGCCAACTCAGCCTCGCGGATTGGGAACACTGGTATGTGCATGGTAATCGTGCTGGATTGACACGTTGCGAGGTGGCATCGAAGATTATCGACTTTGGCGAGTTAATCGTCAGCATTACATGTATTCGGCGATGAGTCCGATGTCGTCTACACGAGCTACTAAAAGGGCCGCACGACAAATGCAGCTCAAAACGGACCTGATGAAGCCTGGGGAGGACTGGCGTGATGTTGCTGATAGCGCAGAACGCAGGAAGATCCAGAATCGGATTGCGCAGAGATCTTATCGTGCGCTATCATCATCAAACGCGAGTTACCCAACTAACACTTGCAGGACGTACTATGCGAGCACAGAGAGTAGAGCTTGATGAATTGAAACAGCGTTTGAAAGCAGCGCAAGAAGGCCAATCCAATGATTCTCACTGTCATTCAGATGCGCCAGCTGAGAAAAGAGCTGCAAACCCACATAGGGCTCGCAAGGTGAGATGTCCCGCCCCGGCTCGTGCCTTGTCAAATTCTGCCAATTGCTGAAATCTCCAGAGTCGATCAACGGCCTCGCAGGAATGGTGGACGATTCAAAGTGTGGCACAAAGTCAGGAGACATCCTCGAATGATCTTTCTCATTTGTCCACGTTGCCAGTTTCTTCGCCACCATCACTATGTCTTTCAAAACGAGCATGCATCCTTCCGAGCACGGCTTCAGATAGGCAGTCCAACCAATTGGACGACGACAACATCCAAGTCGACCAAGGCCCTGGTAGCTTCGAAACCTCCCCTGCGCCAGCAGAGATAATCATCGATCAGGCCGGAATACTAGAGACGCCTCCTTTGACCTGCCGCTCTTCCGTGGAGCATATCAACGAAACACAGGATGCGCATATTCCATCGGCATTGATTGGTACAGATACGTCTACGGATCGTCAAACAAATGGTTTTAATGCTTTCTGGGATGTGTCTTGGAATCCCAATGAATTTACCGCTGAGCCATGCGTAAATCCGACCATGCAGGCGTTCGGGACTTTTTTGCACCTTCCAACGTTACCTCATGTCACAGAGACAGGGCAAGTCGCAGAAACAAGACAACTCGTTCTACACTTAGCAATCACAAGCGGACACTGTGATATTCTAAGAATGCTGCTTGCGGTTGACGAAGTTGACATGAATGAGAGAAACCGTGCAGGTTCGAACCCTTTACAGTTTGCTATCATTTCAGGTAAAACCGACATGGTTGCCATTCTACTTGAGCATGGCGCCGATATCGTTTAGTGCGACAAAACTATGCCAGCTTCTGTAGCGAACTTTTCTTGCATGGACGATCATACCTATGAACTACCAATATAGTCTACCAATTGTCAATATGTGTAGATCTGAAGCATCAAGAGTCGTCCGTACTGGCAGATACTGTCCTCGTCATCCCCGAATGACCATTTATGCTGAGAATGCTGCCCTCGCGACGAGGCAAAGTTCCATGAACTGAATGCGTAGTAAGGTCAGTCAGATTACTGTATCACTGCACGAAGTGTATATGGATCGCTTTGCTTAGTACATTCATCGCTGGCGATCCGCCGGGTTTCTAACCTTACTACATTCGAGATAATGTGATCACTTGTTGAAATGAACAAGCGTCATTTGTGCTGACGGTTGGGGACCTTTTAAGCTTACTAGGTGGAAAGCTCTATGGACTAATCAGTATAGATTCTCGGCAATCATCACTGCATAAGTTCACACCATACTCTGTCTGACTACATAAACCTCAGTAAGCAGTCCGAGCTCAGCTGCGTTGGAGCTTCGGTTGTGTAAAAATTGTGGTCCAGTGATTGAACCAGAGCGTGGATTGTAAGACGTTTCTCCAACAAAAATTCTAGCAGGCCCAAAATCGCAACTATAGCACAACCCAAACGACCTGCAACGTCATCGAGCGGCAGACAGCTTCACCTGACCACGCTTGGTAGCACGGCACTTACCAGCTGCAACGTCATCTCACGCAACCAGCTCGCCGCTCTACGGTCTCTTGTCACCGCTTATCTTTGCAAATCTTGGCTGCAGCATCAGTGACATTCTTCCTTTCATCACATTCACCCCAAGTGATACAAGAGTTCTCAACCATGACCGAGACCACGCCTTTGATATCCCACGGACTCGAAAATGTCTCGCGCGTCGAGGACAGACGCAAAACCTTCCTTATTATCACAAGCGTGACGCTTGCGACTGGAACAATTTCAATGGTCAATGGTATCGTCACGGTCAGCTTACCAACTCTGGCTACCGACCTTGAACTGGGATCTGATCTATTGTTCTGGTTGGTCACCCCTTGAATCTCTAGCACAACTATGAAGGCCTCAGGTTCGCATTTCGCTGACGAAGCATCAGGCCTGCCTCGATCTCAGCATTGGCTTGCGGCAGTACCTTGCTACTATTTGGATCTATGGCTGATGCAGTAGGAGCCAGACAGATGTACATTGCGGGGATAATCTTACAAACAATCTTCATTCTTGGGTGTGGCCAATCCAAGAATGCTTGGGAAATGATCTTCTTCCGTGGTTTGAGCGGCCTTTCTGCGTCGTGCTGCCTTCCAAGTGCTGTCAGTATCATAACTGGTTCTTTTACCGACCAGCGGCGTGATGTCGCCTTCGCATGCATGGGTGGCGGCCAACCTGCTGGCTTTGTGGTTGGCCTTGTGCTGGGAGGAATAGCCACTAATGCAGTGAGCTGGAGGGTCGGATTCTATATCTCAGCCGCTGTCACAGCCATAACCCTACCGCTCACCATATTGGGTCTGGCTACCCCATATATATCGCTTTCATGGAGCCATTGGTGGAAGCGAATCACTGAGGGAATCGACTGGATTGGCGGAATTGTGTCCAGCACAAGTTTAGCCTTATTATCTCACGTCCTTATGTGCGTAAAGCCACGAGACTTCGATTCCTGAGCATGCTGACGTTCTTCAGATCCATCACAAGCGATATATCGCGCATACGTTCCTCTTTAACTATCACTCTTTTGTCCATCAGCGCTGCTCTCATGCCAATATTTGTCCTCTGGGTAGGCAGACGAGAACGCTTGAACAAAGCAGCCTTGATTCCAAATTCTCTTTGGAACAACAGAGTGTTCACTGTCGTGTGCATCACAGTCTTCTTGAGTTCAGGCTCTGTGGAGTCTCTAGAAACAATCTTGACATTCTATTTCCAGGACGTCCAGAAACACAACGCCTTACAGTCCGCTTTTCGCTTTCTCCCTGCAGCTTTCGTTGGAATACTCGCTAATGTTGCTGTTGCGTATCTCGTACATCGGGTGTCTGGAAACATTATTGTTGTCGTTAGTCTACTCATCACAAGCTTCGCTTCCGTGGTAATGGCTTTTGCGACACCGATATCTAGCTATTGGACTTCTGCATTCATAGCGAACCTATTGAACCCAGTTGGAGTTGACGCCCTTTTCACTGTGGAAAATCTCCTCATTACATCTATCTTTCCCACAAAGACTCATGGTTTAGCAGGAGGTGTCTTCAATACAGTCAGCCAAATCGGCAAGTCTGTAGGGCTGGCCCTCGTCGCTGTGATTGCGACTAATGTAACATTAGCTTCCGATATGGACGACAAAGCAAGCCCTCAAGCTCTCATGGCGGGATATCGAGCTGCTTCTTGGTTTTGTTTTTCCCTTATTGCTGCCACTCTTGTTGTTGCTGCGTGGGGTCTAAGGGGGGTTGGAAATGTCGGTCATAAGCAAGAGTCTAATTCACTACAATGAGCTTACCGTCGTCTATGATCGACGTAGTCGGAGCAACAGGTTGAGGGTTGTAGGTCGTATCTTAGCAAATATCAGACGTGCATGGATACGTTTCTACCGCGGTCGGCAACCTAATATGTGCCGATTTTGAATATCCCATGAAGTCGTTTCACTCGATATGTGTCGTTTGTTCACAGTGCGGCCGATCATTACTTCTGTTACAAATATATCTTTCGTCCATGATAGGCAAAGGCGAGCTCTGGAAATGGGGAGCCTTCGATATTACGGAGAGTACAGCTTGCATAAGACACGTTTCTTGGTGACTATGACAAGATAGTACGAGTGAATAATCTGCGATTCTCTGTAGACTCTATTTGCAGAGAACAAACCTAAAAAAGTCGCAGAGTCTTCCGAAAGCATCATCCGTAATTTGATAGTGCACCACTACACGTCCAAGCACTGGTTCTCCAATTTTCAGGTTGAATTTGGTCGCCGCAACAGGGTAAAACTGCCCAGATGTCAGTCCCGATGCTTCAAGGTCAAACCACACCATGTTAGTCTCTGTCGGCCGCTGAAGTTTACCCCCGAGTTGTTCCCACAGATCGGAGGCAATCCGAGCTTTCTTGTGCGCAGCCTGTAACTTCCCTCCCAAAAACACTTCATCAATCGCCACTCTTGCCGGAGCAGCAATCACTCCAGATGCTCGGATACTTCCGCCTAAAAATTTTCGGGCCCACTTCGCTCGTGTTATGAACGCTGTACTTCCGACAATGATGCTACCAATCGGAGCACCAATGCCCTTGGTGAAGCACAGCTGTATGCTATCAAAACACTCCCCGATATCTCGCAGAGTGCATGCTCCAGCGGCAGCAGCTTCCCAAAGTCGGGCTCCATCCAGATGCATGTGGATTGGTGGGTTTTGAGAGCGTGCCCAGGTTGAGATAGCACGTATGTCAGCAAGTGGTAGAATAGTACCAAGTAGCGTATTCTCCAGGCTGATGACCCGGGTCGGGGCGTCATAAACCGTCTCTGTCAGAGTGCTATGTTTCTTGACGTCCTTCAGAGTGAGATGGTGACCATTCAATGGAACGACATTCGTCACAATCGCACCGCAGACACTCGCTACGCCTCCACCCTCCCAAGACACTATATGTCCTCGATAGTCGGCAAGGACTGAATGAGGCGGAGACCTGAGAGCAGTGCGGAGAGCAACCTGATTCCCCATAGTGCCCGTCATCACCAGTAGAGATGCTTCATGACCCATCAAGTCGGCGACATACTGTTGGAGAGAGTTGGTCGTGGGATCCTCATCCATGTCACCATCTCCGAGCGATGCCATGGCAATGGCCTTCAGCATGTCTATTGTCGGTTTCGTAAAGAAGTCCGAACGAAAGTCATTGGATACGTCACTGCTGTCCGTCCAGGCCAGATTCGGTGCAAGTCCATGCAAGGCCAGTCCGTTGACGGTGCTTTTGATGTTCTCATGCTCTGGAGTCATCGTTGCAATGTTCTCGGGCGCTATGGCAGTCATCTGTGGGTTTGGCTATGCTAGTTCTATGGTAGATCTCCTAGGATTGAAACCGGAAAGACCGCAAAGTGGCTTTGCGGCAGAAATGGTCTCAAGCGCTTCTGATGCAGGTACTGTTAATGTATGATTTCATTTAATGAGGTTGTTGCTGATGGCAGTATGAGTGGTCAAAGCAAGTCAGTGAACAAGTGGATAAGCACTTTTCAGAAAATACAGTAAGCAATAAGCCATTCGCATTTTCGTCAGCATAAGCACACAAAGCAATCAGCATTACGCATCGCACCCAGAACAATCAGCATTATGCAGCACACCTAGGCCATCAGCATTACGCAGTATATATGAGCTGTGCTAAGGGTATGTTATCATTGTCTTCTATGCGTCTGGAACCTGGATCGAGAAGGAACAAACTGTGGATGACCACCATGAAAGTTTGGGAAGCCTGAATTTGAGCTTCGCCACTTCTAAATCGCAACGTTTATTCATCCGACAGATCGATTCGGTACGGAAACACAGCAATGGAGTCCATCACATCAGCAGCTAGACAGGCAGTGTTCGAGGATCACAACAACAATGAGGATGCTACTATGCTGGGCCATTGCTTATACGACCTCTTCGAAGGCGCCGTGAATCAATACTTCGATAGAACTGCCATTATCTGTGGGGACGTCACCCTGACTTTCGGAGCACTCGAGACACGGATCAACCGCTGCACGAAAATTCTGATGGAGAGGGAAGTTGGGCTGGGCGACGTTGTTGGGATCGCTCTAGATCGATCAATCGATCTTATTGTCGTGCTGTTAGCAGTATTGAAGACAGGGGCTACGTACGTCCCAATTGATCCAAGATTTCCTGTCGAGCGAATTCTCTACATGTTGAGCGATGCAGACCCGAAATTATGTATCACCGAAGAAGGGGACCAAAAAGCCCTGTCTTCGTGGAGCGGTACTTGCATCAATATGCGCGAGATAAATCACGCTCCTGTCACGAACGGTGACGCCCATCGGTCGAAAGCGAATGTGAAAGCAGATGACCTTGCATACATCATATACACATCAGGTTCTACAGGGAAACCGAAAGGAGTAGAGATTACTCACAATGCTCTCTGCAATCTCATGTGTTCAATGCAGCGTGAGCCTGGATGCAATGAGAATGATCGTCTTCTAGCAGTGACAACCATATCATTTGACATCGCCGCGCTAGAGATCTTTCTACCATTACTCAGTGGAGGCACAATAGTCCTAGCCCAAACACAAGAAGTCAGAGACCCTCGCGCGCTACTCAGACTCATGAGCAACCACAACATCACCATGATGCAGGCTACTCCTGCGATCTGGCAGATGCTTCTTGATGCAGGTTGGCAAGGAGTGCCGCGTCTTTCTACTCTGCTGTGCGGTGGGGATGCTCTGCCTCGACGATTGGCCGAGAGACTCTTGACCTGCTCAACATCGGTCTGGAACATGTACGGTCCAACAGAGGCTACGATATGGGCAAGCTTGTGGAAAGTTTGCAAGGGGAAGGACGTGATTATCGGGAAACCCATCAACAACAACTTCCTCTACATACTAGACGAGCAACTCTTGCCGGTACCTCCTCACCAGCAAGGTGAGCTTTACATTGCTGGCGAAGGCTTAGCCAGAGGTTATCACAGAAACTCAGATCTCACTCACGAACGCTTCTTGAACAATCCATTTGGAAAGGGTCTCCTTTACCGGACCGGTGACATAGCCCGTGCTTCAAATCCAGATGGACTGAGCATTCTGGGGCGAAAAGATGGCCAAATCAAGGTTCGTGGCTTCAGGATTGAGTTTGGCGAAGTTGAGGCAGCAATCGTCAGCCATGGACACGTCTCGGAGGCCGTTGTCATCAGCAGGGATGATAGACTGGTAGCTTATTTTCTCCGTGACCAAGGCTTCGAGGAATCAATGCCAACGAAACTCAGCACATCGTTGCGCAATCATTTGATCAAGCGTCTGCCGGAATATATGATACCCGCTTTTTTTGTCGAAATTCAGGCGTTCCCTCTGACGCTGAACAATAAAATTGACCGAAAGCTTCTTCCAGATCCCCTACAATTCATCCAGCCCGAAGTGCCAGAGTTCATCTCTGATACGGAACGTAGAATCTGGCTTACATGGTCAGATGTATTGGGACACAGCCAAATAAGTGTTGAGGACAATTTCTTCAAGATTGGCGGTGATTCAGTAAGAGCGGCTAGAGTTCAACAACAGCTGGAGGATAGTTTTGAATGCCCCGTATCGATTGTCAAGCTGTTTGAGCATTACACTATCAGGACCTTGGCACAGTACATGAACAGTAACAAGAGTGTCGAGCAAGAACACCTTCCAGAATCATACAAATTCAGAAACGAAACTATTGCAGTCGTATCCATGGCATGCAGATTGCCTGGAGACATCAGCACCCCAGAGCAATTGTGGGAATTGCTAAAGAACGGCGGTGATGCTATCACAGATGTGCCTAAGAATCGTTGGGGTCCTGATTCATTCTACTACGACAAAGACCCAGAAGCCCTGGGCAAGTCATATTGCCAAAAAGGGGGCTTTCTTGCATGTGTCGATGGATTTGATAATTCATTTTTTGGCATATCACCGAAAGAAGCAGAAGCGATGGATCCTGGACAACGGCTCATGCTTGAAACGTGCTGGGACAGTCTGGAGCGCGCCGGATTTACGCAGAACAAGCTACGTGGTAGTCAATGCGGAGTTTATATTGGTGTATGCAACATCTCTGCCCACTGTACTCCAAAGTCACTCGATGAGCTCAACGGATACGCTGCGACTGGATCTGCTGGAGGCACCATGTCTGGACGCATTTCTTACGTTCTTGGCCTGGAGGGTCCGACCATGACAATCGATACAGCATGTTCCTCGTCGCTTGTGACAACTCACTTGGCTTGCAATGCACTTCGCCAGGGGGAGTGTGATATGGCTTTATCAGCAGGCATCAGTCTACTGCTCACCCCTGGAATGCACGTTGAGTTTAGCAGATTGAAGGGTATGTCAGAGGATGGACGCTGCCGAGCGTTTGCCCAAGATTCCCAGGGTACAGGATGGGCTGAAGGTTGCAGTGTGGTTGTTCTGAAGCGACTGAGTGACGCTGTTCGTGATGGAGACGAAGTGCTTGCACTTATACGTGGGTCTGCGGTCAATCATGGTGGGAGATCGGCTGCAGGACTCACTGTACCAAGCGGGCTGAGCCAAAAACGTCTGATCAGGCGAGCTCTCAGAGCTGCGAACCTGATGCCAGACGACATCGACTACATCGAGGCACATGGCACAGGAACAAAATTGGGAGATCCCATAGAATGTGAGGCGCTGGCGGATGTCTTCTCTGGCACTCGTCCAGCGCTGACCCAACCACTATGGATTGGCTCGGTCAAGTCGAATCTCGGGCATACACAAGCAGCTGCTGGTCTTACCGGAATGCTCAAAGTCATTCTTGCGATGCAACACGCGGCGATACCGAAGACGCTACATGCCGAGAGACCCACAACCACAGTGGATTGGGCGTCTACCAACATGTCCCTTGTTCAGGAATATAAAGCATGGCTGCCTCGGACAGACCGGCTCCGACGAGCTGGGATCAGTGCTTTCGGCATAGGCGGGACTAATGCACACGTCATATTGGAAGAACCTCCTATCCAGCGCAGAATTCCCGGAGGTTCATCGAGCCGTCTATGCGAGGGAATCCCCTTCCTCATCTCAGCTCAGACTAATGCTGCTTTGTTTGAGCAGACGATGAAATTTGGCCAGTACATCAGAACTATCAGCGATGACGACCCATGCATGCTGCGAGATATCGCCTACTCACTTGCTGTAACCCGGAATCATTTTAGTGAGCGGACTGTGCTCATTGCTTCCGATAAGACCACATTGCTCAAGGCAGTGGATTCTGTGTCCAGGACACTCTGTTCTAGTGCCCACAGATCGCAATCTAAGCTCGCTATGCTCTTCACCGGGCAAGGCAGCCAATTCCCAGGTATGGGCAAGGATCTTTACCAGGCTTATCCTGTGTTCCGCAACGCCTTGGATGAGGTTTTTTCTCATTTCCCTGCGCTGGATCAACCATTGATTCAGATCATACATGCCCCAGCTGGCAGTGAAATTGCTTCACTACTGCAACGCACTGACATTGCACAGCCTGCCATCTTTGGGCTGGAAATAGCTCTGTGGCGTTTGTGGAAGAGCTGGGGCGTGGAACTAGATCTGGCGCTCGGTCATAGTGTCGGGGAGATTGCTGCAGCTCATGCCGTCGGTGTTATGACCCTTCCAAATGCTTGTCGTCTTGTCAATGCCCGTGGTCAATTGATGCAGCGAATCTCTCTATCAGGCAGTATGATATCGTTGGAAGCTAATGCTAAAGAAATCAGCACCGGTATTGCTCATCTAGGACTTGTTGACAAAGTTGAAATTGCAGCCTATAATACACCCGATCAGACTGTCGTATCGGGTGATACTTCCGCTACGAAGTCTCTCGCTGCGTATTTCGTAGAGAAAGGACGCAAGTCGAAGGTTCTCAACACATCTCACGCATTTCACTCACATCATATGGACGGTATACTCGACTCATTCCGTCAAGTCGCTGAGACTGTAGAATTCAATCCATCACATCTGTCTATAATCAACAGTGTTACTGGAAGACTGGCTGCGACAGGAGAACTCAGCAATCCAGGCTACTGGATACGACAGGTCCGGGAGGCTGTACGATTTGCTGACGGAGTCAAGTCAGCGCTCAAGCAGGGAGCGAACGTCTTCCTTGAAGTAGGCCCACAAGCGGTGCTCGCAGGGCTGGGTGCGGCGTGTGTATGGCGACATCAAGAAGTGAAATGGGTCTCATCCCTGGCTCGAGGTGAAAACGACGTATCGAATATTCAACGAAGTCTCAAGGACCTGCATATTATCCACATACCCATCAAGTGGGATGTTTACTTCAGTGCTGAAGGAGATTGTCGTCGCGTGGTATTGCCAACATACGCATTCCAGAGAGCACATTTTTCGCCCAACTACTCGGCCACGAATCTGGTACGGTCGGACTCAGGCGTCCTTTGCCCAGCGAAAGTGCCAAAAATCGATGTGGATCATCTCCGATTTGCTATGAATTGGCAACAAGTGTCCTCTACCGATACGTCTCCGTCGGGCGTTTGGGGCTTGCTTTCTTCACCTGATCACGACATGCCGGCATGGGCAGGACAGGTCAGAAAAGCTCTCAAGATTGCCGGTATGAAGGTCTTAAATGTCACTAGAATCGAGGATGCTCGAGATGTTGTAGGTGTACTCTGTCTTTGGGATTCAAATCAAGACGACATCGTGTCCCAGTCCCATTACTTGACGGCACACGGACTTTCTCAAATTCAGACAGCGGCCCACGCTCAGTTTACGCCAATGATAGTATGGATCACTCGAGAGGCAATGAGTACAGGTAATGGAGATACAACAACAGGTCTAAGTGCTAGTGCGCTCTGGGGTCTCTTGCGTACAGCTCGAAGCGAGCATCCGGAGCTGCATTTGCGATCGATTGATCTTGACATGAGCTCGACCGCCCTATATAAATTGCCAGAAGCCTTAATGCTTCACACAGAAGCTGAATGTGTAGTGAGAGGCGAGCAAATTCTTGCTCCACGCCTGCAGAGAGCAAAGATAGAGCCACTGCTTTTTGATAAACCCCTTCTGCGGACAGATGGTATGGTACTGATCACAGGAGGTCTCGGAGGCCTTGGACGGCAAGTAGCGAAATGGTTGGCAAGTCAACACGGTATCAAAGAGCTTCTGCTTCTTTCTCGTCAAGGAATGAAGAGCCATCAGGCAGCTGACTTTGTCATTGAGCTCAGAGATCTGGGCTGCAGAGCTGCTGTGATATCTTGCGACGTTGGAGATTTTCGCAGTGTTGAAAAGATCATAGCAGCCATCGACAAGGGATGTCCTTTGCGTGGAATTATTCATGCAGCAGGAGCACAAGACAACGGGATACTCGCTACAATGACGCCATCCCGTTGTGCCGCTGTCCTCTCACCCAAGATCGGAGGAGCCTGGAATCTTCACAAGCTAACAAATCATATGGATCTGGATATCTTTGTAGTGTTTTCATCGGTTTTTGGTGTCACGGGAATGCCCGGCCACGGCAATTATAATGCCGCTAACACTTTTCTGGATGCATTCGCTCATATGCGTCGTGCTCAGAAACTACCAGCCACGTCACTTGCGTATGGAGCTTGGAAAGGCCGCGGAATGGCGACAGGTATTGTTGGGTCTACACTATCTCAATTCACCCAACATGGTTTCGACTGGATGTCTCCGGAAGAAGCCCTCCAGCTGCTCCAAGAAGCTATCAATAACGACCGAGTGATGACTGTGGCCGCAGCGCTAAACCTGCAAAAACTGGGAGAATATCACCAACAGCAGAATGGTATACCTCCCCTATTCAAATCGCTTCTGGGGCATTCCGCTCTTGACGTCCAGCGCTGCAGTGGTTTGCCTGAAGCCCTCAATCAGATAGACGCTGATCAGCATTCTGCGATTGCGCTGAGAATGGTTAAACAGACAGTAGCAGGAGCTTTAGGATTCAACCATGGATCATATGTCAACGAAAATGCTCCTCTACAAGATATCGGAATCGACTCCTTGACCGCGGTGTTCATACGGAACAAATTGACAGTCTTGACTGGGCTGTCTCTCTCGGCGAGGTTCGTGTTGCAATTCCCAAACGTCCAGGCTCTCAGTGAGAGTCTGCTGTCACAGCTGGAGCATGAGAAGGAGAGATCCCCGCCCAATAGCATGAACTCGTGGATCGATGTGAAACCAAGGACCCCTTGGCTCAACAAAGAGATGATGATGAACGGCTGCATTGCTCCGGATATCAAATATGACGATACTGTGGACGATAAACCTCATAGTCCAAAGTCCGTCTTTATTACGGGTGCTACAGGCTTTGTCGGGGCATTCATCGTCCATGAACTGCTTAAGCGTGGGATTACGGCTCTCTGCTTGATCCGAGCAACAAGCAACGATCAAGCAATGCAACGACTTCGGCATACGCTTGAGAGGTACGAGTTATGGAAGCCAGAATACCTAGAATTGCTTCGCACCGTTGTTGGTGACTTCGGGAAACCACTTTTCGGATTGACTCAAGAGAGATTCGATCTTCTGGGGACTGAGGTTGACGCCGTCTGCCACTGCGGGGCTCTCGTTGACTGGGTCCGTCCTTTAGAAGACTTCATTGGACCCAGCGTTATTGGTACTCACGAAGTCCTACGACTGGCTTCGACCGGGCATGATAAAGCGATTCATGTTATATCCACAATGTCAACGCTGCCAAGATATCGTGGAAACCAGCTAACTGAGAATGATCAGGAGTACGGATATGCAACCTCAAAATTTATAGCAGAACAGATGGTGTCAGCAGCTCGTTGACGTGGTGCCAGAGCTTCTGTCTATCGCCTGCCGTTCGTCACTGCAGCTTCCGAAAATGGTCATTTCAGACCTGATCGAGGCGATTTTTTGCACAATCTCATCGCTGGGAGCCTTGAAATCGGGGTTTTCCCATCATTGGATGCAACCATGTCAGCAGTGTTACCCAACGATTATCTGTGCAAGACAATAGTTGCGATCATGACGAGAGACACCCATCGTATTGGGGTAGATTACGATTTTGTTAACCCATATGCTCCGTCCTTCAACCAGTTCTTTGACCTCCTGGGTATGGTAAGCAACGGACAGACTGTCGTACCATACGCGACCTGGCGAGCGCGAGCTGATAAGTACGCTGAATCTCATCCAAAGTGCTCATTGGCCCGCATCTCAGCATTGCTTGATGGTGTCGTAAGCGATCAACAGGCGGCTGCTATGGTCTCAGGGCATGTAGTGGGCAGGCATGTTCTAGGCAACGAATCCTATCCTGCACCGGCTTTCGATATTCAATTCGCAAAAAAGTATGCTGGTCGTATGAAAAAGCATAGATAATACATATAGTATTGATTTACGAAAACTTTGACCGTTTCCTATGAAGACGCAAATATCATGATGTAAGCAGCTCTGATACTAGAGCAATTGCATTGATAGCCGAGAGCGTCAAGTCACACGTATACGCTTCAGTCGTGGGTGAATAGTCCTTGAAACTCCTCAGCATAAGATGACGGACCTTATGGACCGGATGATGATTGATGGGTAGAAGAAGCAGCTCTGGATGTGAGGACGGAACCAATGAGCAATGCAGAGACGGCTTTATTGAAGTTTTTGCTATCTCGTGGAAACGTCAGCGATCAAATTCGAGCACGAGGGACAGCCCGATCTAGCATCGTACATTTCAAGACACCGAAGCCTTACGTATTCATCGGCGATGGTCCGAGGTACCATTTTTTTGAAGAAGATACAGTGCCGCAAACATCTCCAATCTGCATATGCCTGTTCGGTATAAGCCTGAATTGCTGTGACGTATAACGTCAACCAGAGCTTGGAAGTTGGTGACACAAATCAGCAGTCCACTTCTTGATGGAGTAAACGCATCATACAATTTATGCGCCAAGCCGAAGAACCAAGCCGATACATTGTGCCTGGCGCGACAGATCCCATTTTTCCAGACCATTGCTTGTGCGATGGACTCGCAGGTCCCAATGATTACGTCGTTGAGGATTCCCTTTGCATCAGCTCTGACGACCTTTTCGCTCATGAGGCTGAACAAGGAGATTGCTGATCCAGTGGTCATGTCTTATTGGTCATAGAGGCCTCAGGCAGCGGAATACCCAAGCTCTAGATGTTTCATCAGGCATCAACGCCATTCCAGATTCAATTACATTCGTCAAGACGCGACCTGTGTGGGGCTCAATCGCTGTCACGATGCGGGGTCGGAGTACGTGTCTACTTCTTACGACATCACGCCAAGCAGGGAGACAATTATGGAGCGCCACAGATGGAGTTGTGTTTCCGCAGATATTGTGATCAGCTCGAAGCCTACATAAATGAAACTTTCTACCCGACATCACTTTGATTTCTTCCTCAACTCACTTGGATTGTCTCTGACCTCCCTTACATATCATCCAACCATGACTTCGTCGGTGACATCAGCCGGCTCCCATCTCCCTCGTGCACCTCCACCCGAGGGACGAGGCGGCTATAACCCGGTTATACTCCTCCTCACTGGCTGGAACGAATTTTTACCCAAAGATGCCACCACTGGAAAGACACCCCTCGACCTCGCTGTCATGAGCGCGTTGGACTCTTCCATTGGTCAAAAGTTCAAGGATCTCAAGATTCATGACACTATGTCCTTTTTGAACTTTGCCGACCACCTTCTGAGATGGGTCCCTGAGGAGAATACGGAGGGCAAGAAGATCTATGACATTCTTTGCCTTTTCGCCTTTGTCTTTGACCAGCCTAGTCTGCAAATCTACCAGAATGAGGTCCATCCCAAATCTGTGGGACAGCCGTTGACTTGGTTGTCATCCTGGATCGTAGTCTTCTCCCAAATTCAAGGACAATGGCTAGACACTCAAGCGTCCATCACCAAAGAATCGCTAGAGAGTTTCAAGAAGTCGCCATTGTACGATTACGACGAGTGCGAGAAACAGACGTTCTCCTCCTTCAACGATTTTTTCTATCGTACCCTAAAGCCAGGATCACGACCTATCGCCGAACCAGACAATGCGAAGACAATCGTGTTTCCTGCTGATAGTACCTTTGACGTCGCTTACTCCATTGATGCAAACGACTTCATCAACGTCAAAGGACTTCAGTGGAACACTAATGACCTCCTAAAGGATAGTCGATACCACGACGATTTCGATGGCGGAGTATGGATGCATGCCTTCCTCAACACATGGAACTATCACCGACAACATGCGCCTGTTGCCGGAGTCGTCAAAGAGGCAAAAATCATTCACGGAGCTGCCTATATTGACGTGATTGCTAGCGATGATGGCGACCTTGAACATATCCGTCGGCTTCCAAGCCTTTCAGCTCAAGATGGCTCTGGTTATCAGTTCCTGCAGACTCGGGGTCTGATCGTTATTGATGCTGGGGAGCTCGGGCTTGTGGCAGTACTTCCCATCGGTATGTCCCAGGTATCCGGTATTGTGCTCACTGTTGAGCCTGGCCAGAAGGTTGAAAAGGGCGACAACCTTTCATACTTCAAGTTTGGCGGATCGGACATTGTAGTCGTTTTCCAGCCTAAAGCTGGATTGACGCCGAAGTCGTTCGATCATATTGACAGGCAGCACTTTAGCAAAGTGGGGCAGGTGCTTGCAAAGGCCACCCCTCAGTGAATGTAGCGAAGTATGGAGAGATCGTATACTGGGGAACCTTGTTTTTAACTCTCTCTTGATACGAGTCACCGAACAGAATTTGACGATATTTGATCAATACTTAATCCATGAACATCCTTGAGAATTGAACATTGGTCTCATGCTACCGATAAAATCAGGCATAGATCTAGACAGTCAAGGTGGTGAAAGGCCACTAAATCCTGTCAAGTTGCTAACGTGCCGAATCCTGGCTGCTAGGAGACATCCATCGCAGCGGCATATAAGATATCAGTGTTGCCGTTCTCGACAATCGTCACCAAAACTCAGAGCGCCGTTTACATCAACACATCTTGTGATACCCGAAGCTTCGGAGGACTCCGCCATCAGACACGACTGATTATATCTCGATGTCGTCTGAGATGTGGAATGACATACTTAACGGTTTTGATTGCCAATCGATTTGTTTCGGATGGGTCGTGTCCTCTTGGCCCGACCTTGAAATAGATATCATTGGACAGCTTTTGGAAGTTGAATACCTATGCTCATGTCCTGACCATATGTTGATACTGGAACGTTCAGTGATGTCATACATACAGATGGATGTGTAGTCTCAGTAGTGGTTTCAGAGTGGCGAATAGGATCTATTGTCATTTTTCAAGTCTATATATCTATCTTGCTGTGACGAACTATAGTTCTCGTAGCCAGAATTTTTCCACGATCCTGCCATCTGCCTCATGATCAGGCACGGGAGCTGTACATTGCTTCCGTTGCTTTGTGTTAAGTTCATATGAATCGCGTCCTTCTCTGGCACTTGTTCCCACTACTCTGCCGCCATCTAAAAAGCCTCTGTACCGAGGCTGAGACCAGTAGTCCTGCCTTGGATATTCAATATACAGCAATGACAAAAAATTTCACATTCGGCAAGGTAGAAGAGCGAGGATTCTTATATCTTTCCTTTTGTCTCTTACTTGACTCCTTCCAGCTCTTACATAGTATTGTACAGAATGGAATGGTGCTCGTCGAAGAAGAGTCGATATTTGGCATCTCGGGCAAACTGGAGCTGAGTATGGAAAAGTATGGAGTTCGACGTCAGCTCAACGCCATCACCAATGAGTCGTTCTTCCAGGAGATTAGCGATATGAGTCCAATTTTACCATCTTCTTTCCGAAATATCACCGTTCCATAGCTGGAACATATGACATAGAACGAAGGAAACGCTTGTTATTTCATCAAGATTTGGCCCGCTATCTCTTATTGAGCTCTATTGCGCATGGAGTAATGATACTGACGATAAGGCTGTCTACAATATGACATCAGAAATCTTCTCCAGAACCAAGCCGGAAGTGCTTAACAGAGGTTTGCAGAAGGACTATCTTTGCACGAATTACGCCTTACAATTTCGGGATGTTATAGCCAGTCACAGTACTGCCAAAAGGGTAAAAGTAATGGGGATTGCAGGCAGGTACAATCCTGTTGGCATGTTCCAGACTCTGGTTCTTGGGTCGTTTGAGCTAAATCGTACACCATTTCCACGAACACAATAACCATGAAGCGGTCAACTGTGTATCACGCATTGTCATGGCAAATTTCATCGAACGGTTGATCCTTTCACCGTGATGTAGGTCTCTATCATTCATGCTGCTCCCTTTTCGCGCATTCCATTATGCCTGACATCGATAGCCTCCTAGCAATAGAGAATTCAAGCAGAGGTGCTACAGCGGGTAGTACAGCTTGTGCTCATTCCAGATTCGAACTTCACTATAGAGTCAGCTGAAGTGTTTAGCACACCAAATCAAGCTCAAAAAAAGCAACTTCAATAAGCCGTCTTTAAGAGGATGCAATTCAATTATTGTATGTCATTTGTAACAGGGCTGCTGAAGGCCTTTGATGGCCTACTTCCAATGTAGATAATATCTATGATGTTAAAATTATGACCGGCTGTTAAGCATGGTAGAACTGATCACGGGTCGAAATACTGAATGCCAGCACGAGTGCGCCACTACAAGAGACAAGAGGTCGTTTTCCTTGATATCTTGTTTTCGAGATACCGAGGATCGTCATATGATCTGCATTCCTAAAAGCAACTTCGCAGCACTTCATTCGCCCCCGCCAAATCAAGACGTGACAATTTCGAAACCAAACACCAATCAGCTCCCTACGGTCTGACCTCAGCAGCTTTCTTTGCATGAGGAAATCTCCGGAAGAGGTACGATTTCGAACGTTGCGGAGGAAGCCGTTCATTTCGAGCAACCGCTAGCTTCATGCTCTCAATATCTGTGGCACTGTGTACGTATCAACGGTGCGATAGTGCTCAATGGGCCGATGTCCCCCCGCTTCAGAGTCTCTACTGGAGTCTATTCACTGCATAATATAATGGAATAACCACAAAACTGACATCACATGGGTGTGAATGCTGACACGGCATTACGCAATTGTTGAATGTTGTGGGCTTTCTTGGCTGCTACGTAATGGAATGCTCCAGTATTGCCAAGCATACAGAAAGCATTGATAAACTGAGCGGGCATGCAATGAACTGACTCGTCCCTCCAATTTCGGCTAAGACATGGAACTCTGTTGTCACTACCAAGAACTATATTTTGGTGGACAACATTGGCATTTCTTGGATATAACCTGCTCAATCAACTTTTCTGTCTGTCTACCCATGATATTAATGCACAACAAAAAGGAGTGGGCCAAGCTATGATGTAATGGACGTGGACTCGTTTTCCCCCGTATGCAGTCAACCAGCGTGCCACGTGCGTCGACAAACTTTGACAGGACCTCACCGCCACTTTGACTCTGGAAGCTTTGTGTCGAAAAGCACAAAGTCTTGAAGCTCTAAATTCTAGTCCATATGTTGCTGTAACACTTTTCCACAGCGAGCCTGCTCTGCAAGCTGCACGGTAGGCACTAAGACTACTTTACAACATGAAGCACAAGTATGGCACTTTGATACGAACAGGACCATGCTGAAAGTTTTCATTAGTATCCCAACATTTTCGTGAAATTGTGCGCTATGGCCATCATTCCTGTCACTGAACGGCCATTTCTCGGACATATACGGGCCACACTTTTTGCACAATGCTCTTTCAAGTGCCAATTGACAAGGTCGGCTGATATATAAGGTCTTTCGTTCCTATCATTTTTCAGAAGTAAATTCACTTTTCATACTTTCATCATGCTTATGATGAGAGTTTCCAAGGTCTTACTCCTAATTTTGTCAGTCGTCTGTGCCCAGTCCGTGGCGGAAAATGTCACTTCTATCGAGCTCGACTCTATCGACCCCGAACCTATCGACTTTAGCATGATTGACCCGGACACTACTAATATAGGCAGCTACTATTATGAGACCATCAACATGAAGGTCACCAGTGCTAGCGATAGGTTTATAGTCACCCTCAAACCCGGGGTCGATGTGAAGACTCACGTCAAGTTCTTAGAGGACATCCATGCCCTAGCCATCAGCAAGCGCTCCGATGGGCAAAGATTCGACGGCGTGTCTCATCAATACAACATTGCTGACTTCCTCGCATACGCCGGCCACTTCGAACCAACTGTAATTAAACAACTCCGGGATTGCCAGGATGTACTATCAGTCGAACCTGATCAACTTCTCACAACCAAGGATCTCGCCCACATGGAGCCTCGCCTCAGCATTCCATGGCAGAAACCACGTCGTGGCTTAGTGAAACAGGAAGAGTCACCTTGGGGTTTGCACTACATCTCGCACAAACACGACAACCACACCAACGAGCACGAGTATATCTACGACCGTTCGTCTGGCACGGGGACATATGCCTACATCGTCGACACAGGCATCTGGACTAAGCATAGTGACTTCCAGGGCCGCGCGTCACTGGGCTACAACGCAATAAAAACAGAGCAGTTCAGCGACACTGACGGTCACGGAACCTTCGTCGCCAGCATTGTCGGAGGCAAGTACTATGGGGTAGCGAAAAAAACCAACCTCATTGCAGTCAAAGTGATTGGGCAGAATGGAACGACTGCTTCCATTATCATCGACGGCTATATCTGGGCCGTCAACCATATCCAACGCAACAATCGTGAGGCAAAAGCGGTGATTAACCTCTCTATCTCGACTCCCAGAAGCGAAGCCTTCAATCGCGCAGTCGACGCCGCGTTTGCAGCAGGTATCACGACTGTCGCAGCCGTGGGGAATCAGGGTATTAGTGCACAATCTAGATCACCTGCGAGCGCCGAAGGATGCATCACAGTTGCACACACAGATCAAGAGTATGAGGTCAATCGCTGGGCGAATCATGGGCCAGAGGTGGATATTTTTGCTCCTGGCACCAACGTGCAAGGTGCGGGATTGGGAGGGAAGTGGAACAACGATATCATGACCGGGAGCAGCTTTGCTGCACCGCATGTCTCAGGGCTAGTGGTATATGCTAAGGCGATGGAGATACTGATCGATGCGAACAGTACGAAGGAGTGGTTGCTGAAGAATGCGTTGCCAGAAATGATATTTCCATCAAATGGAGCAAGGAATTTATTTGCTTACAATGGCAATGGGACTTGAAAAGGGCAATGAAGGGAGAAAGACGGTAGAGAGTGAGTGAAAAGCTTGTTCAACTACCACGAAGCAGTACTCGTATCATTGCTTGCCGTGGCAATTTTGATTCACCTGTCCGAAGCTAGCTAGAGTAGTGGTGATGGGTTCGACATCCGGAAAGCGGATGACCCTAATGTATCGTTCGCTTTTTTGAATCGAAAGCTGCTGATAGAAGGTCTTGATGATCTGCAACCTTGGTTCGACGTGAAGCCAATCTTTCAAGTCACTCAGACCTCCCAAGTCACTCAGTATTCTGGGCTACATCAAGTCGCCCTCGATAAAGACTTCAAAGCAATCACTCGTGATGCCGATACCTATACACGTCAGTCGCTGCGCTCAAATTTCGATCAATTCCATAGAGTCCACTTGTTGAGTCAGGAACGTTGTCTTCTAGAGCACTCCTCCTCTCTGTAGCAGTGTTCGTGAGGGAAAAGAGGGCCTAGGACAGAAAGTAAGCACAGCTACGACCGTGATGTGCACAAATGCCAACTTTCTTTCAGCTAGTTCTGTTAATGAGTCTTGCCCATATCGCATGTTGTCACCGAACAGAAGCTGATATCACACTATCATAACCAGGGTTGCCATAGAGATCCGAAGAGCACCGCCCGAGGACAAATGCGTATCCGAACCGTGGTAGAAGTCGATTAAAGACCGAAGAAGTAACCAGGTCTTCTCTAGAGTATGTGGATATAGACAGCATATCATAGAAAGTGTAAAGCATAGAAGACTGCTTCCGACCTGCAGAATATTGTGGTTGAGAGATGCGTCTTCGACACCAGTGTGAAGTCTATGTGGTATCATCATTAAGGTGTGTGAAGCCGACCCTTGCCACATGTCGACGCACCAACGCACTCCTCCGAATCACTTTTATGAATTTCCATGAGGCTAGACGATAATCTTCTGAGCTCCTGGACGAAATGCAAGGCATAAGCAAACCCGAAGGCATTGCTCTTTGAGCTTCGGTATTTTGAATGCTTATTAACCGTAGTGCACTGCTCTATAATTAATCGCTGTGGGAAAAAGACTTTCTACAAGAAAGGTCAGGAGTCACAAGATGACAGCCAATCATGGTCGACTAAGCTAGTTGCACTGCAGGCACTTTGATAACGCCAAGCCGCTCCATGTGGCACAATCCTGGTCTAATGATGCAAAGGAACGAGAGCTCATTGGCGCCCTTCTCATTGCAGCTGGGGTACACACGCTTATTTCGCAGTCTTTTGGCGATATGACCCGCATGTCTATGAAGTTGATTATTTAGTCTTCCTAACTGGTAAACGTCCCAGGAACGTGGTTCCAAGTGAGTGCAAAATGTAGATCACTACTGCATCCGGTTACCGGCTCCCGTGTATCATTCCTATACCGGGACAACGCAGCTCGTCGATCATTACTGCTTCGCGTCGTCGAATCTTGAGCCCCGTGATCGAATAAATACGTATCTTAATGGGTGGAATATCAAGCCCTTGGTCGTCTGTTTTGCGCAAGACTTTGACAACGCTTTGTTGAAAATTTATTCTATTCATTAGGTCAAACAGAGCAGGCTCAGCGCAATGTTGATTCTCATCGCTGGCATTACAGGCAATATAGGGCAGCACGCTGCGCGTTATGCTCTCGACACCGGCCATCAAGTTCGAGGTCTCGGACGATCGCCCCAGAAACTTGACCTAAGTCTAGCGTCACGACTTGAGTCCTTTGTGAAATTTACCAATTATGCTGATATCGCAAGCTTGGACGTCGCTTGCAAAGCAGTCTCAGCCGTGATCTGCGCTTATGCTGGCTCGCCTGAATTGCACCTCGAAGGACAGTTGCTACTTTTGCGCGCGGCTGAACGAGCAGGGATCCATCGCTTTCTGGCCGCAGGGTGGAACTACGATTGGCGGAATATACGACATGGTATCGATGAGCCGGTATACGATGCCGCTATAGCATTCCACAGGCAGGCTGCAATCTCGAGTACGATCAAGCCATGTCATATTTTCAGTGGCATGTTGGCTGAGGTCTTCTTTGGTATGAATGGACAAGATGGCTTTACGCCCAAGGACGACGGTGTGTGGGAAGCGCATGCGCCGAGAGGGAAGAAGAGTATGGATCTATGGGGAACTGGAGACGAGAAATGGAACTTCACCACCGAAGAAGACGCCGGGGGTTTCGGAATCGAAGTTATCACAGCACCACGGGCGCATGAAGGTGGTTTCATCACCGTCTGCTCGTGGACAAAGAGCTTGAACGAGATCAAAAAAATATATGAAGAGGTGAGGAAAACCCAGGTCAACGTCAATCGGAAAGGAAGTGTCGCCAAACTAGAAAAGCTAGCCACCCGGAAACGAGAAGAGATGGGCCCACAGAGGATGTGGGAGTGGCATCGATATTGGTTTCATTATTTCTGCGTTAAGGGAACCTGGAATTTAGGTACTCTGGAAAACCACAAGTATCCGGGAATGAAGGTGAATAGACTGGAAGAGTTTCTGGAAGCTCATCCAGATGTTTGAGCACGAAATTCACACGATCATGAACAACGTAACTTACAATCAGAAATATAAATTAGTTACATAAGCTTTAGGGGAATCCTCCCGCACAAATCACACAATATTTTCTGCTGGTACTATTGTGAACCCTCAGGCTTTGACTAATGATGAATGTTTCGATATAGCAAATACGCACTGTTTTGGTTATCGGTTCATGGTACTCCAGGCAGGGTGATTCAATTTCTAATATCATATCCAAGCACTTGTTTAATCAGAATCCTAACGACATTCCTAGCATCAGTCGAACCTTCCAACAATGATGAACATCTCAGAATTTGAGTCGTCCAGCGATCAAATTCCTTCTGCTACCAATTCCAAAACAAAGCTCATCTTGATCAGTTACTATAGGGTAGCTTTGGCATAACAACGAAGTCCTATTAGTCGTTAGTCATTTATCTCTCTGTAACCATATAGTAGCTTTGTATAGATTTACAAAAGAAGTCATTACCTAAGAACGCGATCCAGCATGTCTAGGAGACGATGATCCAGATTTGTTGACTTTCTTAGCATTGCTAGTAACCAGTTTTCTCATCTCTTCTACCTCGCTTAAGGCAGAAGCCTCGTTAGCAGCTTTGTTGACATTCTGTATAGTAAGAGAACCCGGTCTTCTGGAGGCTTTGGCTTCAAAACGACCGCCTGACCATGCGCCCATGTTCTTGATGATGTCATTGGCATCCAGGTCCAGGTAGCTTTTCCTGTAGCCAGTGACGGGAGGCTTGACCGGATTGTTGCTCTCATGTTTACCGGAGAAGGTAATATCTACGGCAAAGACGCTGGCCGCAAAGGCAAGAATAGCGAGCAGAAAAATCTTGGTGCTGAACATGTCGACGATTGGGAACAATTTGGGTATTTATGTGCTTGACAGGCTGATGAGTTGAGTGACTGATTGGGTAATCGGACTAGGTGGAAGTGTTTTGATTTGTGAAACAGAAGTTAGTAGGACTTTGGCGAATACTTCTATGACGGATATAGTTGCAAGAGTGGTAGGTCTGGAAGACTCGCCCGTCTATGGAATCAGATCAAAGACAACTGGACTGACGCCCAATAGACAGCATGCCAACGAGGCTGTCACTGATTGAACAACGTAGCCAACTAAGGCTACGAGGCTGTAAAGCTACAAGGCTACGAGACTCCCTCAAACTCTACGACCAGGACCGGATTCAAAAAGCGATATGCGACCTAAGCAGGCAATTTTGCAGACCCATACATTTTGGTCTGCAAGGCTATCTCAACGGAACCTTGAGTAAGGCTAGCAAGTTGCTATATGTGGAAGCATGGAACGTACGTCGCAATAGTGGGTCGAATATATTTGCGGGCGTCCAAACATTTTGTGATTATGTATATTCAGCGCGGAGTGCCAAGCCCATGCAAGAGTAACTTCAGGATAGACAGTTGTCATCTAATAAACCATGTGCTCCAAACTACAACAAAACAAGAGATATGTCAAAATCGTGACGTCAGATTCTCCCACATTTTGCTGCCACATATGCATGAAGGTATATTGTCACGGTTCTTGCACGACAACACCACATGCCATCACGCTGCTGTCCATTCTTCGCACCTGCAATCTTCAACAGTTTGTTGTCGCAGGGCTGCGACATGAAAGAAAGAACGTTCCACTGTTTTTCTCGACTCCCACCTGAGCTGCGCAATTTAGTCTGGCACTTCGTGCTCCCTCTTCGAAAGCGACCGACACTGGCGCTCTACAAAAAAGGCTGCTGGCAGTTCACGGAAAGGTCAAAACGCGACGAGGGATCTGATCACCAGGAAGGGCGAAGCGACCTGTGTTTCGACTTCCATCACAAGCAACTCGATCATGTGCGATACGAAGCGCCTTTGATGTTCGTCAATCATGAAGCATGCAGTGTCGCCCGTGCCCGGTTTGGGCCCCAGCCCATTCGACCATGCAATGTGGAAGGTCGCTCATACCCTTGCTTTAAGCATTGTTTCGATCCTGACAATGATGCACTGTATATCGACCCCGATCAGTGGGAGGACTTCCTGGATGAGCCAGACAGCCTTCTATGGGAGCCATCTGTGACAGAGAGGTTCATCGATCACGGACCGGGTCTCCTCAAAGTTGCAATTCCAGAAGTACTTCTAGCACAGGAGAACATCCAAGACACGCGGCTCCCTGAATTATTTACTGTCTTCGGCAATCTGCAAGTGCTATTCATCGTCCTCGGATCTTTGCCAGATCTTCGGACAAAGACAAATCCTTCCAGTGTGACGAATTGCTGGGACATTGAGGATGATACAACTGAAATACTTACTTGGGATCAGGAGAAGCGTGAATTTGACTATAGTGGCCACCAAGGTGGGCCTTTGTCTAAGCTCAAGGTTGTGACTAAAGAGCGAATAGGTGCTGAAGCCCACAGATCCTGCGAACAGACTTTTGAGATACGAACAGTATCTATAATTAGAAGACTTTTCTAATATATCAAGTTTCCAGTATTCTGTTTTCGAACCGAAATATTCTTCTAGCTATAGTCTTTTTCAACTTGGATGAAGGAGCACGTAACATTTTCGAGCTAAAGACGATGTCCTTTGGCCGTTGGTAGTCCGAGGCCAAAGCATGGACGTCCCAATGTCTGCAACTGCGCTGGTGCAGCTGGCAGACGAGGCAGAGTACCGGATCGAGGTCAGCCTGATGCGTCAACAATTACAATACAGTGCACTGGAACAAGTGTCTCATTGTCTTATACAATTTCTCACTGCTTGCGAAGCTCGGCCGCTCAACCCACTGCCTATGCGAGCTTTCCAGCAATCTAGCCGGCGAATAGGAACAAGAATTCGACCAGGCTACGAGGAATAAGCAGCAAGGAACATGCACGACATCTATGGTTCCTTCCAGATTCGTAGCGTTACTCCATCTACTTGTCAATATCTCTTGGTAAATCGATTGTATATTGCTAGCGAAGAAAACGCCAAAAAGACCAACAAAAGGCTCAGAGATGATCTGCATGGATCCGTGCAATATATCGAAAGACTGCATCTTGCCAGGAATCTAGTTCCACGGGCGCTACAACAGACGATACCGAGAACATGGCTAGCTTTGCTGTTGCAGGCGCAGTCAACTCGACCAAAACTCAAACCAGCACTGTCACAGCGACCTCCAAGCCTGGTGAGCCGCAGTGTCCTTCCACATCGCCATTTTTGTCTACAAGCATCAACAAGACAGCGATTGGGGTGGGAGCTGGCATAGGAGTTCCACTAGGGATTGCTATTAGCTTTGCGCTATTGTTATTTACCTGGGAAAGGAAATAGCGGCAGGCAGTCGAGCAGAGGTTGGAAACAGCGACAAATAGCAATGGACATATAACGAGTCATAGGAAGCAGCATTCACTTTATCCGCGACGACTATCATCCGATGCTCAAACGTTGACAGCGAAGCCGGAGTAGTCAGCCATGAGGGACCACACCGAGATGGATCCAAATAATTGTTACAGGCAGCTGCCAGGAACCAAGTAGAATAACTTTTTACCAATAAATTGAAAGTTGCTTGAACATGGTAGTTGATGCATCTGCATGGCCAGTACAATCTATGATTCAGTAAACCATGATCAGACATAATCAACACGTCTGACGACAAGGAACACAACAGCGGGTATGTTCCCGCCCAAAAGGGACCGTAGAGACGATCGTGTGACTCATCTCGAAAGTTGTACGAGCAAAGCGTTCTTTGCACATACAGGCTGACGCGATTCTTGTCCGACGTGCATCTCAGCTGGCTCTAAATATAAGTACGCAGGGCGCTACTGCAGACTCGGTTGTGTGTCCTCTTCTTTTTCTTCGATTTTAGCTGGAACACCATGGCGGCCGGATCCATTCCTTCGTTCCTGAAGTCATATATTACACACTCTGCATACCATCGCGTCACCAATCGTCCTTTCGTTAGCACCTTCAGAGGTGGCACATTCTCGTCAGCGCAATGGGATACAGACTTTCGTGCGCCACTCATAGCCGCCGGCACTACCCCACTGTTCGTTTCTAATTTTGACGATTGGGTGGGGTATCCGACGTTTTTCGTACAATCCTATTTAGTCGTGGATGGAGCTTTCTCTTGGGAAGTGGTCTGGCCTGGTCCTGGTACAGCAGTAGCCAGCGCCAGTACTACTGTAGACGGTGATGTGCTGAACCAAGTTCGCGCGCAAGACAAGCTATATATGATGGGAGGGTCGTTCTACCGCCGCGTTGCAACACGACCTACTTTCCCCTGATACGAACGAGGCCTTTCCCCATTGCAACTCAAGTCCTTCAAAGTGAATCCTACCTACTATCGCTCTGGAGAGACGCTGCTACCTGAACGGATGAACCAGATATTCAAATCATCGCCGGATCATGTGGAATTACTGACATGGAGCGACGCAGGTGAGGGGCACTACATCGGGAATATCTGGCCAGAAGCAATTGAAGGCTAGGGAGTCGGAGCATACGCGAATGGCTTTGATCATAGCGGCTGGCAGGGACTGATCAAAGCATTCATTGCTGCATACAAGGCTGGAGTAGATGCTGAATCGAGTATCACCGTGAACAAGCCAGTCGGTGTTGCGAGGTACTGTGCACTAATGACAAGCGCCGATTGTTCGCAGGGAATCATGAACTGGCAAGGGTTGAAACAGTACTTCATTTGAGTCAATCTAACAGCATATAGCTCAGTTATAAAGAAATAGAATAAGTCTGAGTTTTAGGAGGTTCAACTAAACTTCAAGAAAATTTCTAAGTAAGCTAAAGGAAATAGTCCAATCTTTAATAACAACTCTTCAATTCTTTCTTATTCCATCATGTGACCTGCCTAATATCTTCCTCTGATCTTTGCAAATCTAATTGATATTATAGTATCCATCTAGTTTCTTATAGTTGTAGAAAGTTCTTTCTGAATCTTTTTATAAAGACCTAAGGTCTCTAGATTTAAAAGTCTTTCTTAATTGACTACGAATGGTTTAAAGTCTTTTCTTAGAATTGCATATTTCTTCTTCTTATCATTTTTAGCTGTTATAAGAGTCGAGTAAAGGTTATAAGTAGCTATTTTAGCTCCTAAGGAAATTATAGTAATATTATAAAAAGTCCTTCCTTTAAGAAAGTCAATCTAAATGTTAGTTCTTCTATCTAATGATATTTTGTCTTTTAGTTCTCTTCTAACACAATTTCTTGATATATGTTTCAGTCCTTTAACTAGTTGTTCTACTAAGTAGTTATATTTGTTAATAGTTTGTTTGTATTTGGCTTTATAGATATCATTATAGCTATATGTCTAAGGTAGACTATAGTCTTTGTAGGGTCCTTCTTATGTATTAAAGTGGCCTAGAAATCTAATAGTAAGCATATTATTTATGTTTATATTAGTAATGCTCGTTATTTTAGTTGTAGATGCAGCTGAGATCTATTTCCTTCCTAAATAAGCCTTATTCTCTATAAAGACTTTTTATTAGTTAGCAGAGAGATTTGATAATAGTCTTTGTTCTCTATTCTTATTGAAGATGTCCAAGATTTTCCTATAAGGGGTCTTCTTTAGGATACCTGTTCTAATATCGCTAAGATACAAGATGGACTCTACTGCTTTCTTAACCTTATAACTAATTTGTGATTTCTAAATGTCCCTTAGGGTTAGGGTTAGGGTTAGGGTTAGGGTTAGGGTTAGGGTTAGGGTTAGGGTTAGGGTTAGGGTTAGGGTTAGGGTTAGGGTTAGGGTTAGG